>JARBWK010000014.1:12195371-12222988 GCA_030556195.1 Anolis apletophallus
GAGGAGAATAGACAATACGATAGCTCTGTACACATTGATTTTGGTGCGTTGCCTCAGGTGCTTGTTGCTCCAGACTCTTTTGTGAAGCCTTCCGAATGCACAATATGCCTTTGCTAATCTGTGATCTATCTCTTTATCAATCTTGGCGTCTGAAGAAATGATGCTTCCCAGGTAGGTGAACTGCTGAACGGACTTAAGCACAGATTTGCCTATGCTGACTTGGGGATGATGGTGTTCTTCCTGTGGTGCGGGCTGGTAGAGGACTTCCGTTTTCTTCAGGCTGACTTCCAGCCCAAACAGCTCTGCAGCTAATTATAAAAAATACTCAACTAGCTAACTATAAAAAAATACTTATCCAGGTTTGATACAGCTACTGCATGGAATTGACTATTACCTGTCTGAATGTATCTCCCTCTACATCCCACCTCGAAGTTTAAGATCTTCTGGGGAGGCCCTGCTCTCTGCCCCGCCTCTGGCGCAAACACGCTTGGCTGAGACAACGGACAGGACCTTTTCAGTAGTGGCCCCCCGCCTGTGAAACTCGCTCCCCAGCGAAATCAGGACAACAACATCCCTCCTCGCCTTCAGGAGGAAATTGAAAAAGTGGTTATGGGACCTGGCGTTTGGGTAACTGGCAGATAATTGACAATGACAATGATGATAATGTTATGGAAAATGGACTATGGATAGGCTTCTGATTCTGTTGTGCTCGCTGAATTAGTTTCTACATAAGGCTAGACAGCTGGTATTATTGTGGCGGGAATGTGGCGCAGCTGGCTAAGTGTCAGCTGCATAAGATCTCTCTGACCAGTATGTCATGAGTTAGAAGCCTGCCTGGGTCGAGGTGGGTGCTCGACCTTAAGTGTAGCCTGCTGTTGACCTTTGCAACCTGAAAGACAGTTGCATTTGTCAAGTAGGAGATAAAGGTACCACATTAAAGTGGAGAGGCAAATTTTGACTGATTTATGAGGCCATTAAAGAACTCCAGGAATCGCTGAGGAATGTGGAAAAAACAACAAAGGGACGCTGGAAAACACTGAGAGATGAGAAGTGCGTCAGCTCCCCCTGGTGGGCAGAAGTTTGCCTCTGTTCGTCTATATATGTCTATATATGTTGTCTATATATGTTGAACTGCAGGGATTGTCTGCAAGTATGAGTACTGTAATCCGCTCTGAGTCCCTTTCAGGGTGAGAAGAGCGGAATATAAATAAAGTAAATAAATAAATAATAAATTGTACTTTTTATTAATTAAATTAACTAATTTTTAAATTAATTTAATGCACCATTTATATGTAATTATTGTATGTATTATTTATATGTAGTGCCATCGAATTGTACCAGATGTAAACCACCTCTGGGGGTTGAGAAGGGCGGGGTACAAATGTTTGAAATAAATAAATAAAATTAATAAATTGGCCAACATACATTTTGGTGCCTCAAATGTTAGATCTGTTTCTTGCTTCTGCAAGTGAAACAAATGGTAGAAGAAGGGAAACCTGCACTGGCAGATCATGTGAAAGGCAGTCAAGAATGAACATTGATGGAAGTCAACAGGAGAAAACTGTTTTAAGTGCAAAAGATAAAAATGCAATGCAGAGCAGTAGAGAAAACTGACAAAAGAAGATCTCTCCATGGACAGTTCCTGGTTAAACTAGAGAGCAAAATTGACAAGGAAAAAAAACATGGATGAGGCTCACAAATGGAACTTCGAAAAAGGAGACGGAGGCCCTGATTCTTGCAGACCACAAACTAGCCATCAGAACAAATGCCAACAAAGCCAGAAATGAAAAGTCGATGACAGATCACGAGTGCAGACTCTGCAAGGAAGCAAACAATAGATCACATCCTCGGCTGCTGCAAGAGGATCGTGCCTACCTGCGTGACCGCATTTCTGTCTATGAACCCAAGGGATCTCTCAGATCATCTGGAGAGGCCCTACTCTCACTCCCACCGCCTTTGCAGGCATGTTTGGTGGGAACGAGGGAGAGGGCCTTTTCTTTGGTGGCCCCCCGACTCTGAAACATGCTCCCCGGGGATATTAGACAAGCCACCACATTGGCGGTTGTGAAGATTTTTTCCCCCAATCTAACTGTGGAGAACTGTGCAGGGCAGGCTATCCCACCGCTTCCACCACTTTGTGAGGATTCAATCTCAAAACTGTGACAGAGTCATTGCCACCAATTTGTGTGAAGCCTCCTTACTTATAACTTTTGCCACCAGTGAGTAATTCTTGACCACCCAATGTTTTTAAAGCTTGCACCAAAAGGGTTCACAGAGAGAGATTTATGAATAAAGAACTTGAACTGTTTATTTGTTAACAAGGTTTAAAGTGTGGAGGTTTTAAGGTACACAGAGCTTAGGTGGTTACAGTATCTTCTTAGAGGCACAGATCTTAAGGTTACTAGGTTTCTAAATACAATGTTTGATTGTATTTCTGCAAACACTGGCTCAACAATATTATAGATACTTTGCCCACAATAGGCCTTTATCTATCTTTTAGGTTAGCTTTCCAGCCTAAGCTACAAATAGCTGTCTTTAAAGGTTTTCTAAACCCTAACTGCCTTTCTGCAGTATCAAAACACAGCCTTTATTCTGTTCTCCTCAGAACAGAAAACAGCAGCCTCTCAAAACTGCTACCAGTCGGTCTCACCGCTACAACTCTAACTGATGAATTTCAAAACTGGAAATTCTAAGGCTAGTGGTAGGCTCCGCCTCCTGTTGCTATGGCAATGGAACTTCTCAGAGGCTGGGCACTGTAATATTCTCCGTTAACCCTTTGTGGTCTGTCTAACATTTAATCATCTAACACAATACAAATGTAATAATACAAACCACACATTTAACAATAAAATAAAGATAAAACCCTCAATACACATAGCGACTTCACTACAGGGGTTTTTAGGAGGAGCCTGAAAACGTGGCTGTTCCAATGCGCCTTCCCTGAATAAAGCAAGAACGCCCTGCTGTGATCAATTCCTGGCAAAATGTCCTCATAAGCACTTTAATTACCTGTTGGGTTGTCTGCTCCACATTATCCCGTAAAACCTCCCTGTTACATACATTCTACCTTTGTTCACACCCAGTATTATTTATTTTAAAATTTTTAATGTTACATTTGGCCCGCCCAGAATGGTTTAAAACTGTCTTTTATTGCTGATGTGTAAGTATATTGATTGTATTGTTTTATTACTTGCTGTTATGTTGTTGTTATGTGTTATTGAGCTTGGCCTCATGTAAACTGCCCGAGTCCCCTTGGGGACACGGTGGCGGGGTATAGATAAAGTTAATAAATAATAATAATTAATAAATAAATAATATCACAGGATCTTCTTGGCAAGATTTGGTCCAGATTCCAGGTCTATCTGTCCCCTTCACCCATCAAACAAAAGAAAGGAAATTTCTGCATTATAAGAAAGTTTTGTTTCCGCTGCAGTCAATCGTCGGACCATAGAAGAGCCAAAATCAAAATAATAGCTTGCATTAGGAAGAGGTGACGACATTGTTCTTGCTTCTGCTGGCCCAGGAAAATAAAGACATGCTAAAAAAAGAAATGTGCTTTAGGGCCATGCACTGGCCTTTCAGAGATTAAAAAGATGCATAAATTGATCTCGGCATGCGACATGAGCAGTGGATCGCCCTTTCTGATCTTGGAAGACCTGGAGGACGAGTGTCATCCCACCCCTCTTTCCAGAATCAAAGGCTTCACTTAAAGTGAAACAAGTCCCATCAGGCTCCTTCAAGGGAAGAATTTGGGGCTGATTCACATATATCTGCCCATCAGCCAAGAATTGCAACATCAAGGATGTTTTGCGTGTGTGCAAGTTCAGTTAGCGCTGACAGTGGATGCAAAAGCAATTCAGCACACCGTCCCAATGGATTTTGAGCATATATTTGCTAGATGAGAAGCTTCGTTGTCATCTCCTGTAGCTTCTTCTGTCAGGTCTGCAGTAGAGATAGAAAAAATAGTTGCAATTATTTATACCTCAGCCAAGAAATCCTGACAGTTGGGCAACCCCAATAGGAAGAATACTAATGAAAACATTGCCAGTTCTGGGTTTCTGTAAGTTTTCTGGGCAGTATGGCCATGTTCTGGAAGCATTATCTACTGATGTTTCACCCTCATCTATGGCAGTTCTTCTCAGAGCTTATGAGGAAACTGGGCAAGTGGGGTTTGTATATCTGTAGAATGATGTCCAGGGTGGGTGAAAGAATTCTTGTCCATTTGAGGTAAGTGTGAATGATGCCATCCAGTGGCCTTGTGGGCCTGGCGGCAGAAAGCCAGGATTTTGCTCCAGTTTTTGAGGTGGAAGAGGGTCTACCCTAGCAAATCTTTTGTATTGTTATCCCAATAACCCCATTAATGTGGGATATAATGAGCATGGTGATCATCTTGATGAATAAACATAACAGTTTAAATAATGTGGCCTTTTGACCACCTGGAATTTTCAAAGCCCCCTGGCCATGCCTGCCTGGCGGCTTCCTGCCTGGGGAATCCTTTGTTGGGAGGTGTTAGCTGGCCCTGATTGTTTCTTGTCTGGAATTCCCCTGGTTTTTTTTAGTGTTCCTCTTTATTTACTGTCCTGATTTTAGAGGTTTTTTTTAAAAAAAATGCTGGTAGCAAGATTAAATAAATATATAAATAAAACTGTCAGCTGCAAAAGGCCACCCTACTGGGGTTTGCATGCATTGTTCACTGATACATCACACAGTCCTAGACACTTAGGAAGTGTCCGACGTGTGATCAAATACAAAAGCCAGCATAGTGATCTTGTTCGCTGTGTACTAATCTTGTTGTGTATGACAGTGTTTCTCAACCAGTGTGCCGGGGCACACTAGTGTGCCGTGAGCGATCATCAGGTGTGCCGTGGGAAATTGGAACGTCCAGGAGGGGGTGGGGGGAGTCTAGTGTGTTGAAGTATAAAAACCTTAAGAAACCTACCTCGATAAAGGCACAAAAATACAAACACCCCCTCCCCACCCGTTGTCTACTTGGTCTCTCCCTCTCCATGCATGGGGAAGGCCCGCCTCCCTTTCCCCAAGTAGAGACCTCCTCTTGCCTCCTGGGGGTTCTGTGTGGGAAGTTTGGCCCAGTTCTATCATTGGTGGGGTTCAGAATGCTCTTTGATTGAGGGGAGCTATAAATCCCAGCAACTACAACTCCCAAATGTCTATTTTCCTTGAACTCCATCTGCGTTCATATTTGGGCATATTGAGTATTCATGTCAAGTTTGGTCCTGATCCAACATTGTTTGAGTCCACAGTGCTCTCTGGATGGAGATGAACTACAACGCCAAAACTCAAGGTCAATGCCCACCAAACTCTTATAGCATTTTCTCTTGGTTATGGGAGTTCTGTGTGGGAAGTTTGTGTCTTTCTGCCATTCCTGCCAGGATATCTATGTTGTGTTCATCGAAACAGGCCCAGGTTTCACACTGAGTGTCTAAATACATTTAAAAACATTAACTATATGTATGACTGTGTTAGAGTGTCATTTTGTGTCATTTTGGTTGGTGGTGTGCCCCAGGATTTTGTAAATGTAAAAGGTGTGCCGCAGCTCAAAAAAGGTTGAGAAACACTGGTGTATGAAATAATAATAATAATAATAATAATAATAATAATTGTAAACCGCCCTGAGTTGCCCTTGGGCTGAGATGGGCGGTATAGAAATACCATAAATAAGTAAATAATTTTATTTATAACCCCTCCTCTCTCCACCAAAGGGACCAATAAACTGGCAGCCAGTGGAGCTGGTGCAACGGAGGAGTTGTGAGCTCCCTGAGTGCCGCTCCTGTTATCAACCTGGCTGCTGTTCGTTGGACCAATTGAAGCTTCCGAGCAGTCATCAAAGGAAGCCTCTACGTAGAGAGTGTTGCAGTAATTATACGGGATTACTGATATACTACCGTGGCCAAATCAGACTTCCCAAGGTACACGCGCAGCTGGCGCACAAGTTTAAACTGTCCAAATGCTCCCCTGGTCACCGCTGAAACCTGGGGTTCCAGGCTCAGCGATGAGTCCAAGATCACACCCAGACTGCGAACCTGCATCTTCAGGGGGAGTGTAACCCCATACAACACAGACTGCAACCCTATGCTCTGTTTGGCCGTTCGACTGACCAGGAGTACCTCTGTCTTGTCTGGATTCAATTTCAATTTGTTAGCCCTCATCCAGACCATCACAGCAGCCAAGCACCGGTTCAGGACTTGGACAGTCTCCTTAGTAGCAGGTGGGAAGGAGTGACAGAGTTGGGCGTCATCTGCATACAGATAACACCACACCCTGAAACTCTCCCCCAGCAGCTTCATGAAAATATTAAACAACATGGGGACAGTATTGAATCCTGAGGAACCCCACAAGACAATGGTTGTGGGGTTGAACAGGTGTCCCCCAGTAACACCTTCTGGGTACCACCCTCCAGAAAGGCCCAGAGCCACTGTAAAAAACAGTACCTCCAAGGCCCATTCCCAAAAGGCAACTCAGAAGGATACCATGGTTGACAATATCGAAGGCCACTGAAAGGTCCAGCAGAACCAACAGGGACACACTTCCCCTGTCTAGCTCCCAGCGTAGATCATCCATGAAGGCGACCAAGGCTGTCTCAGTACCATGTTGCGGCCTAAAGCCAGACTGCGCCGGATCCAGAAATAGCCTCTGTGTGTCTGTACATTGTAATCTGCCCTGAGTACCCTGCGGGGTGAGAAGAGCGGAGTATAAATACTGTAAAGAAATAAATAAATCTATAGATATAATAAAAATCAGTGTTTGGGGAGGAATATGTGCCAGTGTTCTGATTGGCTCCCGGCCTCTACATTCTGACAACATGATTGGTTGCCAGTGAGGGAGTATTAGCATAACGCCTCTATTGGCCAGCCAACACAAACATTCCGACCCTCTAAACTGGCAGAGGAGGATAAGGCAAAGGCCTGAGGCAGTCACCAACACGAACATTCCGACGCTCTAAAGTGGCAGAGGGGGTAAGGAAAAGACCTGAGGCAGTCAGGCATGGTGGGAGTTTAAGGCCAAAACACTTTGCGACCCCTTTGCGACCCTAAACAATGAGAGAACAAGACCAAACTTGGCACACAACCCTCAAGACCCATTCTACATCCTGGTGCAGTTTGAGGGAGCAGCTTGGAGGAGGGCAGACCATGCATGATGGGACTTGAAGTACCTTCACTCACTTCCCAAAACTGCTGCAAACCTAATCCAATGACTGATCACGACCAAAACTGACACACAGAACCCTCATGACCCACTCTACATCCTGGTGCTGTTTGAAGGAGGATGGACCATGGATGATGGGATTTGAGGTACCTTCACTAACTTCCTGAGACCACTGCAAGCCAGGTAAACATCTCATAAGGACCACCCTTGGCACACAATGCCTTTCTCAAATAACCCGGGCAGGGCCGGGTCCCCAAGCTAGTAAATAAATAAATCTCATTCCGGAATGCGTGGAGCAGAAGGGTTAATGGCATATCCCGCCCTCCCTTCCCATCTTCAACTATTTTTTTGGCCATGTGACATATCACATTCATGAGTCGATAATCCCCTTCCACACAATGCCCATCAGGAGTGCTGCCTCCAGGCCAACAAACAGCCCACAGGCCCATCCGTCGGCTGGGCTCTCCTCCCGACTTATTTAGATTGACATTTCCTTTTGTTGTGGATCAGCGCCGTGCTGTTTCGGTGGACTCAGCCCGGCTGCGTTGCCTCTCTGCTTTGCCATCTTTAGATAAAAGTGGGCATTTTCCCATGTCAGTTACTGTTCTGGCGCGAAGCTGTGAGCCAGGCTCAGCGTGAGAGCTCTCTCCTGCCAGGGTTGTTCCATCTTCACGAGGGTCTTCCTTTGTTAGTCGGCGGCAAAAAAAATAAAAGATAGGAACAAGGAAAAAAAATAGATCAGGGACACAGATGCAGGAAGGTCCCATGATTAATTTTTCAGAGGCTCGCTCACATCTTGAACAGCCAGGAATTTCTTTGGAAGTAGATCTTTTGGAGACCTCACATCATTAAAAAAAAAAACTCTTACTCATTTTAATTCCTCCTCTCCACCATTTTTGGCTGTTGCAAAGACACCATCTGGTGCAAACTAGGCTGTTTCCTTGAGTGGCTCTGGTTCCTCCTTGTCTCACCCCTCCTTCCAACTGCGCTTGACCTTCAACTTTGTCCTTGGTGTGAGGAGGTTTATGGCTAAACCCTATTATGTTTTATTGCAAGACGGAGGGCAAGGCGATGCGTTTTCTCCCCTTGCCCAATCCCAGCATTCGCCGCATCCCAAGTGTCGCATTTGTGTTCTTGCAGCTCTCTGATCTAAATAAATATCCAAGCAGGGAGACCAATCGGAGCTCCGTAAGGAATAATAAAGAGAAATAATATGCCATTGATTTTGCTTGGGGTGTCTAAATGCGTTTTTATGATTGTATATGTTTATGGCTTTCCCACAGAAACACCATGAATTCCAGGCAATTAAAAAGGACATGAATTCCAAAGTGTTTAACCAGGGGAAATCTGCCTTCCAAATGCAGTGTATTAAAAGTTGCAATAATTTTGGAGAGCTTGGAGCTGCCGCAGAAGCTGGCGGTTGTTGCTTTGGTTGCTGCTGAAATAATAATAAAAATAATAAAAAGTATGTGCTTTGAAAATGAACTTGAAAAACAAAGATCAAGGCAGATCCTCCTGCAAATAGAGAAAGAAGATGGGTTGTTGTCAATTTTCTGGGCTGTATGGCCATGTTCCAGAAGCATTCTCTCCTGATGTTTTGCTTGCATCTATGACAGGCATCCTCAGAGGTTGTGCGGTCTGTTGACAACTAGGAAAATGGGGTTTATATATGTGTGGAATGTCCAGGGTGGGGAAACAACTCTTGCCTGTTAGAGATAGGTGCGAATATTGCAACTGGCCACCTTGACTCTCAAGGAATTCCCTATGAAAGCATTTGCAGATGGATTACTGGCAATGAAGATCCGCATAGTTAAAGCAATTGTATTCCCCATAGTAACCCATGGATGCAAGAGCTTGTCTTGCGTCTTACTGCTTGGGGGAATCCTTTGTTGGGAGGTGATTAACTGGCCCTGATTGTCTCTTGTCTGGAATTCCCGTGTTTTTGAATGTTGTTCTTTAAGACTGGCTGCCAGTTTGCTACTGGGCACAATTCAAAGTGCTGGTTTTGGCTTTTAAAGCCCTAAACAGTTCTGGTCCAACTTACCTGTCCGAACGCATCTCTCCCTATGAACCATCGAGATGTTTAAGATCATCTGGAGAGGCCCTGCTTTCGGTCCCGCCTGCTTCAGTGGTGGCTCCTCGGCTTTGGAACGCCCTTCCTAGTGACATCAGATCAGCCCCCTCCCTCCTGACATTTCGTAAGAAAGTCAAGACTTGGCTGTTCGAGCAGGCATTCGCAGACGAACTTTTTAATTGAGATCAACGGAATATTATGACGATGCAATAGAAATTTTAAGAATGAGATGCTGAGATTTGTATTTTGTCGTTTTTAACTGTTAAATTGTATGGTTTTTTATATGGCGCTTTTTATCATATTATGATGTGTGTTGTATGTGGGCACTTGCTGCCGCTTGTTCACCACCTCGAGTCGCCTTCGGGCTGAGAGAGGCGGTATAGAAGCATAGTAAATAAATAAATAAATAAATAATCAAGGTGGCCAATTGCAACATTCACACCTGCCTCCAACAGACAAGAGTTCATTCTCCCTCCCTGGACATTCCACAGATAAATAAACCTCACTTGCCTAGTTTCCAACAGACCTCTTAATCAACACACAGAGACGGACTGCCTACCATTGATTGTAAAAACAGCAAAGATACGTCCATAAGAATATAAAATGCAAAAGGCTTGAAGTAACAATGGCCATGCAAATCAGAAAGGTTCAGCAAGGGCTGTCACAACTTCTACTGGCCCAAGGGCCTGAACAACCAGTCATCTGAACAAGGCAAGGCAAGGCTGCAGGGCTCTGACCCTTAGCCCGTGGTTCCGCCCTCCCTCCTGCCCCTGGCAGAAGAGACGTGGCCGGAGCACTGCCCTCTCCCCTTATTTTAATTTAATATTAAATATATTTAATTCCATCCTCGGCCGAGGTCCCCTTATTTTTATTTAATATTAAACATATTTAATTCCATCCTGAACCATCCCCTTCTACTTTCAATGTTCCCATCTCCCCTTATTTCATCTTTAAATATATTTAGCAGCTTATATTTAATACATGAGGGGAGATCTGAGGAGCCCCTGAGAAACCCCCTGCCGCTTTCTTCCATGTTTTCACTCAAAGTTCCTGAGAATCTCTCCAGGATGCTCATAGCTTCCAGAATCACTGTCTTCCATCTGCACCTGGTTATCTATGTCTGTGGGCCTCAGGATCCAGTAGTAGAGTCTTCCCATGAGCTCTCTGTGGGAATACACAATCCACACAGGGAAGCTGTCAACACCGGCGTGAGTCATCTAGCTGATCCTCTGAATCTGGTTCTGGTGCTGCAGGCCCTATACTTGCTCTGGGAACCCGGTCCTAAGTCCAGGTACAAATTTTATTACTTATTTTATTTTTCATTTTTTATTTTTTATTAAACCTCTGAGGATGCCTGCCAAAAGGGGCAGGGGGCGTCAGGAGAGAATGCTTCTGGAACATGGCCATGCAACTCAGATAACTCACAGCAACCCAATATCTGAATTTTCCAAGTAGATTGTACCTGTTTCTCATGTAAGAATTTTATTTTTGTGGGGGAAAAAATCATAAATGAAGACAAAAAGATAGAAACACCCCCCCCCACACACACACACATTTTTTCCCAAGTGATACTTCGCAATCTCCACAGTGTTTGTCAGTGTGCAAGCAATCTAAAAATGTGAGGAGGCCCTTTCCACTTGTGTGATAAAAATAAAGGTAAATAATAAAGATATCTTCCTGATATCGACTGAATGGCTTCTGCCCTCAAAGTCGGACATCAAACCCTGCTTGAAAAGTCCACCGGTGCCATTGGATGATGTTTGCTATGGACTCACCAGGTTGGAGTAGCAGCTCCATTCTACTGCTGTGTTTCTTCAATGCCATCCCTGTTGTTTTGCTCTTCCTATTGAGAAGGATGGATTTAATTAGCCGGTGCCCATTGCACTTGACTTTTCTAGGCAAATGCCCCATACAATGAATAGTTTCAAGATAACATTTGGGTTTCTTAAGATGGGACTGTGTGATGGAATACAAAACATCCATTGTATACCGAACACCTCTGATGTTATGCCATGGGAAAGAAGATTTACAAATGATACCAGTGAAAAGTTTTAAAGTTCCAGCTTGACACAATACACCCCTCCCCCCACAAACACATATACATATTATTTATTTATTTATTTATTTCGATTTATTAATCGCCACTCCCCAACAGGCTCGGGGTGATTCACATCCAGTGAACAAGGTAAAAATACAATAAAACACAGTTAAAAACAACCGAGTATGCACCCAGGTTAAACATACAACAGTACACGGCACAGAGTAAAATCTCCCAATCCTGCAGATTAGACTGCTTGCCAAATGCCTGCCCAACTGGAAAGTTTTGCAGGCCTTCCTAAAGGCTAGCAGATTAGGCAGTGCACGGATTTCAGGAGGAAGAGTGTTCCAAAGAATTGGAGCGATGGCACTAAAGGCTCCAATTGAATGTTGAAGTCAAGTGCAGAGTTTTAACACTTAGAACCGTGAGTAGGTTGAGAGACTCAGAACGGAGCGGTATTGCGGGACAATATAGGGAGAGGCGGTCCCTTAAATACACTGGCCCCAGACCATTCAAGGCCTTAAAGGTTAGAACCAACACCTTGAAGGTGATTCAGTGCTCTACTGGAAGCCAGTGCAGTTCACGTAAAATGGGCGTAATGTGGAAGGAAGATGGTAGACCTGCTAGCAACTGAGCTGCCGCGTTCTGCACCAGCTTCAGCTTCCGAATCACTGACAAAGGAAGGCCAATGTAGAGAGCATTACAGTAGTCAATCTTGAGATGACCGTGGCTTGGACCACTGTGGCTAGGTCATGATGGGACAGGTAGAGAAAAAACACAAAAGTGGAACCACTATGGGATGACGCAGGTGGAAGCTCACAGGTGGTCGCAATGAGTCAAAATAATATTTATCAATGCAGAATATAAACCACAATATATCAACAGTAGTATGCAATGAAGGACACACGCAATAATAGCCAGTATACACAATATTGCAGCCTGATAATGTGAGTACACGACGATAGAAAGACGACGCATACGTTGAAACAGGGGCAACAAGGGCAAGAGTTCAGGGTGATATGCAGTTCTGTGTTACTCGCGACAGGGAAGTCCAGGAAGAAAGAAAGGCTAAGCGTGTTGTGATAAAGCACGGGATGAAGCCGGGCCGGAGAGCTGAAGGCGCGTCACAAGGGTGCGACTAGAGGTGCCGGCACCGTGGCGCGCTGGCCGCGTCACTAGGAGGTGACTGGCGGCGCGGTGAGTGGCGTCATCAAGGGGCGTGAAACAGCCCAAAGTAAATAATCAGTCGTAAAGAAATCAAACAGCGACTGGGTCCACAGGGATGATTGTGCAAGGAGGAAATTCAAAGGTAGAAGGAGAGCCGGGACCTTGCCGAACGGCTTGGAAATCCTTGGAGGCGCCAGCAATTATTCGCCGTTTTCGTGCCTGAACGGGCACTTCTTCTGGGCGCATCGCTGAATCAATTAAATCAAGGCAATCATTACTAGTTACATCAGTGATTGGAATCCAAAGGGCTGGATGCCTTCAGCACTCCGGCCCGGTTTCGTCCCTGTGCTTTATCACAACACGCTTAGCCTTTCTTTCATTCCTGGACTTCCCTGTCGTGAGTAACACAGAACTGCATATCACCCTGAACTCTTGCCCTTGTTGCCCCTGTTTCAACGTATGCATCATCTTTCTATCGTCGTGTACTCACATTATCAGGCTGCAATATTGTGTATACTGGCTATTATTGCGTGTGTCCTTCACTGTATACTACTGTTGATATATTGTGGTTTATATTCTGCATTTATAAATATTATTTTGACTCATTGCGACCACCTGTGAGCTTCCACCTGCGTCATCCCATAGTGGTTCCACTTTTGTGTTTTTGCTGCTTGTTAGCCTACCCCTCCCTTTTGTGTGCTTGGGACAGGTAGAGAGCCAGCCTCCTCGCCTGCCGGAAATGGTAAAAGGCTACTCCACTGGCGATGGAGATCTGTTTCTCCATCGTCAGTTGAGAGTCTAGGGCAGGGGTGCTCATTAGGTAGCTTGGGAGCTACTAGTAGATCTTTGGCCCTCTTCCATGTGATCTTCGGGCCTCACCAGCCGGATGGGGCACTCCTGCCATGCGCGCACACACCCTGCGCAGGCGCACGCTCCTGCTGCTGGCTTACGCTCTTGTGGTGCTTCTTTAACCTGCGGGGCATTACAGGAAGAAGGAAGCATGAGGTGGGGTCTCTGGAGGGAGTGCCCTGCCTCTCTCGTACAGAAGCAGCTGTGCAGCCTCTGTTGCCGGCAAGACACGCAGGGCGGAGCGCTCCCTCTGGATGCCCCGCCTCATGCTTTCACCTTCCTGCAATGCCCCGCAGCCGGAGGAAGTGCTGCGCGGGCGGAAAACAGCAGCAGGAGCACGCACGGTGGCAAGAACGTGCAGGAGCGTGCGGGGGCAGGTAGATCCTATGGACTTGGTTGCTTTAAGAGTAGCTCGCATGCTGAAAAAGTGTGAGCACCCCTGGTCTAGGGTGACTCCCAGAGTTTTCACGGATGACGACGGACAAAGCGTCGCGCCGTCCAGGGTTGGAAGCCAGATCTCACCCGTACCCAGACGGCCCAGCCACAAGATCTCCGTCTTAGCCAGATTCACCTTCAACCTACTGGCTCGCAGCCATCCAGTAACAGCTTCAAGGCAACGATGGAAATTATCGGGTACAGAGTCGGGCCGGCCCTCCATTCCCAGAAAGAGCTGGGTGTCATCCGCATATTGGTGACACTCCAGCCCGAAGCTGCGTACCAAATGAGCAAGTGGTCGGATGTAGATGTTAAACAATAAAGGGGAGAGGATTGCCCCCTGAGGCACCCCGCAAAGAAGGGAGGTGCCCCTTTAGACAACTTCGCCCCTTCTCACTCGCTGAAACCGGTTCCGGAGGAAGGAGGGCAGCCAATTAAGAACTGTCCTCCTCACTCCAGCCCCGGCAAGGCGGTGTGTCAAAAGATCATAATCGACAGTATCAAACGCTGCCGTGAGTTCCAATAACACGAGCAGCGCCGATCCGCCTCAATCAAATTGGCAGCGCAGCTTGTCTGTGATAGCGACCAACACCGTCTCCGTCCCATGCCCTTCCTCCAACCTTCCTTCAACACAATGTTCCTTCAACACAACATCCCTTCCCTTTGCCTTCTCCCTTCCCTTCCTTGCTCCGAATGAGCCTCTGAGATATATGCTCCCCTAAAACTTCTCCTCTGATTGTAGGCTAGTAGAGTGCTGAAAATTCACTGAATTATTTCCAAATCACTTCATGAGTCATAACAAAAATGGCGGAAAGGGACTTCCGTGTTTTTTTTTAAAAAAAACTTCAATATGGCTTCGAAAAGGTAATTTTAATGAAATTATTATGAGCAACGAGTTATCCGATGCGACTCTATCCACGCCTAATGAGATACCCCAGAAAAGGAAAGACCCACCCTAATCAGAGTAAGCCTGAACGCATCTCTCCCTATGAACCATCGAGATGTTTAAGATCATCTAGAGAGGCCCTGCTCTCGGTCCCACCTTCTTCGCAGGCGCGACTGGCGGGGACGAGAGACAGGGCCTTTTCAGTGGTGGCTCCTCGGCTTTGGAACGCTCTCCCTAGAGACATCAGATCAGCCCCCTCCCTCCTGACATTTTGCGAGAAAGTCAAGACCTGGCTATTTGAGCAGGCATTTGCTGATGAAATATAAGGCTTAATTAGAGATATGGAATGACGACGATGCGATGGAAACTGATTTCAACATGATGCTGAGACTGCAATTGTATGTTTTTAATTGTTAATTTGCTATTATATGGTTTTAGGGGGGGGGTGCCTTGTTGCTGTGTTGTATTGAGGGCAGAGACTGCCTGTGTAAACCGTCCCAAGTCGCCTTTGGGCTGAGAGGGGCGGTATAGAAACGTAACAAATAAATAAATAAATAAGCCTTTTTACTCTGAAAGCTATTATGAAAAGAGCGCATTTCCTGATAGAAGAACCAGGAAAATAAGACTCTGACTGTAAATAGAAGGTCAGCTGCTGTCCTCTCCTTTTTGCCTTGTTTTTCACTCATGTTGTATTTTGAAATTGTCAAAGAAATAAATAAATTATTGTTATCATCATCATCATCAGTTGGAACAGAGACACCTTACAAAATCCCAAGGTTCAAATCTTCATTCTTTTCCAAATTCCATTCTTTAATCTTCATCCAGTCCTTATGTCTGAATACAATTCATCTCACAGAGGATTATTTGAATTTCTTTGGAAGAAGGGTGAGAGAAAGCTTTCTGATGATCAGTGGTCAAAAAATTACATTGGAAGACCAAAAGATTCCCAGAGAGGACATATGAGGGTTGAATGAAAAGACCAAAAGATCTCAACAGATGGCAGTACTGGTATGCGGCAGGGACTGGCTTGTTCAGTAGACTCTCCTCTACAGTTCCATTTTGGCAGGAAGCCTTAGCACAGTTTGGAGTAAGCCTATTCGAGGGTTGAATGAAAAGTAATGCCTCCACCTTCGTAACTTCTCAACAGATGGCAGTACTGGTATGCGGCAGGGACTGGCTTGTTCAGTAGCCTCTCCTCTACAGTTCCATTTTGGCAGAAAACCTCAGCATTGAATGGTTGTGGTGTTAAAGTGTGATGTATGGAACCCTGTGCAGAGGTTCAGTCGATGCAACTTAAGCAACGTGCAATCATTGAATTCTTGACAGCAGAAGGTGTCACCCCAAAGGAGATTCATCAGAGAATGCAAAGCTGTTTATGGTGATTGTGTTGATGAGAGTACTGTGTGTCGTTGGGCGAGTAAGTTTAAATATGTTGAGGTGGGAACATCTGACTTGCGTGACAAAGAGTTGGACATCCTGTGACAGCAACCACCGAGTTTCACAAGCAAAATGTTGACAGATTGATTCAGGATGATCATCGTATCACTCAGAGAGAAATTTCAAGCAGAACTTCAGAGACTGGATCTTACCACCATACGGCATCCTCCATACAGTCTAGATTTATCTGTTCCTGATAGTGAAAGAAGATCTGCCCCCGCTCATCATGCTTCTGATGAAGATGCTGAGAGAACTGTGAGATGCTGGTTGTGGAAAGGAATGTCGACTTCTTCCGTGACGTCTTTAGAATACTTGTTCATCATTGGCAGAAATGTATCCAATTGTCTGGTGATTATGTGGAAAAGTGAATAGTGGTAGTTAAAGAGCACATTCTAAGGATTATTTCTGTGTTTGATTTCTTAAAATATTCCCATCCAAACCCAAGCAACGAAGGTGGAGGCATTACTTTTCATTCAACCCTTGTAGTCAAAGTGGTACCTGGTCAAAAAGGGTTGGGAACTGTTCTGTCTTCCAGCATTTGACTTGCACTGCCTCATAGTTACAGGATAGAGCATCCTTTGCATTATTTTCCAGGGTCTATTGCAGACTCAGTAGCACCCTGGTGGTTAATCATTTGCCAAGCTTTGCAGCCAGTTTGATAGGACTTTGCAGTTATTGGCTGCAAAGGTATCTTTCTGAGTTTGGAGCCCACCCTTTTTCCTAGGGATGAGTCCTCCATCTTGAGTTTTTCCTTAGTCTTCTCCAGGTAAAGGAAGGATTCAGATGTGCTTGTGTGGTCAAGCCAGGCCAGCTTAGACAAGCCATCGTAAGTACTTAACCTGCTGTGTTTTGTTGTAGTTTAGATAGCTAGTTATACCTTGCTGTAGTCTTGCACTACCCTGCTGTATTTTTGGGCTACCAGCTGCAACTTTAACAGCTTGGCCTTCAAACGGGCTTTGAGTTAGAACAGTGCTGTCCAACTTCTGCCGACCCAAGGGCCGGACTTCTGGTGAGTGATCACCTGGGGGCCGAGTGGCCACGCCCCCGGGCACGCCCCTGCCACACGGCTCTGCCTCTCTCCAAAGCGTCACAATAGCCTTGGAAGCGGGCGATTTCGCCCACTTCCGAGGCTGTTGTGACACTTTGGGAGAGAAGGAGGAGCCACGGGAGCTGTTGTGACACTTTGGGGGAGAGGGCGAAGCCGCGTGGAGGCTTCTGCGGCTCCGCCCCCTCGGATGGCTCACGGGGGAAGCGAGCCCCCGGTTCTCGCTTCCCCCGCGAGCCATCCAGGCTTGCGGGAGGGTTTTTCGCCCGGCTCTTGCGTCCCTCTGACCTGGTCGGGCGAAAACTCTCTGGCAGGCCTCCCTGGAAGGCCTGCCCCCTCGCTCCCTCCCACCCTTCCCGGCGCCGCCGGTGTCCCAATCGCCGCGGCGGCAGGGAAGGAGAAGGAGGGAGGGAGGATTCCTCCTCCCTCCCCCCCTGCCGCTGCGAACCGGATCACAGCAGCGGTGCGGAGAGAGGGACGGGGGGGGCAAGGCAAGGAGGAGGAGCTAGCTCTCTTCCTCCTCCCTGCACCGCCCTCTTCTTCCCTCTCTCACCGGCGCCGATGCGATCCGGTTTGCATCGGCACCGGCGAGAGAGGGAAGAAGAGGGCAGTGCAGGGAGGAGGAGCTGGCCCACTTCCTCCTCCTTGCGATCCGGTTTGCATCCACCGGCGAGAGAGGGCCGCCATTTTTTTTTTTTTTTAAAAATTAGATTTTTAAAAAAAATTAAAAATGGCGGCCGGGGGCATAGCGGGGGCCGTGTCCAACAGGCTGGGGGGGCGTGTACGGCCCCCCCTGGGCCGCCAGTTGGACAGCCCTGAGTTAGAATAAGGAAGGACCTGCTCCTTCTATATAGCAAGTCAGAGTCAGAATAGGGAATATCCCCGGATTTCCCTATCATCGGAGTAAGCAAAAAGGGGGATTTTTCAATCCTAGTCACAGCAACCTAAGAAAAGAACAAGAGATACCAAGAAAACTTCTAATTCTTCCTTGCGTGTTACATGTCTGTTTTTGCAACCATTAAGATCTGTACCAAGTCTGTCAAGGACTTCGCTTGAATAAAGTTTGTGTTTGCTGTTCAACTCTAACCTGAAGTGGTTTGGTTGCTGGACCCCTGAGCTTCAGGTTAAGGCACCCACAGTCCTCCAGGCTATAGATAGAAGCACATCGCAGTTCCATCTTAAACCGCCTGGGCGTGACGGCACAGGAACCACTGCACTAGGACATGGAGAAATGGATCAAAACTACAGGGAAGGATATTCCACGTAAACATTAGTTGTTCGATAGTGGAATATGCCATGACCGGATTACCCATAAGGCCACCCTAGGCCATGGCCTAGGGTGGCAGCCATGGAAGGACAGCAGGTCCGGACCCCGCAAAAAAAGCCGCCCCCCGCCCCCCCCTTTGCTTGGCTCCAAAGGCTCTGCCCCATTCTCCGTCCCCGGCTCCGCCTCTGCCTCCTCGCCGGCGCGGCCGAAAAAGCCCTTTTCAGGCCGGCATGGTGGCTTTAGGGGGGAGGGAGGAGCCATGGGGAGTCTGCCCCCGCCCCAGGTCCACCCTTGCTCCGCCCCGCACCCCGGTTCCACCCCCGCCTCCTTGCCGGCACGGCCAAAAACGCCCTTTTCAGGCTGGCATGGTGGCTTTAGGAGGGAGGGAGGAGCCACTGGGAGACTTCCCACGGCTCCTCCCTCCCTCCTAAAGCCATCATGGCGGCCTGAAAAGGGCCTTTTTGGCCGTGCCGGCGAGGAGATGGGGGCGGGGCGGGGGTGGAGCCGGGGGCGGGATCAGAGCCTTTGGCCTAGGGCGCCAAAAGGCCATGATCCGAGCCTGGAATACGCTGTCTTGGAGTGTGTTGGAGTCTTCTTCAATCAAAGGCCAAGTAACAAAGATGGAGGCATTACTTTTCATTCAACCCTCATATTAATCAAATCCACAAATAATTATGTTTTGTTTCTCAAAAACTAGAGCTGATAGGGGGAAACTGATGCCATTTTTTAAAACAGCAGGTCACACCCAGAGACAAGGTTAACCAAATGTGTATTGGCCAGTGTAATCAATTCCACCAAAGTCAAACCCGCAAATCACATATGTATTGTTTTTACAAAAGTTAACTTCCGATTTCAGCAACTAATGTAAAAACATCCTCAAGAGCCAATGCAAGCTTTCACTAGGGATGCCCTAAGCCATTGCTACCGCAATCACTACAGCATCAAAGAGGGAGGGGGAAAGTGGGGAGAGAGATGGAGCTAAACTGTCTTTCTAAATCCCAGCAAGCTCATTGAACTGTCATGTTGGAGGAACGACATCTCCTGTCAGAACAATCAAAGCTGAATTCCATAGATGCCTTGAAGGAGGAGGAGATAGATTTCGCCCGCCATACTGCAAGCTGGTGCGGGGAAGCTAGAGGGAGATTAATGCACGCCCAAAGCTTTGCTGGTTGTTGTCACAGCAGACCAAGGGAGTATGTTCTGAAATCAGCCTTCTCCAATCTGCTTGCCCTTTAGATGTGCTGTGTGATCAGCCCAGTCAGTTCCCAACAGCAAGGCCATTGGCTTGCTGGAGTGACCGAAGTTGTAGAGTTGACATGTCATATAGCTCTGGACATCTAAAGTATGTGAGATTGCTGAAAATTGGCCTAAACAAACTGATATTTCTATGACACAGTGTCATAGTTCCTTTCCAAAATGTTCAGCTAAAGCTTGGGGTCCTTAGTAGGAATATACTGGTTCTTTGCAGAGATGGGATCTAATCCAAAGATTCAAAGAGCCATGTTCCTTAGACCAGTGTTTTTCAACCTTTTTTGAGCCGTGGCACACTTTTTACATTTACAAAATCCTGGGGCACACCACCAACCAAAATGACATGCTAACACGGTAATACATATAGTTAATATGTTTTTAAATGTATTTATACACTCAGTGTGAAACCTGGGCCTGTTTCAATGAACACAACATAAATATCCTGGCAGGAATGACAAAAAGACACAAACTTCCCACACAGAACTCCCATAACCAAGAGAAAATGCTATAAGAGTTTGGTGGGCATTGACCTTCAGTTTTGGAGTTGTAGTTCACCTATATCCAGAGAGCACTGTGGACTCAAACAATGTTGGATCAGGACCAAACTTGGCAGGAGGGGGGAGAAAGGGTATTGGAGGTTCCAATTTCCCACGGCACACCTGATGACCGCTCACGGCACACTAGTGTGCCACGGCACACTGGTTGAGAAACACTGCCTTAGACAGCTGTCTTCCAATTATCCCATAATGAATACAAATTGTCCAGGAGTGAAATCAATGGATGACTTTAGACAAGTCAACTCTTTCTCAGTCTCAAAGGAAGGCAATAGCAAGAAACGTTTCCACCCCTGCACACCTGGGATGGGAGAGAGGTTTGCCTCCTCCCACGAAGAGAGAAAAATCTAGTTCCGGCTGGAACTATTTGGAAGAGGGCGGAGCCAGGCTTTCAGCTCTGGCCTGCCTCCCTTCCTCATTCTGGAGCCGAGCGTCGACCCGCCACTCCCACCCATTAAACAGTATATTAGGGTTGCCATTAGGGGGCCGGGTAGGAATTTTTTCCCTCTTATGTTCTAGGAGGGTTTTTAGCCTACCCTATACTGTTACAAGGCAAATTGGGTTGTGTATGTATGGGTGATACTCCTCCCCCCATGATACCAAGAAGACACTGACAAAAGTAACTGGAGTAAAATATGGCCACAACTCATTTATTGATAACAGGAACAAGGGTTGGCAGCCATGCATGGGTCCTGGATCAGGGGTCGGACAACCGCTGCTGTCCGAAGATACTTACATCCCTGGGTGCCACCAGCACGCCGCTGGTTCTGTAAGCTCAGCACCCCAGGGGACCGGGCGTTATCCCACCTTCCAACCAGGGGCGATACACCACCCCGATCCAGGGGCCATGCCACATGCCCAACACAGAGTTGTGACAAGATAAACACACAACAACAGCAAGATCATCTAACAAAACACAGAGCAAGATGAACACCGAACAACAGCAAGGTAAGCTAACAAATGCGAAGCAATGCTACATGCAGGGAGGGAGGGTGGAAAAGCTGATGCAGGGCCAGTGCCTGCTGGTAGGCCTTGGGCAGCCTTTAAGCTGCCCGGGTGGAAGGGAGGGCTGGCCCCAACTACGAGCCAGGCCAGGGCGGGGCCAGCCTCACCATTGGCCAGCTGGCTCTGGTGGGAGGAAAATCTCCCGCCACCCAGGGGGCTTCTGGGAGGAAGAAGCCCCTCCGATCCATAATGGTGGCGAGGACACCAAGCGCCGTAACCTGCTCGGCCTGGTAAGCCGGACCAAGCCATATGGTGTGGCGTTAAATAGGTGGTCACAGTAAACAGTTAGACAAAGCTAAAATTTGATATACGCCCAAGGCACCCCCTTCAGGGGTGAAGTCCATTAACTAAAACACTCACCCAAGGTCCAATTTTAAAAAGTGAAGGGAATTATAATGGCTTAGGAATAGAGAAAAATGGTCTCTGATACACTGAGAGAGACTTCTCTGACGCATTTCCTTCAGAGGTTGTCTAGATTGGGTGTCCAGGGGACCCGAGTGTTTCGCCCTAACTAGTCGAGGGGTAGGCCGGACAGGGACGCTACCTCGGCTTTGCCACCAAGTTCAGGATCCATAGACTGAGATCCAGTCAAAGTTGAACACGTAACTGTTAATAAAAGTTGACCATATTTAAAACCCAAATACTGGTGTGTGGTCTCGTTATTTTGGGGGGTTGGCAAACAAACCTCCTCTGATCAAAACTTATCAAGAAAATCCTGGTATAAGTTCATCTTAAGATAGGAATAAGCCTAAACTTGAGCACAGATCCATAGCTATTTTTAGACAATCCGGCTTCTTTGGTTTGTTCAGGTGTCCAAAAGCAAGGAACCAGACATCACGGATTGTCGAAACACCCACAGATGGCTCAAAGACACGGCAAGCTAGTAAAAGTATTTACAGTTTATTTTTGAACAGAAAACACAGCCACAATCCGGCATAAAAGTTTGTAAACCAAAATTTTGAACTTGGAAAACACAGCGTCACAAGAAAAGGAAAGGAAGAGTGTTCTCCAATAAAAGGGAACATCCCACAGCAACTCCCCCAACAAACCCTGTAAACTCACAGCAACACAGGAATGAAAGGAAACGCGGTAGTCACTAAACATAAAAAGTCATTAAAACCCCAAACCCCAACATACAACATTTTTCAGCTAGAGCTTGGCAGCTCCCTTAACAGCTTGCTGGGAAACAGGAAGGCGATACAAGAAACAAGAGCACCAAATACAAGAACCAGCAACCCACCAGCAACATTTTGCGAGAGTGAAGCCTTACCCAGAGTCATCAGACTCCCCCACCCAACTCAGCCCCATTTGAATCAGCTGCAGCCCTGGGTGGAAAGGAACTACAACACGGATTCCCTTCCATAACGGGATCACGTGTCAGCTGATCTCAGCTCCTACTCCCTATTCGGTATCACAGTTTAATATTTTTGATTTCCCTTTATTTTCTTGATGGGCGGGGTATGTGTGCATATTTGGGGGCTTGGGTCACCCTTTTAGCTTTTTTTCTCCTTCCATTCCTCTCCTTCGAATACTTCTAAAAGGTAATAATAATAATAATTAATCCCAGAAAACAAAAATAAAACTTTCATTCTCAGAAAACAACTACCTCCTACCTCTCCTCTAGAGTAGAAAGTAGGAACAGCTCTAAGGGAGCATTAAACCCAAAACAGAAAGCAGAAAGAAGATTGAAGTGTACCAAGAAAAGAGAAGGTTTTTTAAAGGAAGCCCAGGGAGGATAGCTTCTGCTCATCGCTCTCCCTTTCCTGGGCCTCCTTAAAATGACTTGGAAAGGGTGTGTAGTGTGGTGCAGACCTGGGAGAAAAAGTGTGCACACCTGCCTGCAGCATCTCTCCTCTAGAGTAGAAACAGCTTTAAGGAGCATTAAACCAAGTCTCCTCTACAGACAGAAGGAAAAGGTTTACAGAAAGAGTGGTATTTTAAAATCCAGATCTTAATGAAGGATATGGAAGGGGAGCCTGTGGGAAGTCCCTCCCCGTCATATTGGGCCAGATAGGGTGCTTCCTTAACCCTGTTTGTGACACCCAGGCTCTCTTGAAGGGAAAAAGGAAAGGCTCCCTGGAATGGAAAGGGGAGTCTCGTACATTCCCCATTGCTGTCAATGGGACGATCTAGCCACATTTAACAGCAATGGATTGAAAACGGCTATCCGGCTACCTGCCTATTTTGGGGCGGCTGTTGCACTCCAGACCAGGAAAGCTGGTCAAAAATGAGGCCCCCAGTGGCACAGTGGGTTAAAGCGCTGAGATGCTGAACTTGCAGACTGAAAGATTGCAGGTTCGAATCCGGGGAGCGGCATGAGCTCCCACTGTTAGCCCCAGCTTCTGCCAACCTAGCAGTTCGAAAACATGCAAATGTGAGTAGATCAATAGGTACAGCTTCAGCAGGAAGGTAACAGCGCTCCATGCAGTCATGCCGGCCACATGACCATGGAGGCGTCTACGGACAATGCTGGCTCTTTGGCTAAAAAATGGAGGTAAGCACCAACCCCCCAGAGTCGGACACGACTGGACTTAATGTCAGGGGCAAACCTTTACCTACCTAACTTCCAGAATCTTGCCATGAGCATGTCTACAAATGTTGCACTCCAGACCAGGAAAGCCCTCTGACTTTAAACACCACACAGTTGAGTAGAAATGCAATCTGTATATTGAAGATATTTTTAAAAAACAATAACAGCAAAAAAAACCCAACCTTAAAAATAGGTAAATCCAATTAGGTAGGAAGATAAGCCGGAACAAATAGTCCAGGAAATTAGTCCATCAAAGTTCATGAAAAACAAAGGCAGAAACTTCTATAGTAAAATTCAAGAACTGGAAACATGATTCAAAGGCACTTAACACTGTAATCTATCCAAAGCAAGGCTTCCAAGGAACAGGAAAGACGTCTTGACTTGATTCCAAATTATGCTTCATCTGACTACAGATCCTGTACTAGCCAGTTTTATCTCCTAATTACGCTCTCTCCTGAGCGGCCAGAAATGGGTTTTGTTTTAGCCTTGAATCCCTTATCATGCTTTCTTTGAGCCTGGCAGAATGCCTAAGAGACTGGTTGGCTTTTCTATTTTATTTATTTATTTATTTATTATTCGGGCTTCTATGCCGCCGACTCCCTGAGGCTCGCGGCGGCTTACAGGAGCCGAAGGGCACAGTAAAATACAAGCAATAAGCAGTTAAAAACGATTAAAAACAACAGCAGTATAGTAATTAATAACACAGTTAACACAATGAACAGCACATCATCCTCAGAAGAACGAATAGATGGCGGGGCATGGGCAGGACTTACTCACCAAAGGCCTGCTTAAACAGGTATGTTTTACAGGCCCGTCTAAACGGGAGCAAGTCCTTCATAGCCCGAGTTCCGGCCGGGAGGGCGTTCCACAGCGTAGGTGCTATGACAGAGAACGCCCTCCGGCGGGTAGCAGTCAGCCTTGCGAGTTTAGCTGAAGGTATCTCCAGGAGATTGGAGTCCTCAGACCGAAGTGATCTCGGAGGGCAATATGGGGTGACACGGTCCCTCAAATACACTGGCCCCAGGCCGTGTAAGGCCTTAAAGGTGAGGACCAACACTTTGAAGGTGATCCGGTGCTCAATTGGCAGCCAGTGCAGATCCTGCAAAACAGGTGTTATGTGGGCGCCAGCTGGCGTGCCAGACAGGAGCCGGGCGGCAGTGTTCTGCACTGCACTATTATTTTGACTAATAACATCCCATCTATCTACTGGCTCATTAATTTGTGCAGCTGGACCAGGTGTTGAGCTATTCTTGGGTTCGAAATCATGGGAATTCTCTGGTAGCAATTCAGGGAGCACACCACCATCCCCAAACCCTTGAGGAACATCCTCATCAGAAAATACACTTTGAATGGGGATCTCCTGGTCATTCTCTGCCACCTCATCAATGGAAACACCATTACCTACACCAGTGTTTCCCAACCTTTTTTGAGCCGCGGCACACTTTTTACATTTCCAAAATCCTGGGGCACACCACCAACCAAAATGACACAAAACGACTCTCTAACACAGTCATACATATAGTTAATATGTTTTTAAATCTATTTATACACTCAGTGTCAAACCTGGGCCTGTTTCGATGAACGCAACATAGATATCCTGGCAGGAATGGCAGAAAGACACAAACTTCCCACACAGAACTCCCATGACCAAGAGAAAATGCTATAAGAGTTTGGTGGGCATTGACCTTGAGTTTTGGAGTTGTAGTTCACCTATATCCAGAGAGCACTGTGGACTCAAACAATGTTGGATCAGGACCAAAATTTGGCATGAATACTCAATATGCCCAAATATGAATGCAGATGGAGTTCAGGGGAAATCGACCTTGACATTTGGGAGTTGTAGTTGCTGGGATTTATAGTTCCCCTACAATCAAAGAGTATTCTGAACCCCACCAATGATAGAACTGGGCCAAACTTCCCACACAGAACCCCCAGGAGGCAAGAGGAGGTCTCTACTTGGGGAAAGGGAGGCGGGCCTTCCCAATGCATGGAGAGGGAGAGACCAAGTAGACAACAGGTGGGGAGGGGTGGTGGTTGTAGTTTTGTGCCTTTATCGAGGTACGTTTCTTAGGGTTTTTATACTTCAACACACTAGACTCCCTTCCCTTCCTGGAGGTTCAAATTTCCCAAGGCACACCTGATGATCGCTCATGGCACACTAGTGTGCCCTGGCACACTGGTTGGGAAACACTGACCTACACGAACCTCATTGTCATCATTCCCAACATCCAAAGGACCCTGATCCTTAAACACAATCACAGGCTGAACTCCAACAGAGGCATGCAAAAACAGATATGGGCGTCTACTGGTATCAGGCAAGCAGAAATGGATCAAGGTTCAGTTGACATTCACAAGCCTAGAAGGAACACAACAACAACAAAGCTTATGCACACACAAATCAATGTCCTCCTGTTCTTTAATAAGCAGTGAGCGTAACGCTGTTGAATGCGAGGGAGATTTCCTTTCTATTACTTTTATTTTCACTCCCTAGCACCAAAAAGAGCACTAGAAGCATAAGGAGTATTGTTAATTCTTTTTACGCATGATAATCTCCCAGTTTGAGACAAGCAGCCTCCCTCCGAATAAAAAGAGCAATGCTGACATCTGTCAAAATATTTCTAGCTGAACTACATCAACCACAGTTTAATATTCCTCCCTTCTGTGTTGAAAAGATCAGTGTTAGCTAGCAAATTACTCTAAGACAGCAACATCATTTCTGGAAATGTTTCTGTTTGATCATGTCAATAAATTTCAACTTCCTTGCTTCCCGTCTTCCTCCCCCCCCCCCCCAAAGATGAGAAAAACCACTCCAGTTGAATTCAGCTATGTTTGGACAGGCCTGGATCAGGCCCTTTTGCCGCCCAAGGCCAAAGGGTCTGCCTCCGCCCCTCCCCGCCCCGGCTCCGCCCCTCCCCACCCCCAGCTCCGCCCGGCTCCACCCCCGCCTCCTCGCCGGCGCGAGGAGGAGGAAGGAAAGCCCCATCCCCAGAGCCGATGCGGGGGGCCTCCCCATGGCTGCTCCTCCCTCCCTCCTAAAGGCACCATGCGGCCGAAATCGCTCTTTTCAGGCCAGCTATAGGAGGGAGGGAGGATCGGCTCCGCGCCGGTGAAGAGGCGGAGGGCGGAGCCGGGGACGAGGAGGGGCAGAGTCAGGGCGGAGCCGATCCTCCCTCCCTCCTAAAGCAGAGCCGAGGGGAGCAGAGCAAAGGGAGGGAGTGGCGTGGATGGTGTTTGTGCCGCCCCGCGCATGCGCCCTTTTTAAAATAATTTTTTTTCGGGGATTTTTTTAAAAAAAATTGGGGTCCGGATGTGTTGCCCCCCCAAAAGTGCCGCCCAAGGCCATGGCCTAGGGTGGCCTTATGGGTAATCCGGGCCTGTGTTTGGATGCACAGCATTTAGCTTTTGATTCTGTCAGAGGAAGTGGTCTTTTCAAGCATTTTTGTTGCTGCTCTTGGTTTTTTTTTTCTTGTTTTGAGTGGGAATTCTATTATAGGGCTTATATGAAACTAAAGTGAAGCTAACGCGGGGCAAAGAGAATAAGCCGAATTTCCAAACTATCTTTACCAAAGATACATACCATGGATTGATGGATGCTTATGAGCAACGTGGATACTGAGCGATACAGCATTGGCCTACATCGGACACAATTTTGTACAGTTCCTATTCTGTTCAGAGGAGCTGGAGCAGGAGGGCAGCAATGACAACACATTTTCCACATTGAATTAGGTCACCCAGATTTGGATTTAAAGGCACAACACTGTTGGACGTTTTCATTGCTTGCCCAGGCAGTAGTAGCAAGAAGGGTGGAGAGAAAAAGGAAACAGCCACTTGGCACTTTATTTCTAACAATGGCAAACTATATCCATAACTGGCTACCAGTTGGGTGCCAAGTTTCAAGGTGTCCTTAAAGCAGGG
>JARBWK010000014.1:12223088-12533088 GCA_030556195.1 Anolis apletophallus
TATCTTGGCATATATCTGACCTCAAACAACTGCCAACTAATTAAAAATAATTATGAGAACAGTTGGAAGGAAATAAAAAAGGATCTTTCTAAATGGAAAATATAAGTCTATCTCTCCTAGGCCGGATATCCTCAATAAAGATGATGGTTTTTCCAAAATCAACTTTTTGTTTCAGATGCTCCGATTTTAAAACTGACCTGATATTAAAAAAAATGGCAAATGGAACTGGCCAAGTATATCTGGCAGGGACGCAAGGCCAGGATAAAAAACATATACATGCAGGGAAGGACTCATGACGGGGGGGCTGGGTGTGCCCAACTTAACCAAATATTTCGAGGCTAACTGCCTCGACTCACTAAGAGAATGGATAAAACTGGAAGATAAGGAGCTCCTAAATCTGGAAGGTGCAGGAAAGAAATTTGGGTGGCACAGCTACCTAGTGTATGACAAAATCAACCAGGATAAAAATTTCAACAATCATGTCATAAGAACGACCCTCCTAAAAATCTGGACCAAAACAAAAAAATTATTCTACACAAAAACCCCTTTATGGACTTCCCCTCTGAGGCATTCCAGATTAAAAAAAAAATTGATAATGATATCTGGCCAAGCTATAAAGAGCTGCTGAAAAAAGAAGGGATGAATATAATTTTTTAAAAAACAAGAGGAATTATCCCCCCTTATGCTAAACTGGTTTCAGTATAATCAATTGGAACAAAGGTTCAAACAAGATGGCAAGACTGGTTGGGAATGGATCCCGACCAGAGGGGAAAAATTATGGCTAAATACAGAAAAAAAAAACGGTGAGGGCAGTCTATAATTTCTTAATGGATAGTGAAAAAGACAAAAAACCATTTAATGACTATAAGGAAAAATGGGAATCCAACCTTGGACACACAATTCCCCGAGAAGAATGGGACAAAATATGGCGAATAAAACAAAAATACACATATGCCTACAGTCTAAGGGAAAATACCTATAAAACAATTTACAGGTGGTACTTAACTAAAAAAGAAAAAAATATTGAGTTAAAAGGATTATATTTATAATTTAGTTCCCAAAGAGGGGAAAATCATACATTACCAAATCTGGCTTTTTTTCTGAGATGTGAAGTCAACGTCTGTATGTTTTTTATCCTGTTTGTATCCCTGTTTTTAATCTCCCCATTGTACTCCCACCCCCGTTCCACCCACCCCTTCCCCGATTCTGTTCAATCGTCAATTTTGTCAATAAAGCATTTTTAAAAATTAAAAAAAAAAAGAAAACCGCGAAACAGCGATTCTGCTAAAAGTGAACATTTTGGGGAACGGACTATGGACAGACTTTGGACTGAGTGGTTGGTTGCAGAACTCGGATTTGGATATGGCTAATTAGTTAACACCATCTTAATTTTATTTATTTATTTATTTATTTATTGAACTTACAGTATACACCGCCACTCCCAGGGGCTCAGGGCGGTTTACAACATAATGTAAGAAGGTACAGATAGCAGATAAAACACAGGTAAAACACAGGATAGAATTACAAGCATTCGAAGGCTTGCCTAAACAAATATGTCTTGCAAGCTCTGTGGAAGGTGACCAGATTTTGCAGAGCCCCGCGTCTCTGATGGCAGCGCGTTCCACAGTACCGGGGCGATGATGGAGAATGCCCTTTGTCTAGTTGAAGTTGATGGAGGATATGAATTTTGGGTAGTCTTGCCTTAGAGGCTGAAACCCTAGGTTCCTCTAAAGCGAGGGTCCTTGATGGAAAAAAAACCTTGGTGGGCGGTAAGAAATGTCAAAATAACCCCCTAAACCCCAATAGTAGGTTCTCACCAAGATCCGGAAGTGTGCGCACCGAGAGAGTTCTATCCCAGCTGAGAAAGGATGATAGCAGCAATCATTCGTCATGCTGACATGTTTATTTCAAAATTTTCCAGTATATGTACAGTATACATTTTTCAGAACAGTCAGTTTCAAATCTCCCGCTTGCCTCAATTGGCCGTGGATCTGAGCCAATGGGAAGGGAGAGGGGGAAATGGATGGAACAATGACGTCGGAACTTGGGTAATGAGATTATGACATGCTAATGAAGATCCAATTGACAAGGGAAGACCCCTGGGTCCTAAAACCTTTGTCACTTATTGCAGTCTTTCTCAGCTATTCTTGGGCTCGAAATCATGGGAATTCTCTGGTAGCAATTCAGGGAGCACACCACCATCCCCAAACCCTTGAGGAACATTTTTGAGTCTCAATGGCACATTTTTACATTTACAAAATCCTGGGGCACACCACCAACCAAAATGACACAAAACGACACTCTAACACAGTCATACATATAGTTAATATGTTTTTAAATGTATTTATACACTCAGTGTGAAACCTGGACCTGTTTCGATGAACACAACTTAGCTATCCTGACAGGAATGGCAGAAAGACACAAACTTCCCACACAGAACTCCCATAACCAAGAGAAAATGCTATAAGAGTTTGGTGGGCATTGTCCTTGAGTTTTGGAGTTGTAGTTCACCTATATCCAGAGAGCACTGTGGACTCAAACAATGTTGGATCAGGACCAAACTTGGCATGGATACTCAATATGCCCAAATGTGAACACAGATGGAGTTTGGGGAAAATAGACCTTGACATTTGGGAGTTACAGTTTCTGGGAGTTATAGTTAACACACAATCAAAGAGCATCTTGCAACAATGGAATTGAACCAAACTTGGCATATTGAACTCTCATTACCAACAGAAAGTACTGAAAGGGTTTGCTTGGGAATTGACCTTGAGTTTGGAAGTTGTAGATCACCTACACCCAGAGAGCACTGTGGGTAGGAGGGGGAAGAAAGGGTATTGGAGGTTCCAATTTCCCATGGCACACCTGATGATCGCTCACGGCACACTAGTGTGCCATGGCACACTGGTTGAGAAACACTGACTTATTGTACTGATTTTGAAATAAATGGTTTTCCTGGTTACAGGATTTGTAGTTTGTCATTTCCTGATGGCATGACATCTGAAGGTGTTTTATTAGGTAAATGTGTAAGGTAAATAGGATGTATTGTGGTCAGTGTCCCAAATTTTGGTCCTAGGGAAATGGCCCTTTTGATTTATAATGAACTTTGCCAGATGACCTGTGGAGCTCTGATAGACGAAAATCTCAGAGATCAAAGCCCCATAGATTCTTTTGTGATTTATCAGCTGTCTGGGATAGGCCAGAAAAAGAAGCTAATTATCACCACAGTCCTGCAAATGGTTTTGGGATATCCCATGTCTGAGTCATACATGCATAGTCAGCTTTGCTATCTTTCAAAAATAATTTCATTCAAGAAGGAAAGGAGGGGGTCATGCAGGAGAAATACAAGCAATTTTTGGGGAAAGGGATATCATTCCTAACCTTGTTTATCATTCAGTTATTTCATAAAGAGAGTCCAGGGAAATATTGGGGGTCCATAAGTATGAAAGCTCATAGGTTTTTCCTTTTATTGGGCAGCAAAACAGTAGGAGGGAGTCTTTGGCTCTAGCGTATGGAAGGTCTTTGGTATTTAGTGAACTATAGATCAATGGGATGATCATGAAGCAAACTGAGTTCAGGAAAGTGGGGGAAGAGTCTTTGATGCACTGGATTTGGGAAAAGTTCGTGAAGATGAGTCCTTGGAGGTAGAAGTGAACTACAGATCCTGAGTTGTCCTGGGCCAGGCAAGGCCACCTTGCCTTTGTGGGTTCCTTGAGATTAGCACAAGGTGAACACCCACCCACCCCGCCCCCCGGGACTTTGGAATGTATAGATCAGAAAGAAAGGGCCCTTGGTTTTTTTACTATCTTTCACAGAACCCAGAGGGGGGGGGGGGAGTCACCTCGATATCAAAGTCAGATGGAAAGACTTCACACTGGGGATGTCTAGAAGATTCTGGTCTTCTGAACGTAATGATCTCGGAGGGCTATATGGAATCAGGCAATTGGATTTTAATGTAACTTAATGTTTATTTATTATGTAATTGTGTTGTTTTTACCATGTTTGTATGTGGGGGCATCGAAGCCGCCCTGAATCCCCCTCCGGGGGTTGAGAAGGGCGGGGTATAAATGTTTGAAATAAAATAATAATAATCTATATATATAAAGGAAGAGTCATCATGGAAAGACCGTCCCAAACAGAGAAACCTTACAACGCAGAGACACCAAACTCGCCAACAGAAATAGGCCTCAGACAAGGTACGTTTGTAGCAAAGAAACTCCCCCCCCCAAAAAACCTAAAAGGCCCCCAAAACAACGAGGAAAAAAACCCTACATTTCCCAGCATCCTCCGGGGCTGCCAACGACTCTCCCAGCCTCTACATTCTGACAACATGATTGGCTGCCAATAAGGGCGGATTTGCATAACTCCTGTACTGGCCAGCCAACATGAACATTCCGACCCATAATAAACTGTCAGAGGAGGATAAGGCAAAGGGCTGAGGCACAAACACAAACACCCAATTCACTTCCCACAGAAAAATTACACCCCTACAAATCACAGACCACGCCCAAAATTGACAGTAAGGCTTCATTAACTTAATTTCCTTGACTAGGCCTCACTTAATGGAATGTTGTTTACGCTCTGAATTGACAGTAAGGCTTCATTAACTTGCTTCTCCCGACTAGGCCTCAGCTCATTGGACATTGTGTATGGCCTGAACTGACAGTAAGGCTTCATTAACTTGCTGTTCCTGACTAGGCCTCAGCTCATGGGACATTGTGTATGGCCTGAATTTACAGTAACCTACCTTGGAACACAGAGCCCCTATGACCCACGCTACATTCTACTACAGTTTGGAGGAGGGTGGACCATGGATTATGGGACTTGAAGTACCTCCCTGGATAATGGGATTTGTAGTACTTCAAAACCCATCATTCCCCACAGACCAAGAACCAAGACCAATAAATACTTGGCAAACAATGCACCCCATGACCCACACTCCATCCGACTGCAGTTCAGAGGAGGACACACCATGGATAATGGGATTTCAAGTACCTCCACTCACTTCCAAAGTACCCCACCCACACACGCATCAACCTCTACATCAACACAGCAGACGGAAAGACAAAAAACATTGTATATCCACAAGCTATGCAGAACGCCAGCAACACCACACACCAACAACTCCACAGGACTCCAACATACCACCCACCAAAACAACCCACAACACAGCCATGACCCCAACAACACCATAACTAACAACAACTCCAACCCTTACATACTCAGACTTCCTCGCATCTCCAAAATAGGGCACAGCAATGCGTACCAGGTACAGCTAGTAATAAATAAGCTCACAGCAAAACAAGTGGTAAAAAGAAAACCCGCCACATTCTCTTGTTTATCCCGCGAAAGAGTAATACGGCCACCCTCCTGAATGTACAGCTGAGTGAATCATAGTTGGAAGAATTCTGGCTTTTCTGAAATGATTACATCCTGCTGATCTGAAATTGAGATCTCAAGTCCCCTCCAAGCCATGCCCGTTGTATGGATTTCCTTTATAATAGTTTTCTGTATGGCCACTTATGTCTATTCTGAGAAGCTCTCTGTGTTCCTTATTTTTCAAACAGTTGCCTTTCAAGATGTCAATGTACTTGGCTCTTGGCACAGTGGAGATGCAGGGGTGCTTTCCAGTGAGATTAAAGAACCCGGAAAGGCTGAGGCTGTCCCTGACTCACACCATATTGGTTGCAATCCTGTAAGACACAAATCTTCACCCAATAATTGAAGTTGGAAGGGACACTGCACGATAGATAAGCTAGATAATCCAATTCTGGCTAGTTTTTTGTTGGTTCGACCCAATTGCAGCAGACAACACTGGCTTCATCGCACTAGAGAAAAAAAATCCACTTAAAATTCAGTTTCTGCCTCCTGTAGAATTTTGGGGTTTGTGAGGCTGTTAAAGGCTCCTCCCTAAACTACAAACACCAGAATGATGGTGAAGGAGGGGCGAGGTGGTCTCTGAGGGCTCCCCATTAGTTTGTGGAGTTCCTCAGGGGGCCATTCTCTCCCCTCTGTTATTTAACATCTACATGCAGCCGCTTGCACAGCTGGTGCGGAGTTTTGGGCTTGAGTGTTATCAGTACGCTGATGACACCCAGCTCATTCTGAGGATGGAGGGCAGGCCTGGATCCGTCCCCGATAATTTCCAACATTGCCTCGAGGCCGTTACTGGATGGCTGCAAGCCAGTAGGTTGAGGGTGAATCCAGCGAAGACGGAGATCTTGTGGCTGGGTCGTCCGGGTGGTGGGGACGTCCAGCTTCCAACCCTGGACGGTGTGGCGTTAAAGGTGAATAAAGAAAAAATATTTTCTCTGTCACACAACACTAGGACTAGGGGGCACTCCCTAAAGCTCCAAGGTAGGAAAGTTAGGACTAATAAAGGGAAATATTTCTTCACCCAGAGGGTCATTGGGTTATGGAACTCACTTCCAGAGGAGGTTGTGACAGCTGTCAGCCTGGACAGCTTCAAGGCAGGATTAGACAGATTCATGGATACCAAGGGAATCAGTAGCTACTGAAATGGACATCCAAGTGCCACCTCTGTGTTGATGGAGGCAGGCAGGATTTTCCCTGGGTACTGGTTGTGGGGGGTCGGGAGCAGGTAAGGGTTTTGCCCTCCTTTCTGCTAGAGATCCCTGTGTACAACTAGTGGGCCACTGTGTGACACAGAATGCTAGACTAGATGGGCTGAGGCCCGATTCAGCATGGCTCTTCTTATGTTCTTATGTTCTTATGTTCTTATGCCCATCGCCTTCTGTAAAGAGCTTGGGAGTTCACTTGGACTCCCAACTGACCATGGAGACCCAGGTCTCCATGGTCAGCAAATCTGCTTTTTTCCACCTCAGACAGGCAAGGCGGCTGGCCCCCTACCTATCCCGGAATGACTTGGCCACGGTGATCCAAGCCACGGTCATCTTGAGACTGGACTACTGTAATGCACTCTATGTTGGCCTTCCTCGGTTGGTGACCCGGAAGCTCAGGTTGGTGCAGAACACTGCCGCCCGGCTCCTGTCTGGCATACCAGCAGGTTGCCACATAACACCTACCTTGCAGGACCTGCACTGGCTTCCAATTGAGCACCAGATCACCTTCAAAGTGCTGGTGCTCACCTTTAAGGCCTTGCACGGCCTGGGGCCAGCGTATCTGAGGGACCGTCTTTCCCTATATTGCCCTATGAGATCACTCCGGTCTGAAAACACTAACCTGCTAGCCATTCCATCGGCGAAGTCAGCCAAATTAACAGCAACACGCAGGAGGGCGTTCTCCGTGATTGCGCCCACGCTATGGAAAGCCCTCCCAGCTGAGACGCACGCCATCCGTGATCTCTTGCCTTTTAGGCGGGCGTGCAAGACCTACCTTTTCCAGCAGGCCTTCGACCTATAGGTCTGCAAATGCACAGCTCACCGACCTTGTACCATGTTGCAATGCTTTTACACTGTTGTGCCTACTCGGTGCATTAGGTTTTAATCTATCTGTTTAACCTGTACTCATTTAATGTGTTTTTAATATGTTCAATGTGTTGTTTTATTTGCTTGTGTGAGCCGCCCCGAGCCTTCCGGGAGTGGCGGCGCAGAAATCTAATAAATGAATGAATAAATGAAAATGAGAATTCTGCAGGAAGCAGAAACTGGATTTTAATTGGATTTTTTTTCCCTCTAGTGTGATGAATGTTGAAGTTTCTGGTGATAGGAAATGGTCATTTCCCTTTTCAGAGAGGTGAACTCTACCAAAGCGGAAATTACCAGAAGAGCCAACATTGGTGGTACATTTACACTGTAGAATTAAAGCAGTTTGACATCACTTTAACTGCAGTGGCTTGACGCAAACAATTGTGGTTTTTCAAGGTCTTTAATCTTCTCTGCCAAAGTGAGCAGGTGCTCATAAAACTACAAATCACAGGGTGCCCTAGCACTGAGTCATGGAAGTTGAAGAAGTCCCTCCCTCCCTCCCTCCCGCCCAATCAGGCTCCGGCCTTCCCTTCTCCCACCCCTCCAGCGCCCCGACCCCCGCCTTCCCCCTCCCTTCGCTTCACGCCTTAAACCTAAGGCGGTAGTTTTGGAGCCCGCTCGTCGCAACAGGGGACAGTGAAGATGCCCGGCTTACATTTCGTGGCCTCTGGGTTGAGGTACATTTTCCCCTCGGCTCCTGTTGCACCCCAAGTAAATGAGAAGCGCGTTCTGAGAGTGAGTCACCTGGAGGGGCGGGAGGCTGCTAAAGAGAGCTCAGTCTCAGTTTCTCGCCTCTCAAGGTGGGGGTTTCGAGGCAAAAAGGTCGTGGATTGAGCGAGAGGAGGGGGATCAGGCGCGGCTTCCTCGCGTGTTGTGCTCCCTCCAGCCAGCCTCTACCACTGCTTTTTTCTTTGGCTACTTTCTCTGGGTTTTTTTAATTAAAAAAACAGCACCTGCTTTCGGTTTCAAGAGGAAGACAAAACATAAATCTCAACTTGCCAATACAACCTCTTGATAGTTTATTTATTTATTTTATTTATTATTCGGGCTTCTATGCCGCCGACTCCCTGAGGCTCGCGGCGGCTTACAGGAGCCGAAGGGCACAGTAAAATACAGGCAATAAGCAGTTAAAAACAATTAAAAACAACAGCAGTACAGTAATTAATAACACAGTTAAAACAATGAACAGCACATCGTCCTCAGAAGAACGAATAGATGGCGGGGCATGGGCAGGACTTACTCACCAAAGGCCTGCTTAAACAGGTATGTTTTACAGGCCCGTCTAAACGGGAGCAAGTCCTTCATAGCCCGAGTTCCGGCCGGGAGGGCGTTCCACAGCGTAGGTGCTATGACAGAGAACGCCCTCCGGCGGGTAGCAGTCAGCCTTGCGAGTTTAGCTGACGGTATCTCCAGGAGATTGGAGTCCTCAGACCGAAGTGATCTCGGAGGGCAATATGGGGTGAGACGGTCCCTCAAATACGCTGGCCCCAGGCCGAGTAAGGCCTTAAAGGTGAGGACCAACACTTTGAAGGTGATGCGGTGCTCAATTGGCAGCCAGTGCAGATCCTGCAAAACAGGTGTCATGTGGGCGCCAGCTGGCGTGCCAGACAGGAGCCGGGCGGCAGTGTTCTGCACTAGCCTGAGCTTCCGGGTCACCGACAGAGGAAGGCCAACGTAGAGCGCGTTGCAGTAATCCAGCCTTGAGATGACTGTGGCTTGGATCACCGTGGCCAGATCGTTCGGAGAGATAGGGGCCAGCCTCCTTGCCTGTCACAGATGAAAAAATGCGATCTTGCTGACCGCAGAGACCTGGGCCTCCATGGTCAGCTGGGAGTCCAAATGGACCCCCAGGCTCTTTACGGAAGGCGATGGGCATAACACCGCACCGTCCAGGCTCAAAAGCTGGACATTAACATCACCCGGGCGACCCAGCCACAAGATCTCCGTCTTCGCCGGATTCACCCTCAACCTACTGGCTCGCAGCCATCCAGTAACGGCTTCGAGGCAGTGTTGGAAATTATCGGGACAGAACCCGGCCTGCCCTCCAACCTCAGAATGAGCTGGGTGTCGTCAGCGTACTGGTGACACTCCAGCCCATAACTCCGCACCAGCTGTGCAGCGGCTGCATGTAGATGTTAAATAACAGAGGGGAGAGAATGGCCCCTGGGGGACCCCACAGAGTAGTGGGAGCCCTCGGAGACCACCTCGCCCCTCCTCACACGCTGAGACCGCTGGTGGAGGAAGGAGGTCAGCCATTTAAGGGCTGTCCCCTCACTCCAGCCACGGCCAGGCGGTGGATCAATAGATTGTGGTCGACCGTGTCAAACGCTGCCGTGAGGTCCAATAACATGAGCAGCGCAGACCCGCCTTGGTCGAGCTGGCAGCGGAGTTGGTCTGTGATGGAGACCAGAACCGTCTCCGTCCTGTGCCCCGAACGGAAGCCGGACTGGAAGGGGTCTAACCATGTTGCATCATCTAAGAAGGACTGCAACTGCTCCGTTACTGCCCTCAACTACCTTCCCCAGGTACGAAAGGTTCGACACTGGTCGGTAGTTGGAGGAACCGCCGGGTCTAGTGACGGTTTCTTCAGTAATGGAGCTACCACCGCCTCTTTTAAGCACTCTGGAAAGACTCCTTGCTCAAGGGAGCTGTTTACGATGTTCAACAGAGGCTCACGTAACCCCCCCTCCAGGCACGATCTAACAAGCCAGGAGGGGCACGGGTCGAGGGAGCAGGTGGTAGGCCTAGTTGCAGCCACTATCTTATCAACAGCATCTGCGTCCAGTGGCGAAACCGGTCGAGGGTGGGCGGCGGAGGACCACGGGGTCTCAAGTTCTCTTACTGTGTCAACCGTGGCTGGAAGGTCCGGCGGAGGCTTAGTATCTTGTCTGTGAAGAAGCTCTGAAAGCACCGGCAGTGAGGGCCTGATCACTATTTTTTGGGACAGTAGGGACCGTCGTCAAAGACCGAATTACCTTGAACAATTGGGCTGGGCGTGAGCTAGCAGACGCTATCGAGGCGGAGAAGTACACATTTTTGGCCGCCTTGACAGCACGCTCATAAGCATCTTTGAATAGCTTATAAGCTGATACTGAGGCTCCGTCGCGGAGTTTCCTCCACACGCGCTCTAGTCGTCTCCTCTCCCGCTTCATCGACCTAAGATCTGCTGTGTACCAAGGAGATCGATGTTTGCGGGTCGGAGAGGACGCCTGGGGGCAATCTCGTCGAGAGCTCTAGCAAGAGAGGTGTTCCAGGAGTGAACCTGCTCATCGACTGAGACGCTGATAGACTCCAGATCCTCAGAGCATTCAGGAACCTTTCGGGTTCCATAAGTCTCTTCGGCGAACCCAAACCGTTCGGCGCCCTTGCATGGGGGCGGTTGCTCAACCCGGATCACTTTAGGATTAGGGGGCCCAAGGGAGGGAGGGGCAGGGGGGAGCACAACACACGGGGGCGTAATGCCTAGGGCGCAAAATGGTGTTAATCCGGGCCTGATCAGAAGTGGCATCAAACTACATTAATTCTACAGTGTAGATCAGGGGTTGGAAACCTATGGCTCGCAAGCCAGGTGTGGCTCTTATGATGACTGCATTTGGCTCGCTGGGCCTTTGGAAGAGGGTGCTGGGCCACTCAACTGCTGCGAAGAAGCCTCGCCTCTCTATGGGTCTCCCACAGTCGCCATGTGAGCTCACTTCCGGGGGAGGGAGGCTCTCTCTCTCTCTCTCTCTCTCTCTCTCTCTCTTTCTCTCTCTCTCTCCAGAAGGCCTCCTCTTTCCCTCGTCAACAGGCCCTGAAATTCCACTTGACTTCTTTTCTTCCTCCTAAAGAGAGGCCACTTTAGGAGCCTGAGAGCTGAGGAACCATGAGCTGGGCTTCTCCTCTGCTCTTTCCAGGCAGCAGGCGGCGCTGGCATGGGGGCAGCGGCGCTGGAGGCAACGCTAGCCGAGCTGGGCTGGGCTGGGCGTGCAGAGATGGCGATGAGGAATCCCGAGAAGGAGGAGGAAGAGGAAGAGGAAGGGGGCCTGCTGGTCTTCATTGCACCGCCGGTGAGTGGCTTGAGGCAGCTACAGGTGTGGCGCGGGGAGATGCGGGCCTACATGGAGCTGCTGATCATGGAGACCCAGAGCCTTGCTCACCTTGTCCGCGGGGCCGCATTCACCGTTGACCACTGGGAGAGGAAGGAAGGTGACCCCCCTGCCAGGCACACAAAACACAGCCACACCGGGGATGAGGGGTGGGGGGAGGGTCGGGGGGAGGGTCTCTGGAGGGCTTTTGAGCTGGACAGGCATCTGTCGGGAGGGCTTGGGTGGTGCCTGCTTGCAGAATGGCCCTGCAAATTTCGCATGCCTTATTATATGGCTCTCACTGAAATAAATTTCCAAATATTTTGCTTTCATGGCTCTCTGAGTCAAAAAGGTTCCCGACTCCTGGCGTAGATGAAGCCTGGGTCAGATGGATAGCCTGACTCAGTATAGATAGGTTTGGTTGCCTTTCTTATATGAGGAAAAGCGTTAGCCGGTCCCCCTCCCTTCAAAACGGCAACAGGAAAACAAACCTGAAAAGAAATAAGAGAATTTAGAAAGGATAGATGCAAAATAATCAATAGTTACTTCTCACAGGCAAGGCCTGGAAACCAGGTGGCGATTTGCTAAGCACCACAGGAGGAGATAAATGCCTGGTGAGCAATCTGTCTGCTGGCCCAAAAGGCAAAGAGAGCCAAGGAAAGAATGATGGCCATCCACTGAAATGATGTGCGCTTTCAGGCGATGCAATTTAACAACTCCTGCTCAGTCAAGAATTCCTAATAGGCTCAGCTGGTCTCACTGTATAAATCCTCCTGACCTCAATGAAGCCATATTGGTCAAAATATGTCAATCAGAGCTTCGCTTTTCATTCAGAGCTTCGGTGCGGCTCAGGCCCACAAAGGCATTTTGATGCTCTGCATTGCGAGGTTGATTGTCCCGTATTATACGGGGAGAATAATGCTGGTGTTTTCCTGTCTGGGAAAATGGCGTATTTTGCTCGAGACTCCAGAATTGCTGCAGTCTATAAGGAAGTATTTTTATTCCTTTACTAACATATATGCCTGGCATTACCTGGATGCTGGAGAACCTGATGCTCTTTTGCTTTCATCCCTTCCTTCGCTTCCCCTCCCCTCATTCATTTTCCCCTTTCCTTTTCCTCTCTTCCCTTCTTTTCCTCCCTTCTCTTCTTTTGCTTCCTTCTCTTCCCTTCCTTCCTTCCTTCCTTCCTTCCTTCCTTCCTTCCTTCCTTCCTTCCTTCCTTCCTTCTTTGTCTCCCTTTCTTTTCCTTTTCCTTTTTTCTCTGTCCTTCTTTTCTTCCTTCTCCTTCCCCTTCTTTTTTCCTTCCTTCCCTTCTTTTGCTTTCTCCTCCTCCCCCTCTCCCTTTCTTCCCCTTTTTTCTTTTTTGCTTCCTTCCTTCCTTCCTTCTCTTCTTTTGCTTTCTTCTCCGCCCTCCCTCTCTCCATCACTTTCTTCATTTTTCTTTCCTCTTTTCTCTCTTTTCCTTCTTTCTTTCTTTCCTCCCTCCCTTTCCCCACCACTTCATTTCTTCCTTCTCCTTTCCCTTCTTTTTTCCTTCTTTCCCTTCTTTTGCTTTCTCCTCCCCCTTTCTTCCCCCTTTTCTTTTTCCTTCCTTCCTTCCTTCCTTCTCTTCTTTTGCTTTCTTCTCTGCCCTCTCTCTCTCCATCACTTCCTTTTTTCTTTCTTCTTTTCTCCTTCTTTCCTTCCATCTTTCTTTCCTCCCTCCCTTTCCCCTACCACTTCATTTCTTCCTTCTCCTTTCCCTTCTCCTTCCTTGCTTCTTTCCTTCCTTCCCATCTTTTGCTTTCTTCTCCTCCTTCCTCTCTCTCTCTCCCTTCCTTTTTTCTTTCCAATTTTTCTCCTTCCTTCTTTTCTTTCCTCTACCGTTTCCTTTTTCCTTCTCCTTTCCCTTCTTTTGCTTTCGTCTCCTCCCTTTTCTCTTTTTCCTTTTCTCTTTCCCCCTTTTCTCCTTCCTTCCTTCTTTCTTTCTTTCTTTCCTTCCTTTCCTCCCTACCCTTCCCCTACCCCTTCTTTTCTTTCTTCCCCTTTCCTTTCTCCTTCTTCTTCCTTCCCTCCCTTCATTTGCTTTCTTCTCCTCCCTCCTTCCCTCTCCCTCCCTTTTTCCTTTTTCCTTATATTTTTCTCCTTCCTCCTTTATTTCTTTCCTTTCTTCTCCTACCTCTTCCTTTATCCCTTCTCCTTTCCCTTCATTTTCTCCTCCCTTCCCTTCTCTCCCCTTCTTCCCTTCTCCAGCTCACAATAACTCCAGGGGAACATGGCTCTCTTTGTGGCTCTTTACTTCCTTTCTCCCTTCCCCTTATACACATGTCAACTTTTTCCCCAGTGACATCACAGAGGGCCACTTCACCTAGCAACAGCCTTTGTGGTATGGACAGACATACTTTGATTTGTATAGAGTGATATTATATCACAACCTTTCTTCAAACCTGGGATGCAAGGCAGCTTAGAAATAAAGCAAATCACAAACAAAATACAAATTGTGAAGGCGTGGCTGATGCCACCTGTGTATAAGACTTTAAGTTGCAAGGTTTAAACTATTGGATTATGTTTCAGCTAGTCTGTTTAGTGTTGTTAAGTATTGGTTGCATTGATTGGTTCTTTAGAGCTGTCAATCATCATTAAGTTTGTTTTTCCTCCCCCTTGAGACTTTGGAAATCTAGCTTTCTCTTTAGATTTTGCCTGCATCTCTACAGAAGAGGACGTGTTAGAGGGTTTGCCAGCCAGGCCTTAGTCAGGCATTCTCTAGCACCAATTCTTCATATCTTGGATTCATTCTGCATATCCAACACACCTGGATGGGACTGTGGAATCTCAAGCGCCTTCAACTAGTCATTTGGCACCAAGAGGAAGGCTCTGTGCCTTCAATATAGGTCATTTGACTGGGGCTAAGAGAGTTCTCACCTCAAAGCCATTGAGAGAGAGAGAATTTGGAAAGCCATCCGGCTGAAAGCTTCCTGGACCCAAACAACTAAAGAACTGTAATGTATATTTTATTTTACCCCTGTTTGGAGAACCAAGTTTAGTACCTCTATAAGATAACTCCTTTTGTGAACAATAAAGCCTGTTTGAGTTATCTAAAGTGACTGGTTTGGTCCTTGAGAGTTCCAGTTCTCTATGGGAAGGCAAGAAGAAGTCCCCTGGGAAGAGATGTCACGTCCTTGTTCCTATTCTAAGTCAAAGACCCCAGGCGCGTCTTCACACAAATAGTAACTGTGGCAAGTACTTCCCAAGGTATTCTCAGAGGGAAATGATAGCCACCTCAATAATAATAATAATAATAATGTTGGAAAATGTTTTCCAGAAGGGTTCTTCTGCCTTCTGGGTCAAAAAAGGGCTTTAAAAGGATGGACGTTGCAAGCTATGACCCTGAAGGTAGAGAAAAGGTCTTCCCACATGCAGGGAGACCCAGGATCTCTATAAGAATGAGTGCTGGACTCAAAAATAGGGTGAACCAAACAGGATTTATTGAAATAACAACCAGTAAAGGTGCTGGTGGCTCAAAAATGCTTAGTTGGTTGCAAGAAAAGTCCTTTAAGAACATAAGAAGAGCCATACTGAATCGGACCTCAGCCCATCTAGTCCAGCATTCTGTATCACACAGTGGCCCACCAGTTGTACACGGGGATCTCGAGCAGAAGGGAGGGCAAAACCCTGACCTGCTCCCGACCCCCACAACCAGTACCCAGGGGAAATCCTGCCTACCTCAACCAACTCCGAGGTGGCACTTGGATGTCCTTTTCAGTAACTACCGATACATTTGGTATCCATGAATCTGTCTAATCCTGCCTTGAAGTTGTTCAGGCTGACAGCTGTCACAACCTCTTCTGGAAGTGAGTTCCATAACCCAATGACCCTCTGGGTGAAGAAATATTTCCCTTTGTTAGTCCTAATTTTCCTACCTTGGAGCTTCAGGGAGTGCCCTCTAGTCCTAGTGTTTTGTGACAAAGAAAATAATTTTCTTTATTCACCTTTTCTATCCCATGCATGATTTTATACACTTCGATCAAGTCACCTCTTAGACGCCGTCTTTCAAGGCTGAAAAGACCAAGGTGTTGCAACCTGATTTCATAAGGGAGCCGCTCCATCCCTTGGATCATTCTTGTTGCCCTTTTCTGTACCTTTTCCAGTTCCGTTATATCCTTCTTAAGGTGCGGAGACCAGAATTGTACACAGTACTCCAAATGTGGCCTTACCATAGATTTGTAGAGAGGCAATACAACATTTCCCGACCTATTTTCGATTCCCTTCCTGATCATGCCAAGCATAGAATTTGCTTTTTTCACTGCTGCTGCGCACTGGGTTGACATCTTCATTGAGCTGTCCACCAAAACCCCAAGATCCCTTTCCTGGTTTGTCTCGAAAGCTTTGACCTCATCAATTGGTAGGTGTAGTTGGGGTTCTTTGCCCCGATGTGCATGACTTTACACTTGTTTAGGTTAAAATGCATTTGCCACTTCGTTGCCCATTCACTCAATTTCGAGAGATCTTTCTGGAGCTATTTGCAATCAGTTTCATTTTTAACTACCCTGAACAATTTGGTGTCGTCTGCAAACTTTGCTACCTCAGAGTTCACTCCTACATCCAGATCATTAATGAATAAATTAAAAAGAAAAGGAGTCTATCATGTTGCCTATAACCTTGCAAAATGATGGTACCTCTATTAGATCCCAGGTGTCCTGTTGTCCTCTGGCTTGTAGGCTGGTGAAGTCCTGTATTAGGCCCCAAAATCCACAGTCTCTGGTGAGGACTGGTCCTCCTATGCACTGAAGATTTGGTTGAAGACGAAGGTAGACCAGTAGGTGAAATAAGATTGCTTTTCCCCAGCAAGCTAGATTCCAACCTTGCTTGTCCTTGATACCTCTGGAATGGAGGTGGAGGGGATGTCCAGCCCCTGAAGTAAACTCCGGAAAAGGGTGGAGTTGAGGGTGGGGACACCAGGTTTGGGGCCAGGATGCAGCTCCTCCCCTGAGTGACCGCATGGCTGGAGTGGCCGCGTGGCAGAACAATAGGACCATAGAACAAAGACTTTGCAGGTAAGGACACCAAATACAAAGTGCAAGCATAATATCAGCCCCATGGGGGTGTCACAAGGTGTCACAACGCAGGCCCTGTCTCCACCCCGTAATCACACACACACAGGCAATGTCAATTAACTATTTATTGAATCAAAAAGGTAAGCAGGTGAAAAGGATAATTGTCCAATTAAGAAAAAGCAATAGTCCAAAAAAGGTAGCAAGAAGCAATGTTCATTGGCACAATCCAAAAGGCAAAGTCTCTTCAAAAAGATCCAGGGAAACAACAAGGTAATCCAAAGCTCATGGAAATCAGCAAGGTCCAAGGAACGTGGTAACAAGCCAAACTATGGCTTCCAGGAGAACACCAAACTGAGGAACTTTCCCACCGAATGTCTACTTAATTCCCCCCTTTGTGGGACCAGCGTCTCTCCAGGCCCCGTTTCCAATCTTTCCGTGTAGCCACAATACTCCCCCTACGGTCGAATCTCTGCTCAGGAATGGCACCATCTGCGCCGTTATCTTCCTGGGAAACTGGCTCTGACTCGGCTTCCATGTCCTCCACAACATCTGGTGAAAACAACTGCTCCTGAGAACCGAAACCTCCCGGTCTCTCATATTCCGTATCAGGTCCGGAATCAGGAGAGCCTTCGTCATAAGAATAAGCCTCCAGCCAGGTGTCTTCCCATTGCAGGTTATACGTTGGTGATGCGGATCCATCATCCCCTACATCACCTTCATCTGGGTCCAAAGCAAACGGAACCCCTGGGGCCGGAACCTGCCCCCCCCTGCTGAGGTGGGGGCTCATTTGCTCCCTGCCGCCCCCCTGAGTCAGATGGGGGCAGAGTTGCTACGCAAGGGTAGAGGAAAAATAAGTTAGCAGAAAACTCTAGTTATTAAGTCCATTACTACGCTGCAATCTCACATATTAGTCAAGTTTTCTGGCAAGGTCCAGCTACGATCACCATCGGCAATTCACGTCTAACCATTTTGTGAGATAATATAACCTTTTCCTTTGTACTTTTAACCTCTCTCTTTCTTCCTCTCTCTCTCTCTGCCAACGTTTTCCTCGTCATCTTGGACAGCCAACAAATATTCAAATCTATGCAAATCTGTTTCTTTGCTGATCTTTACGCAACATTTTAAGGTCACCTTTTTGGATCCATCATACCCACCTAACCAATTATGGACGTACGACCCACCGCGGCTTGTTTTTATCTACATCTGTCTTCTCTGATCGCATTTGAATGGGTTTGTTTTGCTATTTTAAATAAAAGATTTATGCCTGAGCTGTCAGATTGTGCCTCTCTTTGAAAATTTAATCTTGTTTCCAGGAGTCAAGATTAACTTATTAGATTTAACTGTCCCATGTGTATCTCGAGGATGCTCGGAGTATATTTTCGGAAGGAACACGCGCCGCATAAACAAATACAATGCACTTCAAGTTAAAACAAAGGACTCGATCGAGCCTCATCTTTGGAGAGATAAATTTTAAAAGTGGTACCTCTTATCTTGGATAGACGGGAAACAAGATAACTGGATACGGAAAGGGGAAATGAGAAATGCAGATACCAAAAAGCATGGCTGGAGGTGTGCATTTCAAACCAGTCTATCCAGTGGACGGTTCCCAACACCATCCTTTGTGCACCAGCAGCATTTTACTTCCTTGGAAGGATGGTTGGTTTCGATCTTCCGGGTCAAGGGAACCTCTTCGCTGAATGGTATAGACTTGATCTGGATATAGAAACATAACCGGGAATGTGGCACAGCTGGCTAAGTGTCAGCTGCATAAGATCTCCCTGACCAGTAGGTCATGAGTTTGAGGCCTGCCCGAGTTGAGGTAGGAGCTCGACCTTTAAGTGTAGCCTGCTGTAGACCTTTGCAGCCCGAAAGACAGTTGCATCTGTCAAGTAGGAGATAAAGGTACAACATTAAGTCGGGAGGCAAATTTTGACTGAATTATGAGGCCATTAAAGAACTCCAGGACCACTGAGGAATGCGGAAGGAACAACAAAGGACGCTGGGAACGCTGAGAGATGAGGAGTGCGTCAGCTCCCCCTGGTGGCCAGAGTTTCCCTCTGTTCGTCTATATGTGTGTATGTGGAAACAACAGGGATTGTCTGCAAAGTATGTGTACCTGTAATCCGCTCTGAGTCCCCTTCGGGGTGAGAAGAGCAGAATATAAATAAAGTGTATTATTATTATTATTATTATGCCCCAGTGCTTTTATTGGTTGCACATTTTGTTTCTGCCTCTGTTATTGTTTTTTATTATTATCTGTCAAAGGCAGGATAGGTGCATGAGTTATAGTTTTCTCCTTCCTCAACCACACCTTCCCTAAATACGCTGCACACAAGGCTGATTGTCTCAGACGCGGGCTAGAAAAATAAACCCATACATAGCAGAGTCCTTATCAATTGTCAGCAGAGTTTTAGTGCATAGCTTGGCTTTGAGACCTCATAACACTAGAGAATGAATCCACTTTAAATCTGGTTTCTGCCAGTAATTTACTGAGGCTGTGAAAGTCTCCTCCCTAAACTACAAACTCCAGAATTCTGCTGGAGGCAGAACCTGGATTTAAAGTGGATTCATTCTCTAGTGTGATGAAGTAGTAAGAAAACTCCATGTCCCACTTTAAGGCCAGACTGTATTGGATCTAGATAATAATTTTCCTCCAAGGTCACTTGGATGCATGAAACACAGGATAAAACAAAAGACTTAAATATGCATGTAAATAATCATATATATATATATATATAGGATTATTTACATGCATATTTAAATCTTTTTGTTTTTATCCTGTGTTTCATGCATCCATGAAAACCTTTACCTTTACCTTATCTCTCTCTCGGCATTACTTCGCGAACAAAGATTCTAAGGAAGGACTCATCCCACGCTTTTTACAAGCGCGTTGATGACTAAAAAGGCCAATCTGAGATAGGCAAGTCCGGTTGCAGAAAGCACAGCAGAAAATCTCCTTGGGTGATGTTGTTTCCAAGTTGCGGTTCTTTCTGCGTTGTCGTTTCTCGGCGAGACCCATTTGGCGTGTCTATATATATATATATATATATATAGAGAGAGAGAGAGAGAGAGGTATAGGTATACCTATACCTATACCTATACCTATCCTAAATATACACTGGACTGACTATGTGATGAATATTGCTGTCCTTGAGCAAGCAGGGATCACCAGCATTGAGGCCATGCTATTGAGAACACAGCTTCGCTGGGCAGGGCACGTCTCTAGGATGGAGGACCACCGCCTCCCAAAGATACTACTCTATGGTGAACTCACTATGGGGCAGCGCAAGAGAGGCGCCCTCCAAAAGAGATAGAAGGTCTCCCTGAAACGACATCTCAGGCTCGGCCAGATTGATCACCAACAATGGTCCACCCTGGCCTCCCATCGGGAGGCATGGAGGCGCACTATCCACAATGCTGCGGCCTCTTTCGAGAAGACACGCCGAATGGGTCTCGAAGAGAGACGACAACGCAGAAAGAACCGCAACTTGGACACAACATCACCCAAGGAGATTTTCTGCTGTGCTTTCTGCAACCGGACTTGCCTATCTCGGATTGGCCTTCTTAGTCATCAACGCGCTTGTAAAAAGCGTGGGATGAGTCCTTCCTAAGAATCTTCATTCGCGAAGTAATGCTGAGAGAGAGCTAAGATAAAGGTAAAGGTAAAGGTTTTCCCCTGACATTAAGTCCAGTTGTGTCCGAATCTAGGGTTGGTGCTTATCTCCATTTCTATGCCCAAGAGCTGGCGTTGTCCATAGACCTCCAAGGTCCACGAGACAGAGATCTTTCTCCATTGTGGCCCCTGTCCTGTGGAACTCTCTGCCGCCAGACCAAAGAGCCATCCTCGACCTGCCTTCATTTCTGGCGGCACTTAAGACATGGCTATTTAGAAGAGCATATGCATGAGTGTCAATCAGTGACAATCTGTCTATTCCAATATTTTAACATTTTAATATTTTAACATTTTAATATTTTAATATTTTAATATTTTAATATTTTAATATTTTAATATTTTAATATTTTAATATTTTAATATTTTAATATTTTAATATTTTAATATTGTAAATGCCAAGCTGTGTAAGTCGCCCGGAGCACATCTGTGGAGGGCGACTCATGAATAATAAAATAATAAATAATAAAATTAGTTAGTTAGTTAGTAAGGTCATGTGGCCAGCATGACTGCATGGAGTGTTGTTACCTTCCCGCCGGAGTGGTACCTATTGATCTACTCACATTTGCATGTTTTCGAACTGCTAGGTTGGCAAAAGCTGGGGCTGACAGGAGCTCACGCTGTTCCCTAGATTCGAACCTGTGGCCTTTTGGTCAATGAGTTTAGCATCTCAGCGGTTTAACCCACGGAGCTCCAATACACACACATACACACATGTCAGAGGTTACAGAATTGAGTGTGTGTACTACAACTCCCATTAGTTTTAGCAGAGCTAAACTAATCTTGTAGATGCAAACTGGGCCAGGTGCCTCTGAGCCTCTGAACGCACTTGAATTTCAGTTTTGAATGAAACGTGAAGAAGGAATTGACGGTGTATGTTTATTTGATTTCATGTTATTTCTCATGTAGCACAATATGTATAATATATTGTGGTTTGTGGGACTGAGTTAGCATGGAGAAAGAATAAATTCCACTTAGAGACAAACCAGTAGATTGTGTTTATGACCTTTTGGAGAGGTGGGAGCATTATAACATTCAGCGGCGTATAATAAAATCAAAAGCCTGCCTGTTAAACCTAAAGTGTATCTATTGATTCTTATTTTCTTTGTGGTGTTTCATGCAGTCTGCGGTGGGGTATTCTTCAATAGTATGGAAATAGTCTAGCTTCAGTCAAAGTTATTACTGAAACCTCAGGAACCCCTGTGACAAGAGAATAAAAACAGATATATGCAGGTTTTGGACCACGAGAAAAATAATGTTCTACTGGCAGCACATGGGGTGTAGACCCAAATTTAATAAGAACATCAGCCCTGGCCTTGTCTTACTCAACTGCCGACTATGACTGTCCTGTTCGGCATAAGACTGGACTACTGTAATGCTCTCTATGTTGGCCTACCTTTGTCGGTGATCCGGAAACTGAAGCTGGTCCAGAATGCGGCAGCGAGACTGCTGGCTGGCGTCTTGGCGACCAGCCATATAACACCTGTCTTGCGGGAGCTGCACTGGCTACCAGTGAAACACCGGATCACCTTCAAAGTGCTGGTATTGACCTTTAAGGCCTTGAACGGTCTGGGGCCAGTGTACCTTAGGGACCGACTTATCCCATACTGTCCCGCTAGACCACTACGTTCAGAAGTGGGTCAACTCCTAGAGGTGCCCGGTGTTAAACTATACCATCTGACGGCCACGAGACGGAGGGCCTTTTCAATAATTGCTCCAACCCTATGGAATGCACTACCTTCCGGAGTCCATGCTCTCACGGACTTAGTAACATTCCGGAAGGCATGCAAAACCCTCCTGTTTCGTGAGGCCTTTGGGCACTAATCCTAGGATTGGTAGGCCCCTCTGTCTCCTTGTGTTATGTATGCCGTTGCAGCTATTCACATCTATGCCACCGGCTTGCTATGCATTGGACCTACTGTATTTTATTGTGTTTTATGCTGTTTTTATTCTGTTTTTAACCTTGAATTTGGTGTAAGTCGCCCTGAGCCACTCGAGAGTGGCGACTCACAAATTTGAATAAATAAATAAATAAATAATAAGTCTGCCCACGCAAAACAGTTGAACATAACATTGAACAAAACATGCAGAATAATCACAAGATGTCTTAAACCTACACCTGTTGATAAACTCTACAAGCTAGCTGGCATTGCCTCCTCGATGTGCGACGGGAAGTTGCTGCTAAATGTGAGAGAAATAAGGTTGAACACTGTGAAAGCCACCCACTACATGGCTACCAGCCTCCTCCCAGTAGACTCAAATCAAGGGAAAGCTTTATGAGAACTACCGTGTTTCCCCGAAAGTATGACACCCCCGATTGTAAGACGTATCGGGGGTGTCAGAGGGGTACGGCTTATATAAGCCGTACCCGAAAGTAAGACGTACCTCGCAGTTTCCCTGCAGCCGCCTCTTCCCGCCCCCAGGGCGACTCAGGCGCTTTTCGCCGCCGCCCGGCTCCCGTTTGGAGCGCGGACGAGCGGGGCGGCGGCGGGGAAAGACGCCTGAGCCGCCGTGCGGGCGGGACTTCCGCCGGCGCTTTCTTCCCTCTCGCCGGCGGCGCTCGCCTCCTCCCTTCACTGAAGGGAGGGGCGGAACTGGCGAGAGGGGAAGGCGCTGCTGGGAGGAAGAGGAGGAGGATGGAAGGCGCCGCTGGAAAGAAGAGGAGGATTCCGGGCCCCTTTTGAGCCCCTCTGGGAGCCTCTCCTCGCCCAGCCAAGAAGCTATGCCATGCCGACCGCGGTAAGTCTTACTTTCGCCTTACTTTCGGGGTACCGTCGGCTAATGTAAGCCGCACCCAAAGTAAGCCGAGGGGGTTTTGGGGGTCAAAAAGAAAGTAAGACGCTGTCTTACTTTCGAAGCTCACGGTACCACTCCTCTTGGCATTCCCCCAGCAACAACAAGGGTATCCCTCTGGGCAGCCAGACTGGAAAATCCCAATTGGATGGCCCTCCACAAGAGAGGGTCTTCCTCCAGACTTGGAAGTCCCCGAAGAGACTCAGAAGCGGAGTGGGCAGGTCAAAAGACAACCTGGCAAAATGGCACTACCTAAATCAGTGTTTCCCAACCTTTTTTGAGCCGCAGCACACTTTTAACATTAAAAAAATCCGGGGGCACACCAGCAACCAAAATGACACAAAATGACACGCTAGAGTTGTCACTTTTTGATATAAAAAATAAGGGACATTTACGGAATTTTTCACAAAAATAAGGGACACTTCATTAAAAACTTGAAACTCAAACATTAGGTAGAAATAGTTTTATTAACAGAATAAGATAATGATTGAAACTCGCAAAAGAAACTGACTTATACCCTCTTAACAGTACATGGTATGTTTCTGCATGATTTGTCATGCAGAAAAAACATTATTAGAACTACCTAATTTGGTATGATAGAAGACAGGTAGAGAAGAACTTTAGCCACCACTACATAAGAGCCGCCCTAATTAAAACCTGGGAAAGATATAAATCAGGCTTCTTTAACGCTACCCCCCTCTGGATTTCCCCAATCGAGGCCTTCTACAAAAAAGAGTTAGCAGGAAGTAATTGGCTTACATACAATCAAATCTTAAAAAGATCCCGAGGACACTGGGAACTGAAGACAATTGAGGAGCTAAAGGAAGAGGGGCACAACGTATCTTGGTTCCAATACCATCAGATATTCCAAAGCTTTAAAGCAGATAGAAAAACCACTGGATTCATGCCCGAAGGTTTTTGGGAGCAGCTTATCAAAAACAGCAAGAAAAATATTAGCACCCTTTACAAACAACTGCTAAGATGGGAAATGGCAGATGAACAAATTAAGCTGCCATACAAAATGGGCCCAAGATCTGGGCCACTCGATACTGGCAAGACAATGGGAGGAAGTATGGAGGGGAAAAACTAAAATATAACGTTTCCATTGATGTTACAGAAAACTGGCTGAAGATGCAGTATCGGTGGCATTTATACCCAGCGAGACTTGCAAAATTTAACAAAAACAGCTCCAATGTCTGCTGGAAATGCAGAAGGGAAACAGGAACTTACATACACCAATGGTGGAGGTGTAAAACCGCCCTCAAATATTGGACAGCAATCCACAAAGAAATAGAACAGATATTAAAGATAAGATTCCCCATGGACCCGCAACACTACCTCTTAGGTCTATCCAATCCAATCCTCAATAAAAATCAGGAAAGAATATTTTTCACACTTAGTGCCTGTAGCAGGATAGTTCTAGCACGCCACTGGAAGAAGGACACCATCCCGGAAACAGATGAATGGATCCTGAAGACCTTAGACCTGATCCAGATGGAAGCCATTACCCAAAATCAAAATAATAGGAAGTTCAAAACGGATTGGTCATGCTTCAAAAGTTATATGCAAAAGGGGAAATTCAGCTGGATCATAGACTTAAATGACCTTTAAGGATAAATTAACAGTAGAATGTACACTTTACAACTAGTTAGCTTTATATATCCTTGTATAATTTTGAGATCTGAGAAACATGCTCGCTCTTGTGTATCGCTCGGGAAGTCAAAAATACCCCTTCCCTACACGTTCCCATCCAGCATCACCACCCACCCTCCCTCCCGCCTCATATTCTGGTCTTGTACCACTGAAAATCCAATAAAAATCCATTAAAAAAAAAAAAAGAACTACCTAATTTTCTCCATCTGTATTTAGTACTTGACTTTGCTGACTTTAAAAGTGCACTGTCTAAACATTAAAATAAAATAAATTTTATAAGACAGTACATCTTCATGATAATTATGCCAATAGTTAATGGTATAGTATAGTATTGGGATACACAGCATTGTATAGTATTGGGATACACAGCTAGGCCTATTTTAAGAGTAACTCTCAAGCAACCAGAAACTATCTTTATCCAACATGATCCAACATTCCCCTTGGGTAATGGTTAATTAGTCTACTGTACTTTGAAAAAGTCCTGTATCGCCTCTTCCTTCCAACGAGGACGCAGGCTGCCCTGTGAGTTGGAATCCCCGGGCAGGCATTGCCGTGGAAACCACAGCGCGCACCTTCCTCTGCTCAACCCCGCCCAGTCCTGTCCTGCTAGTCAAAAATAAGGGACAGGGCCTGAAAAAAGGGACACAAATTTTAGGGCCAAAATAAGGGACGTCCCTTAGAATAAGGGACATATGGCAACCCTATGACACGCTAACACAGTAAAGAACGGCTGGGGGATGGTGGCCTGCTGGGAGCAGCTTCTGAGAGTGCCAAAGCCGGGGGAGGGAGGCACCAGGCCGAGCCATGCCCCGCCCCCTCTTCCCGGCTTCAGCTCTCCCACAACTTCTCCAGCCTTGAGGGGGCAGTGCCAAGCCAGCGGTGGCAGAGCCAGCACAATGCTGGCTTGACACTGCCCCCTCAAGGCTGGAGAAGTTGTGGGACAGCTGAAGCTCAGCCAGGCTGTGCCAGCCCCGCTGTCAGAGCTCCAGCCTTGAGGGGCAGTGCCAAGGCGGTGGCAGAGCCAGCACAATGCTGGCTTGACACTGTCCCCTCAAGGCCTGTGGGACAGCTGAAGCTCAGCCATGCCCCACCCCCTCCCTTCGGCTTCAGCTCTCCCACAGCTTCTCCAGCATTTTTTTTTTAAAAATGTCTTTATTCAGAGAGTTTTTCAAATATATAAAATAACAACAGTATTACAAGTAGATAAAAGAGGGGGGAGGGAGAAAAAAGAGGGGGTGGGGATGTAGAAGGATGAGAAAGATAGAGAGCTAGTGCACTAGAGGTGAAGATAAGAAGTATAGAACAGGGAGTATGCAAGATATGCATATAGAAGACTAAGTATTAGAGTAAGGAGAAAAAAGGAAAGGTGAAAAGATGGGAAATAGGGATAAAACAATTGACTTCCATAATCCATTTCAGGTGAACTAATCCTTTTCTCTGGTGCCTTTTATTGAAATTCGTCCTCTTTCTTGTCTTCTCTGTTTGTGTACTTCTTTTAGTATATTTCTGTGTTTATCTTATTGTCCTTCAAGTACTCCATCACCATTGACCAATCCGTTTCTCTTATGGGTGTTCCTTTGTTTTTCGACATCAGGTAGGTCAGCCTGTCCATTTTTCTAATTTCCATGATCTTCTCTAACCACTTCTCTTCCTCCGGGATCTCTTTTTCTTTCCATCTCCTAGCATAGCAAATTCTTGCTGCTGTTGTTAGTAGGAAGAATAACTTATCAGTATTCTCTTCCATTTTCTTCTCTGTCCACAGCTTCTCCAGCCTTGAGGGGGCAGTGCGAGTGAGGGGCGGGAGTCATGGCCCCCGTCCCCGGCGCTGCTCTCCGCCATGACACCCGCCCCATCGCTCGCTAAAGCTGCGTGGAAGTGGAGCATGAGCGGTGGACGGGCTTCAGTGGGCGGGGCTCCTCCTCCGCGCGGCTTCAGTGAGTGAGTCATGGCAAGAGTCATGGCAGATTGAAGGCTGGCTGGGGAAAACAGCCGAAGTAGGCGGTGCCCCGGCCCCTTCTTTTTCTTCACCGCCGCTCGGCCCTTCCTCCCCCCCCCCCCCCAAGCAGCAGAAGTTCAGCAGGAGGGGGGAAGGAAGGGGGGCAGAGAGCTTTTCTTGCGGCACAGCAGGAGGTCCGTCGCGCCACACTACTGTGCCGCGTCACAGTGGTTGGGAAACACTAACCTAAAGGAATCCCATACTTTGTGTGACTGTGGAGCAGAATAGACGAGTCCGCATCTGTATGCTTGTCCACTGTGCCCTGCCTCATGTACAGAGGAGGAATTGTTGGAGACTATAGACCAGTGTTTCTCAACCAGTGTGCCGGGGCACACTAGTGTGCCGTGAGCGATCATCAGGTGTGCCGTGGGAAATTGGAACCTCCAGGAAGGGAAGGGAGTCTAGTGTGTTGAAGTATAAAAACCCTAAGAAACCGACCTCGATAAAGGCACAAAATTACAAACACCCCTCTCCCCACCCGTTGTCTACTTGGTCTCTCCCTCTCCATGCATTGGGAAGACCAGCCTCCCTTTCCCGAAGTAGAGACCTCCTCTTGCCTCCTGGGGGGCTGTGTGGGAAGTTTGGCCCAGTTCATTGGTGGGGTTCAGAATGCTCTTTGATTTTAGGGGAACTATAAATCCCAGCAACTACAACTCAATTGTTTGAGTCCACAGTGCTCTCTGAATATAGGTGAACTACAACTCCAAAACTCAAGGTCAATGCCCACCAAACTCTTATCGCATTTTCTCTTGGTTATGGGAGTTCTGTGTGGGAAGTTTGTGTCCTTCTGCCATTCCTGCCAGGATATCTATGTTGTGTTCATCGAAACAGGCCCAGGTTTCACACTGAGTGTATAAATCCATTAAAAAACTTATTAACTATATGTATTACTGTGTTAGAGTGTCATTTTGTGTCATTTTGGTTGGTGGTGTGCCCCAGGATTTTGTAAATGTAAAAAGTGTGCCGCGGCTCAAAAAAAGGTTGGGAAACACTGCTATAGACAATGCCATTGCTGTTGCCTGTTTTTGGTCAAAAGATATTTAGCCACCTGCGCACCTTCTATTTTTATCAGATTTATACTAATTTAAAATAAATAAATAACAACTACAGGGTTGGACTGACTGCTACCTTTGTTAATATTCCCTTCCCTCCAGAATTACTATTATAAAATACAGTACATGTTTGTCATACACAAGAAAGTCAGGATTGCGATGAATGGGGTTCTGGTGGCCAAGGTCGCACTAACTGCTTATGACTTTCACTTAGGAGGCACGCAACTCTCCGGAACAGGCTTTTCTAAGACAGCCATAGGATCAGAGAGAGCATTTGTATCCTGGAAACCAGCTCTCTCTTGCAGCAGCGACCTTGGACTCAATTGGGGAGGTTTGTTAGGCAAAACGTACTGTATATACGCAGTGTAGTTTCTTTGTGACTCTCCTTAGTAACCGTTTCAAGGAACGGACATGTGATCGCATTTGTCATTGTGCACATCTGTGTATAGAGACACATAGGCTTGTGCAAAATTTCAGATTATATCGGAACTCGTATCTGATTTGTTTTATTTATTTATTTATTATTTCCAACATATCTACCCCGCTCTTCTCAACCCCCGAGGGGGGACTCAGAGCGGCCGAACAAAAGGCACAATTTGATGCCAGCGTAAATACAATATAAAACCAAAAACATATAGCATTAAAATACACATCATACACATTCTCTTAAGTTAAAAACAGTATTTCGTCCATAACAGGAGCATTGAGCCATAATCCATCAACTTGCCATTACAAATCCAGTCCAAAGTGCTGCATTGTGCTAATGTGCAAACGCCTGGTCCCACAGCCAAGATTTCACTTTTTTCCTGAATGCCAGGAGGGATGGGGTTGATCGTATGTTGCTTGGAAGCTCATTCCACAGACAGTGAGCCACCACCGAGAAGGCCCTCTCTCTTGTCCCCACCAACCATGTTTGAGAAGTTGACGGGAGCGAGAGCAGGGCCTCCCCGGATGATCTTAAATTACGAGGTGGGACATAGAGGCTGATGCATTCGGACAAGTAAGCTGGGCCAGAACCGTACAGAGCTTTAAAGGTCAAAACCAGCACTTTGAATTGAGCTCGGAAATGGACAGGCAGCTGACACAAAAGGGGGGTGGCATGCTCCCTGTATGTACAGTAGCTCCCGTTAGTAATCTGGCTGCCACCCGTTGGACAAATTGTAATTTCTGAACTGTCTTCAAAGGCAGCCCCACGTAGAGTGCATTGCAGTAATCTATTTAGGATGTGACCAGAGCATGGACAACCATAGCCAGATCAGACTTCTCAAGGTATAGGCGCAGCTGGCGCACGAGTCTTAACTGTGCAAAAGCTCCCATGGCCACCACCGAGACCTGGGGTTCCAGGCTCAGCGATGAGTCCAGGATCACTCCCAAACTGCGAACCTGCGTCTTCAGGGGGAGTGTCACCCTATCCAACACAGACTGTAACCCTATGCCCTGTTTGGCCTTTCGACTGACCAGGAGGACCTCTGTCTTGTCTGGATTAAGTTTCAATTTGCTAGCCCTCATCCAGTCCGACACAGCAGCCAAGCACCGGTTCAAAGTCTGGATAGCCTCCTTAGCGACAGGTGGGAAAGAGTGACAGATCTGAATGTCGTCTGCGTACAGATTACACCTCACTCCGAAACTCCAAATGATCTCTCCCAGCGGTTTCATGTAGATGTTAAATAACATCGGGGACAGTATTGAACCCCGAGGGACTCCACACGACAAAGGTTGCGGAGCCGAACAGGTGTCACCCAGTAACACCTTCTGGGTACGACCTTCCAGAAAGGATTGGATCCATTGCAAAGCAGTACCCCCAAGCCCCATATCTGCAAGGCGACCCAGAAGGATACTGTGGTCAATGGTATCGAAAGCCACTGGGAGGTCCAGCAGAACCAACAGGGACACACTCCCCCTGTCGAGCTCCCGGTATAGATCATCTACCAAGGCGACCAAGGCTGTTTCAGTACCATGTCCCGGCCTAAAGCCAGACTGTGCCGGATCAAGATAATCAGCGTCTACCAAGAACCCCTGGAGTTGCGAAGCCACCACACGTTCCATGACTTTGCCCAAATAGGGGAGATTGGAAAAATGGCCGATAGTTCACTAATTGAGTGGGGTCCAGTATTGGTTTCTTCAACAGCCGTTTTATAACAGCTTGCTTTAAGCTGGCTGGAATTTTGCCCTCCTGTAAGGAGGCATCCACCACCACTTTAACCCACTCTGCCAAACCCCCTCTGGCTTCTTTGATCAGCCAGGATGGACAAGGGTCTAGGATGCATGTGGCGGGCCTCACTTCCCCAAGGATCTTGCCCACATTCTCGAGCTGAACCAATTGAAACGAATCCATTAAAACCGGACAAGCAGATGCTCATGTCACATCCTCAGAGACTGCCGTTAAAGTGGTATCGAAATTGATATCGAAATTTGGGCATACGAAGGTGAATGCAGGAAAAGTGTATGTGTGTTGGGGGGGGAGGGATTTAGAATTTGAATCACTTACCCATATTTTCGTAAATGTTCTGTAATGTTTGGACATCTCCCAAGGTCAGTTTAATTTTCACTATAACCATTAAGCAACTTTGGTAACGCTGCTTTTAAAATCTCTTAAAACCTCATTCCTTTGGCCCCATCTTCACCGGCACTGCCAGGGCCGTAGCCAGGATTCTGTTTCGGAGGGGGCTGAGTTTGGTTGGGGGGGGGGGGTGAGACTGGGTGGAAGAGGGTCTACCCTAGCAAATCTTTTGTATTGTTATCCCAATAACCCCATTAATGTGGGATATAATGAGCATGGTGATCAGATCATGATATGAATAAACATAACAGTTTAAATAATGTACCAGTAAGGCCTTCTCGCGGACCACCCTGAAGCCCCCTTAGCCCCCCCCGGCTACATGCCTGGGCACTGCCATAAGGAAGGTTCTGTGAGTGTGGCTTAATCACAGCATCTTAAGTGTAGTTTGGGAAGGGCAAGCCCCCAATGGTATATATTGCAAAAGGCCCTGCCTTAAACTACATTCCCCAGTATGCATTGGGAGGAGAATGCACCAATCAGGAGAGGAGAGAGAAAATTATCCCTCCCCCCCCTTAAACAGTTTTTCTCAAAACCTTTTTTTTAAAAAAAATCCCTTAAATCAGTAGATGTATTGGTATTTCTGAAAGTTTGGGGGAATGACCCCCTGTTATCTTGTGTCATTGGATAGAAAAATCAAGGAGATAGCTCTTGCAGTTTTTTTTAAATGTTGTTTTTAAAAGCTTTAAAAAAATGCCAAAAATCCATGGATAAGTCAAATGTTCTGAAATTTGGTGGGCTAACAGTGGTAAATGTGTTTCACCACTGTACCAAGTTTCGTCAGGATATCTCAAAAATGTGGGCAAGAGAAGCCCTTGAGGTTTCCTGACTGCCAGTAATGTTTTCCCTATTGGGCATTGTAGCACAGCAGTTCTCGTTTGTGCCTGGGGGCCAGGAAACAGGACCGGGGGTTCCATTAGCATTAGGGCCTGCACCAGCAGAGATAGATTCTGAAGAGGATTTGGAAGGGTTACCTGAAGGAGCGTTTCCCATCACTGGGCCTCTTTCCCCCACTGAAAGCTTGGCTTGGGATGAAAGTTGGCTTGACCCTTATACAGACATAGATGATAACCAGGTGCAAATGGAAAGCAGTGATAGCGAAACTTATGAATGGTCGGGTGGGAGAGGCTCACAGGAGCTTCTGAGTGAAAACATGGAAGAAAGCGGCTGGGAAGATTCTAGGGAGGAGAGCTCTCATGGAGATAGGGACCCAGGTGCTGGGAGACAAGGCCGAACCTTTGATAGGAGAAGTAACATTGAGTCCAGGAGAAGGGGATGGTACCACAGCCTAGACAGGCCGAGGTCTGTCAGCAGAGATTGGAGATGACGAAGCCTAGAGCGTCGGGGACCTCGGCCGAAAGATTAAGTATAGGATCCGTGGGAACGAATCCCCAGTGCTTCGGCCACGTCTCTTCTGAGCAGACGTGTAGCGAAGTTGGTCCACGGAGCTAGATTGGCTAGTGGCCACCAAGTCTTGCCTTGCTTTTACCTTGCCTTGTTCCTGAATCCGCATTGCCCTGCTTAAGCCTTTGGATTACTTTACCAAGTTGTTTTGGACATTGTTGCTTCAAGCCTTTGGATTGCATTGCTATTTTTATGGACAATTTACCTTTTGAACTGTTTTATATTCAATAAAGTAGTTAGCCTTCAGTCCGTCTCTGTGTGTGTGATTAAGGGGCCGGTCAAGTCCGTGCATTGTGACAGGCATGCGCGACTGAGGTTAACAAAGTACTTACAAAGATTCAGAAGTTTTGTAAAGTTTCAAATCCCTCCCCTAACTTTTCAACACGATTTAGAACCAATTTTTTGGGATCATACTATTTCTGTTAAAACCTGATTTGGTGCAGAAGGCGAACCTTTGTCATTTGTGATTTTAAATATTGTATTTCCATATTGTTCTTTTATTGTTATATGTTTGTATTTCTATTGTGTTGCTGATGTTTTTGACTTTTATTTTATTGTAATTTGTTGTTTGGGCTTGGCCTCATGTAAGCCGCCCCGAGTCCCCAATGGGGAGATGGTAGTGGAGTATAAATAAAGATTATTATGATTATAATTATTATAACCTGGAAACACCTGTTTCAACTCTCAATTCTTTCATGAATTCTCTGTGGCCTTCACCCTATTTTTTTCAGCCTCAGTGTGCCGTTGCAGCACATTTTTTACATTTACAAAATCCTGGGGCACACCACCAACCAAAATGACACAAATGACACTCGAACACAGTAATACATATAGTTAATATGTTTTTAAATGTATTTATACACTCAGTGTGAAACCTGGACCTGTTTTGATGAACACAACATAGATATCCTGGCAGGAATGGCAGAAAGACACAAACTTCCCACACGGAACTCCCATAACCAAGAGAAAATACTATAAGAGTTTGGTGGGCATTGACCTTGGGTTTTGGAGTTGTAGTTCACCTATATCCAGAGAGCACTGTGGACTCAAACAATGTTGGATCAGGACCAAACTTGGCATGAATACTCAATATGCCCAAATGTGAACACAGATGGAGTTTGGGGAAAATAGACCTTGGCATTTGGGAGTTACAGTTTCTGGGAGTTATAGTTAACACACAATCAAGGAGCATCCTGAACTCTTGCAACAATGGAATTGAACCAAACTTGGCATATTGAACTCTCATTACCAACAGAAAGCACTGAAAGGGTTTGCTTGGGAATTAACCTTGAGTTTGGAAGTTGTAGTTCACCTACACCCAGAGAGCACTGTGGACTCAAACAATGTCATGTTATGTTGTTGTTTGTTTTCTATCCAGAATCACAATGTTGGAAGGAGGCTCACCACGTTAAGGTCCCTAAAACAGGCATGGGAAAACTTCGGCCCTCTGGGTGCTTTGGACTTCAACTCCCACCATTCCTAACAGCCTGAGGCCCTTTCCTGCTTAAGTGGCTGGGGGGGGGGGGGAGGAAAAGAGCCTGAGGCTGCTAGGAATGCTGGGAGTTGGAGTCCAAAACACCTGGAAGGTCCAAGTTTGCCCATGCCAGCTTTCGACAGAGACCTCTTCCTCCCCCTTCCCCTTCGCGCCCTTTCTTCCCCCTCCTGCCGAACACTTACTTTTTCTTCTACACTGCTGCTTCCGCTGCCATTTTGATCCAAGGGGGCAGCGCGAGCATGTTCAGGAGGGGAGGGGGAGGGAGGGAGACGTGACCCGTGCGGACGCTAGTGCGCAGACTCGCCCAAGAGCAAAGCGAGGCAAAGCAAGCACAGCGAGGCTGGAAAGAAGGGAGCCCGAGTGGAGAAGAAAAAGTGTTCGGCAGGAGGGGGAAGAAAGGGTATTGGAGGCTCCCATTTCCCATGGCACACCTGATGATCGCTCACGACACACTAGTGTGCCACGGCACACTGGTTGGGAAACACTGCTATAGAGTCTCTGGTGGTCGAATGAGAGAAAAAATTGCTTCTCTTTTCCAGGTCCCTTCGGAAAGGGGAGGAGCAAGCTTGAATGGGTTCTATAAACAATGATTGGCAGGAGCCAAAACCAATAATTGCAGTCAAACCTTTAACAAGTTGCAAATACAATAGAACAGGGCTGTCCAACTTCTACCGGACCTGTGGCCGGAATTCCGGTTACTGATGACCTGGGGGGCTGAAGGGTCTGCCTCCGCCCCCAGCTCCGCCCCCTCCCCGGCTCCAGCCCTGCCCCACCCCCGGCTCCACCCCTCCGCGGCTCCGCCCCCCCCGCCTTGGAGGTGTCTGTGGAGGACACCGGGGCTTTGACTTGGAGATAGAGATGAACACCAAAATCCCAGTCTCAAGTCCCAGTCCCTGCTTTGAACTGGATTATATTGCAGTGTGGACTCAGGGCCCTTCACACAGCCATATAACTCAGAATATCCAGGCAGGAAACCCCACAAAACCTGCTTTGAACTGGATTATATTGCAGTGTGGACTCAGGGCCCTTCCACACAGCCATATAACCTAGAATTCCTGCTTTGAACTGGATTATCGGAGTACACACTCATATAATCTGGTTTAAAGCAAATAACATGGGATTTTATTCAGATGTGTGGAAAGGAAGTCAAATAAGAAGCAAAGGCCCTTCCACACAGGCCTATAACCCTGAATGATAAGGCAAAATATTCATTCTGCCTCTGCTAATAATAATAATAATAACAACAACAGGTTCCTGGAGTAGGAGACCTCCAAGGGCCATCCAGGGCCATCCAGTCCAATCTCCTTCTGCCATAAGGGGAAAATACAATCAAAGCATTCCTCACAGATGGCCATTCAGCCTCTAATGATGATGATGATGATAATAATAATAATTACAATGGGTTCCTAGAATAGGAGACCTCCAAGGGCCATCCAGTCCAATCTCCTTCTGCTATAAGGGGAAAACACAATCAAAGCATTCCTCACAGATGGCCATTCAGCCTCTGATGATGATGGTAATGATAATAATAATAATAATAATAATTACAATGGGTTCCTAGAACAGGAGACCTCCAAGGGCCATCCAGTCCTACCTCCTTCTGCCATAAGGGGAAAATACAATCAAAGCATTCCTCAGCCATGTTGAATCAAACCTAAACTCTCATGAGAGCAACAGAAAGTACTGAACCTTGAGTTTGGGAGTTGTAGTTCTCCATCCAGAGAGCACTGTGGACTCAAATAATGATGGATCAGGACCAAACTTGGCAGGAATCCTCAGAAGAGAAGGAAGCCGGAAAGGGAATGGATGAGCACCCCCCCCCCGTGCGCTACAAACTCGGCCCCGCCCCTTTTTTGCTCTGGCCACGCCCCCTCTCGCTTGGTGCACTCTCTCCTTCCCTCTTTCTTTCAAGTGGTGAAAAGGGAAGGAATGAAAGGGGGAAAGAGAGAGAGAAAGAGGGAGGGAGGGAGAGGGGGGGAGGGAAGTAGGGAAGTAGGAGGAGGAGGAAGGGAGCCTTCTCCTCCGCCCCCCCCCTCACCCCCTCCCGCCGCAAAAAAAATAAATAAATAATATTTGGAAAAAATATTCCAAAAAAATATTCGAAAAAAATATTTAATTTTTTTTATAAAAAATCTTAAAAAGCAGATATTTTGCAGGAGGGGGTAGGGGGCCGTGGGGAAGGGGTTGGGGGGCCGTATACGGCCCGCGGGGCGCCAGTTGGACAGCCCTGCAATAGAACACAGTGCAAAAGGGCTTTAAGAACTCACACCCTTGCAAACTATATAGGCTGCAGCATTCCATTAATGCAAACCTCTAAACTCAAAGTTTTAAGTGCAGATGGCACTTGCCGCGCCCGTCACACTTAATCATTTTGCCCTTATTGAAAAGATATAATGTTGTCCTACCTCACAGGTTTGTTGTTAGCATCGCTGCTAGGTAATGCATGCAAAAGACATCACTTGCTTATTTAATTAATATGTAAAAATCCGCTTGCCATATCGAAACATTAACTCAATGAGGCTCCATGGGTTTTGGACACACAAACAACTCCACAAAACGTTTTAGAAAACAGCAATTGAACATACAACACAACATAAAGGGAACTGCAGGATAAAAATCAAGAATTGAAACATCAGGTGGCACACTTCAAAGAACCCAGAAAATAAGTCGATTCATCATATTGTTCCATCGGAAATTCCCAATTCTGTACTTGAAGATATATGTTGATCTTGCAACTTCTAAACTCTCCTTTTGAGTGCTTGTAGTAAGTTGCAAGGTCAACAGATATAGATATATAGGAAGAAATATATATCTATATACAGTTTTATTCATTCTTGGCCTGCACTTTTCCTCTCCATCCTCTCCAGAAAAAGGTCTTTCCCCTTTTTTTGGAGGCGAGTGAAAATCTCACCTTAGTTTTTGTAACAGGACCGCCATCTGCTGTTCCGCTGCAGTTTTGCATGTTCTGTTTACGAACATCTACCACATTGTGGCCATTCAATGTGCGGCTGAACACATGCCCTTTACAGGAGACTTTGTGAGCATGGATGTGTAAACATAAATAACCCAAGGGTTGGTGTGAGTTTTTCCGGCTGCAGGGCCATGTTCCAGTAGCATTCTCTCCTGACGTTTCACCTGCATCTGTGCCTGGCATCTTCAGAAGTCTGCCAATAATAATAATAATAATAATAATACACTTTATTTCTATTCCGCTCTTTTCACTCCGAAGGGGACTCAGAGTGGATTACAGGTACACATACTTAGCAGACAATCCCTGCCGTTTTCCACAATACAGACATGTAGACGAACAGAGGCAAACTTTGGCCACCAGGGGGAGCTGACACACTCCTCATCTCTCAGTGTGCCCAGCGTTCGTTGTTGTTCCTTCCGCATTCCTCAGCGTTCCTGGAGTTCTTTAATGTTCTCATAATTCAGTCAAAATTTGCCTCCCCAATTGGTACCTTTATCTCCTACTTGACAGCTGCAACTGCCTTTCGAGCTGCAAAGGTCGACAGCAGGCTACACTTAAAGGTCGAGCACCCACCTCGACTTGGGCAGGCCTCGAACTCATGACCTATTGGTCAGAGAGATCTTATGCAGCTGACACTTAGCCAGCTGCGCCACAGTCCCGGTGCCAACCACAGATGCAGGCGAAATGTCAGAAGAGAATGCTACTAGAATGTGGCCATACACCCCGAAACACTCACAGCAACTCAATAATTCTGCCCATGAAAGCCTTCAACAACACATAACCCAACTTGACCAAAATAAGATAATAGCTTTACTATTCCCACTGTTCGCCAAGAATGATATACAAGTTGAGCATCCTTTCCCAGAATTCCAAAATAATCCAAAATTGTCCACATGGATAGCTGAGATAGTGGCACCTTTGTTTTCTTATGATTCAATGAACACAATTATTTTTTGTTTCATGCTACAACACAAGTATAACTATTATTGCACTAGTAGGCATGAGAAAAAAGTTATGAAAATGGAAAGAAATCGGAAGGAATTCGTATGTATGGGACTTTCAAGTTTATACGCATCGCTGCCGCAATCCCGGAAGTGGACTTTCTTTTTCGCACTCCCTGGGCCCAAATTTTCGTTAGATTTGTAAATATTTTGGAAGGCTCCCTATTATCCCCTCCAAAATAGCTTCCCAGACATTTCTCACAGTCAGATGGGGCCTTTCCATGCTCGAGGCCTACTTTAACTGAAAGGCCTTTCCTCCAGGAAGTGAAAAAGGAGCCGGACCATAGAGAGATCCAGAGCGGGAGTCCTAGAGCGGCTGGAGGACTCAGGAAAAATGCGGTTTAAACTGCAGGGAAAGAAGCCTACATAGGAGGACAGGCGAGAAGGACATGAGGAAGGCTGAAACAATGGCAGAAGGGGTTGAAAACAGCCCGGAGAGGAGCAGGAAAAGTGCAGAATCAAGGAAAAGCCATAGAGTTCAAACCTCCTAGAGAGCTATGGGAAACTGAATGGGGGGAAAGCTGCAGTGAAAATTGCTCTGGAGAAGGTAGGCAACTATTTTATAATTAATAATAAATATATTAATAATATTTACTCCTTCTAATTTCCTGGAAGAAGGGCCCTGGGCATTTAATTCTAATAATAATAATATTATATTAATAATATTTACTCCTTCTAATTTCCTGGAAGAAGGGCCCTGGGCATTTAATTCTAATAATAATAATATTATATTAATAATATTTAATAATATTTTCTAATTTCCTGGAAGAAGGGCCCTGGGCATTTAATTCTAATAATAATAATATATTAATAATATTTACTCCTTCTAATTTCCTGGAAGAAGGGCCCTGGGCATTTAATTCTAATAATTATATTATATTAATAATATTTACTCCTTCTAATTTCCGAAGAAGGGCCCTGGGCAATTAATTCTAATAATAATAATAATATATAACTAATATTTACTCCTTCTAATTTCCTGGAAGAAGGGCCCTGGGCATTTAATTCTAATAATAATAATATATTAATAAATACTAATTTCTGGAGAAGCCCAAGCATTTGACTAAATGGTGGGCAACTATTTTATTTAATAATAATAATAATAATATATTAGTGCATGATATGTCCCTGCAAAGAAACCCTGGCTTTTTATAATAATAATAATAATAATAATATATTAATGCATTATATCTCCCTGCAAGGAAACCAAGGGAAATGTTGCCCCTTGATTTGCCTGTGCTTAAAACAGTGTCAGTCCTGTTTCCCTACTTTGCCTACTTTAGAACTAATTAAGAATTTCGTTACTAATTATGTTACATTTTAGAACTTTTCGGAATTTTTTTGTAAGTCTTTCTATTACTAATTTTAAAAATCCCCCCCCCCCCTTCATTTGATTTTAGAATCACGATTTTTGGGTTCTAAACCATGCCTGTGCACTAGCATTAGTATGCAATTACTATAAAAGAGACAGGAGGAAGACATGGTTCCATTCAATAATAAATATTGTTTCATTATCTATAATTTAAGGCAGTGTTTCCCAACCGCTGTGCCGTGACGGACCTCCTGCTGTACCACGAGAAAAGCTCTCTGCCCCCCTTCCTTCCCCCCCTCCTGCTGAACTCCTGCTGCTTGGGGGAGGAGAAGGAAGGGCCAGGCAGCAGCGAAGAAAAAGAAGAAGGGGCCGGGGCGCCACCTCCTTTGGCCGTTTTTCCAGCCACTCCCCAATCCACCATGACTCCACCATGACTCTTGTCCCTCGCTCGCTGAAGCCGCACGGAGGAGGAGCCCCGCCCACTGAAGTCCGTCCACCGCTCATGCTGCTCCTCCTCCTCCGCGCAGCATCAGTGAGCGAGGGGCGGGAGTCATGGCGGAGAGCGGTGCCAAGGACGGAGGCCATGACTCCTGCCCCTCGCTCGCACTGTCCCCTCAAGGCTGGAGAAGCTGTGGGTAGAGCTGAAGCTGGGGGGAGGGGGCAGGGCAAGGCATGGCCTGGCTCCGCCCCCTTCCTGGCTTCAGCTCTCCCACAGCTTCTCCAACCTTGAGGGGACAGTGCCAAGCCAGCATTGTGCTGGCTCTGCCACCGCTGGCTTGGCACTGCCCCCTCAAGGCTGGAGAAGCTGTGGGAGAGCTGTAGCTGGGGGGCGGGGCATGGCATGGCCTGACTCCTCCCCCTTCCCCAGCTTCAGCACTCCCAGCAGCTGCTCCCAGCAGGCCACCATCCCCCAGCCGTTTTTTTCTGTGTTCGAGTGTCAGTTTGTGTCATTTTGGTAGGTGGTGTGCCCCTGGATTTTTTTAATGTTAAAAGTGTGCCACAGCTCAAAAAAGGTTGGGAAACACTGGTTTAAGGTGTTAAATGGCTGTTGCTTTATTCTTTACTTTAATGTTATACAAACAGAAAAACCGCAAAGAACATCAGGTTGAAACTCCTGCCTTCCAGGAATCCACTGCTAAAGCATCCCTAAAAGATGGCCATTTTAACTTCTACTTCAATATCTATACAGTATACACATAATAAAAGGGAAAATATGTATATGTGTGTGTGGCTGGGGTGTCCACTTACACAGACAAGTTCCTGCCTCCACAAACATCTATAACTCCCACTACTCAGGAGATACCAATGGCTCTCCCTCCAATGTGATGCTCTTGTCACATCTCGAATAGATTACTGCAATGCACTCTACGTGGGGCTGCCTTTGAAGACGGATCGGAAACTTCAACTAGTGCAACGGGCGGCAGCCAGGCTACTAACTTGAGTAACATACAGGGAGCATACCACCCCCCTGTTATGTCATCTCCACTGGCTGCATCTACTTCCAGGCTCAATTCAAAGTGCTGGTTTTGACCTTTAAAGGGGTTGGGAACCTTTTTGACTCGGAGAGCCATGGAAGCAAAATATTTGGAAATTTATTTCCGTGAGAGCCATAATATATATATAGTATATTTTAAGACTGAATTCAACTAAATGTGAGTCTATACGTACATACGATGAGAAAAGGATTTCCCCGGCAGAATGACGGGACACTTCAGATGTGGCTCTGCAAAAGGCATGCTCAGGACTCTGGGAAGGAAGAGAAGATGGAAGGAAGGAAGGGGGAAGGAAAGAAAGAAAGACAGAGGAAATAAAGGAGGGAGGGGGAGAGGAAGAAAGAAAAGAAGAACGAACTATGGAAAAGGAAGAAAAGACAAGCAGGAGAGAGACAAGGAGGGGAAAAGAAAGAAGGAAATGGGAAGGGAGGAAAGGAAAGGGTGGGAAAAGAAAGGAAAGGGAGTGAGGAAAAAATAAAACAATGAAGGGAAAAGAAAGAAGGGGAGAGAGGGAAGTGAAAAGAAAGGAAGGAGAACGAAAGAAAAACTTTGGGGGAAAGAATAGAAGAGGAAGGAAGGAAGGAAGGAAGGAAGGAAGGAAGGAAGGAAGGAAGGAAGGAAGGAAGGAAGGAAGGAAGGGAGAATGGAGGAAGGAAGGAAGGGGAGGGAGGAAAAGGAGGTGAATGGAGGGGAAGGGAAGGAAGGGGACAGGGAGGAAGGAAAGGGAAGGAGGAAAGAAAAGGGGTGAAGGGAAGAAAAGGAAGGAGAAGGAAAGGGTGAAGGAAGAGGAGAATGGAAGAAAGAGGAAAGAAAGGGGAGAGAGGGAGGGAAAAGGAAGGAGAAGGAAAGGGTGGAGGGAAGAAAGGGGAAGGAAGAAGGAAGGAAGAGAAGGAAGGAAGGAAGGAAGAGGGAGAATGGAGGAAAGAAGGAAGGGGAGAGAGGGAGGGAAAAGGAAGGAGAGAAGGAGAAGGAAAGAGTGAAGGGGAGAAAGGAAGGAAGGAAGGGGAGAGAGGGAGCTGCATGCTGGGAAACCGAGGCCCGGGCTGCTCTGGAGAGCCAGATGCAATCATGAAAAGAGTAACACCTGGCTCCCGAGCCATAGGTTCCCTACCCCTGCTCTATACAGTTCTGGCCCACCTTACTTGTCCGAACGCATCTGCCGCTACGTCCCACCTCGTAACTTAAGATCATCTGGGGAGGCCCTGCTCTTGCTTCTGCCACAACTCAACTGCGGCTGGTGGGGTCGAGTGGCAGGGCCTTCTCGGCTGTGGTCACCCGCCTGTGGAATGTGCTTCTAAGTGAAATACGATCAACCCCATCCCTCCTAGCTTTCAGGAAGAAAGTAAAATTGTGGTTGTGGGACCAGACCTTTGCACAGTAACTTAATGCAGCACTTTACTTGGAATGGACTGATATGACGACGGACGTGAAAATACAGCTTCCGCTATTGATTGAATGTGGATTTGTTATAGATGGAATTTTAACTTAATTGATTGTTGATAATTGTTTAATTCTGATGTTATTAATCTTGTATTAGTGGTTTTATATTGTGTACTGTGCCGGCATCTAAATGTGCCTTGTAAGCCGCCCTGAGCGCCCCCCCCCCCCCCGGGGGGGGGGGTTGAGAAGGGCGGGGTAGAAATATAGTAAATAATAAATAATGACACTGCAGGTTATAGTGAGTGCCATGGATATGTACAAGAGCCCTGCCAATGGTCTCCACAAGGACCATACTGCCCACCACCTAAGTAAAGACTTTCAGACAAGGACAATTTCATTCTAGATTTTATGTGGTTCATCCACCACAGACATCCCAGTGTTTCTGACTCTCTCCATTGGTGTGGAATTTGCATGACCCCGCCCACTGCCTCTCCCATAACCCTTTCCTATTTTTTTCTATGGCACATAGCAAACAAGGGTATTGATCAGCAACTGAATATACCAGAGAGTAGGCCTGATCAATCATGGTTCTAAATGGTTCTAAAGTACTTACAAAACTAAAGTTCTGGTGGCGAAAACTAGGTGGCGCTGGTGCTTTGCTTCTACAGTGTTGCTAAAGTTCTGGTGGTGAACACTAGGTGGTGCTGGTGCTTTGCTTCTACAGCGTTGCTAAAGTTCTGGTGGTGAACATTTCAGAACGCTAACAAAACTTTGAAAATTTCGTTATTATTTCATTATTGGCAATTTTTAAGACAGAACCATTTATAACAAAATTTTGAAAGTTTTGTTAGAGTTCTGAAATTATCACCACCAGAACTTTAGCAACACCATAGAAGCAAAGCACCAGCGCCACCTAGTTTTCACCACCAGAACTTTAGTTTTGTAAGTACTTTAGAACCATTTAGAACCATGATTGCCCAGGCCTACTAGAGAGGTTTAGAGATAATTCAGCTTGATTTATAGGAGTTGTAGGTACTGGGATGTATAGTCCACCTGCAATCTAAGAGCACTCTGAACTCTACCAATGAAGTACCTGGAACTAACTTTACACACAGAACCCCCTTAACCAACAAAAAATAAATTTTGGAGGGATTTATAGGAGTTGTAGTTCACCTACATCCAGAGTGCATTATGAACCCAAACAAGGATGGACTTGGCATGCATACCTGATATGTCCAAACTCAAATCCTGGCGAGGTTTGCAGGGAAATGGCCTAAACAATCCATTTTTCTGTAGTAATCTTCCGATCATTGTGTAGCTTTGCAGACCAAAAGACAGTTGCATCTGTCAAGTAGGAAATTTAGGTACCGCTTATGCGGAGAGGCTAATTTAACTAATTTATGGCACCATTAAAAAAATATCCAGCAAGCGTGTAAAAAATGAGGAAGTACTCCATCAGTGTCACAAATGGACGGTGAAGCAACAGCTCCCCTGGTGGCCAAAATACCCTCACGAAGCTGGAATGTTCAATTGCCTCTGTGTGTCTGTCTATATATGTTGCGTGTCTATGGCATTGAATGTTTGCCATGTATATGTGCATTGTAATCCGCCCTGAGTCCCCTGCGGGGTGAGAAGGGCGGAATAAAAATACTGTAAATAAATAAATAAATATGTCATATGATGGGCTCTGGTGGACTCTGTCCCACAGTATGTTAGGATAGGGACCTCCCATCCCTCTGATGAGGTCGTAAGTCAATTCTTAATCAATTCAATATGAAAATGTATAGCTCACTTCTGTGCAATAGCAGCAAAGTGCTTTCATTGGGCTGGCAATTTCTTCGCTGGGTCCTTCAAAAATGATAGATTGTGGCATAAGTATAATGGTCCAATTCAAGACAGAAGCTATTTCTCTGATATATGATAATAGCAACAAGAATACTAGAAACGGACTGAAGCACCAATGACAGATAACAGAGTAGACAGAGTAGAAGGAAGCCGAGGACAGTCAGGAAACATCATGGGATGGCAGCCCACAACAAACAAGGGATGAAGCTGGGCACTGCCCCAAGGTTTCCCCCACTGGCCCTTGGCTTCTGTACCTCCTTCTGATGAGGTCCTTAGTCCCTCTATGGCCATTCTATGTGCAGGAGATTCATAGGCTTCTTCCACACTGCAATTTAATCCAGATTATCAAATCAGACAATCCATATTATTTTATTTTAACTGGTTTTTTGGATTATAACTTCAAAAAATGGAGCTCCCAGTGGCACAGTGGGTTAAAGCACTGAGGTACTGAACTTGCAGACCGCTGTTAGCCCTACATTCTGCCAACCGAGCAATTCAAAAACATGCAAATGTGAGTATAGGTACAGCTTCAGCAGGAAGGTAACAGTGCTCCATGCAGTCATGCCAGCCACATGACCTTGGAGGTGTCTATGGACAATGCTGGCTCTTTGGCTTAAAAATGGAGATAAGCACCAACCCCCCAGAGTCGGACACGACTGGACTTAATGTCAGGGGCAAACCTTTACCTACCTAACTTCCAGAATCTTGCCATGAGCATGTCTACAAATGTTGCACTCCAGATCAGGAAAGCCCTCTGACTTTAAACACCACACAGTTGAGTAGAAATGCAATCCATTTATTGAAGATATTTAAAAAACAGTAACAGCAAAAAAGTCCAATTAGGTAGAAAGATAAGCCGGAACAAATAGCCCAGGAAATTAGTCCATCAAAGTTTATGAAAAACAAAGGCAGAAACTTCTATAGTAAAATTCAAGAACTGGAAACATGAATCAAAGGCACTTAACACTCGAATCTATCCAAAGCAAGGCTTCCAAGGAAGAGGAAAGACGTCTTGACTTGATTCCAAACGATGCTTCATCTGACTACTGATCCTGTACTTGGCAGTTTTATCTCCTAATTACGCGATGTCCCAAGCGGCCAGAAATGGGTTTTGTTTTAGCCTTGAATCCCTTATCATTCTTTCTTTGAGCCTGGCAAAACGCCTAAGAGACTGATTTGCTTTCGTATTTCGATTAAAAATATCCCGTCTTATCTACTGGCTCATTAATTTCTGCAGCTGGCCCAAGTGTCAAACTATTCTCAGGCTCCAAGTCATGGAAATTCTCAGGGAACACACCATCATCCCCAAACCCTTGAGGAACACCCTCATCAGAAAATACACTTTGAACTGGGATCTCCTGGTCATTACTACTACTACTACTACTACTACTACTAACAACTAGTAGTAGTAGTTGTTGTTATATAGGTAGCATTGCCTTGTGTTGTTTCTATCTCCTGGTCATTCTCTGCATCAATAGCCACCTCATCATTGGCAACACCATTATCTACATCAGTGATTTTCAACCTTTTTTGAGCCGCGGCGCATTTTTTACATTTAGAATATCCTGAGGCACACCACCAACCAAAATGTCATAAAATGACACTCTAACACAGTAATACATATAGTTAATATGTTTTAAATGTACTCCTAGAATTCCTCAAGCAGCAAGGTTCGTGGTTGGTGTTCAGCCTGTGATTGTGTTTAAGGATCAGGGTACTTTGGATGTTGAGAATGATGACAATGAGGTTCATGTAGATCAGTGATTTTCAACCAGTGTGCCGCGGAACACTAGTGTGCCGTGAGAGATCATCAGGTGTGCCGTGGGAAATTATTTTCGAACTTCATTCATATATAAACTATAAGGCGCATCTGTCCCTTTAAGAAATGGAACCATAGCACTCTCACGTCACCTAAGAAGTGGACGAGAGTGCTATGGTCGCGCCCTCTTGGATTCGCTCAGATGCGGCTAAGTAAACAAAGTTAGAGTTAGTGCTGCAGCTGCGCGTCAAGTGACAGTGGCAATTCGGGATCACTTAGTGTGAAACCCGGGCCTGTTTCGATGAACGGAAGGGTGTTTTGTTTGGAGATGGCGTTTAAGCTTGTTTGGCACCATGGTGATATAGAACAGCTACTCACCACACACCAAGCACAGCGGAGTCGGTGTCGTCGCATCCCCAGTGAAAGTGAATCCAAATGAAAGATAGCTTTCGCTATATTGCCTCGAGCTCACCGCCTTTTCTTTTTTCTTTTGTCCACCATTCATATCAGGGCTTTTTTTTACACGGGATTTTACCCCGCTCTTCTCAACCCCCAAGGGGGGACTCAGAGCGACTTACAGTATGGCACAATTCGATGCCCACATAATAATATAAACCCCAAAACACTTCAACAATTAAAATACATTAAAAATACATTAAAATACAACTACATTAGCACCATACACATTCACTCTGGATTAAAACAATGTTCAGTCCATAAAAACATTGGCCATAATCACCCACTTTCATTAAAAACCAATCTAAAATGCTGCCTTGTGCTGGTGTACGAATGCCTGGTCCCACAGCCAGGATTTTACTTTTTCCTGAAGGCCAGGAGGGATGTGGTGGATCGTACATCAATAGGAAGCGCATTCCACAGGTGGGGAGCCACCACCGAGAAGGCCCTATCCTCGTCTCCACCAGCCTCATCTGAGACGTAGGCGGGGAGCGAGAGCAGGACCTCCCGGATGATCTTAGATTACGAGGTGGGACATAGCGGCTGATGCGTTCGGACAAGTAAGCTGGGCCAGAACCGTATAGAGCTTTAAAGGTCAAAACCAGCACTTTGAATTGAGCCCGGGTGGACAGGCAGCCAGTGGAGCTGACACAACAGGGGGTGGTATGCTCCCTGTATGTAGCTCCCGTTAGCAATCTGGCTGCCGCCCGCTGACTCATTGCAATTTCCGAACTGTCTTCAAAGGCAGCCCCACGTAGAGTGCGTTGCAGTAATCTATTCGGGATGTGACCAGAGCGTGGACGACCGTAGCCAGATCAGACTTCCCAAGGTACGGGCGCAGCTGGCGCACGAGTCTTAACTGTGCAAAAGCTCCTCCGGCCACCGCTGAGACCTGGGGTTCCAGGCTCAGCGATGAATCCAGGATCACTCCCAAGCTGCGAACCTGCGTCTTCAGGGGGAGTGTAACCCCATCCAACACAGGCTGTAACCCTATGCCCTGTTCGGCCTTGCGACTGACCAGGAGGACCTCTGTCTTGTCTGGATTTAGTTTCATTTGCTAGCCCTCATCCAGTCCGACACAGTGGCCAGGCACCGGTTCAAGGTCTGGACAGGTGGGAAGGAGTGACAGATCTGGACGTCATCTGCGTACAGGTAACACCTTACTCCGAAACTCCGAATGATCTCTCCCAGCGGTTTCATGTAGATGTTGAATAACATCGGGGACAGAACTGAACCTGTGTCATAATTTTGTCCAGGGCCCTGTTCGGCATTTGCATTTTCCCTTCTCAAAAACTTCTCCATCACTGTCACCGCTTGTCTTGCTGTGATCCCGAATTGCCACTGTCACTTGATGCGCAGCTGCAGCACTAACTCTAACTTTGTTTACTTAGCCGCATCTGAGCGAATCCAAGAGGGCGCGACCATAGCACTCTCGCGTCACTTCTTAGGTGACGTGAGAGTGCTATGGTTCCATTTCTTAAAGGGACAGATGCGCCTTATAGTTTATATATGAATGAAGTTCAAAAATAATTTCCCACGGCACACCTGATGATCTCTCACGGCACACTAGTGTTCCGCGGCACACTGGTTGAAAATCACTGATCTACATGAACCTCATTGTCATCATTCTCAACATCCAAAGTACCCTGATCCTTAAACACAATCACAGGCTGAACACCAACCACAAACCTTGCTGCTTGAGGAATTCTAGGAGTTGTATTGCAGTCAAGTAACTTTTCCAAGCTCTAGGGTGGATGGATGCATAGGTAGATAGCTTTATTGTGAATATTTGCTATTTACCGACCTCTTTGTAAGAACAGCAAAACGTGTGGCAGACTGACAAAGCCACCGCTGTGCAGAATTGGCCGCTGCTTTCCAGGCAATCAACCCAGTGGGGCTCCTGTGGCCATTTCATTCTCAGCCCAGCAAGAGGTGCCTTTTGTACAGGGACCGCGGAATATTCAGCAATAAAAAGGTCACGTTTATCCAATCGCACAGCTTGGGATGACGTCACGACACAACCTGATTTGTTCCTGGAAGACTGCAAATAGCTTTAAAAAAATTTTTTTTAAAAAATAAAAAAATAAAAGTGGTGGGAGAGAAGGGAGATGTTGCCATATAGAGAAAAGTGGGCGAATGAAAAGTGAGGGGAGGGGAATGTCGCGCGCACGAAAAGCCCTTACTCCAATGTACAAGAGGCACAATTGTATATTGTGAGGCACCAAGTGCATCTTTTGTCTGGAGCTACTTTGGGAGCTGGAGCTGATGAAATAAATATCTGCAGGTTGCAAACAGGGGTCAGAGCACAGCGAGCTCAAAACAGTTGATGAATAGAAGGCCTTGAATGCATTTACAGAAGGGTAGCAGCAGTCAGTTCTCATATCCACAGACCAATGCCAAGCTGTTGCACTTGAGGGCCTTCTATTCATCTTTCCCTTTGCAAGTCCAGTGCTTGAAAGCTAAAGTGCATTGTGGGCATGTGTGAGAGAGTTTAACAAACCCAACTTTAGAAATGAATTAACAAAATGGATCCACTTCTGCCTTCTTTGGTTGCTTGAAATAAAATTAAGCAGTGGCCAAATTGATTGTAGGTGAACTATAAATCCCAGCAACTACAACTCCCAAATGTCAAGGGCTATTTCCCCCAAACTCCGCCAGTGTTCACATTTGGGGAAATTGAGTATCTGTGCCAAGTTTGGTTCAGATCCATCATTATTGGAGTCCGCAGTGCTCTCTGGATGTAGGTGAACTACAACAGCAAAAGCTCAAGGTCAATGGCCACCAAACCTTTCCAGTATATTCTGTTGGTCATGGGAGTTCTGTGTGCCAAGTTTGGTTCTATTCAGTTGCTGGTGGAGTTCAGAATACTCTGATTGTAGGTGAACTATAAATCCCAGCAACTACAACTCCTAAATGTCAAGGTCTATTTTCTGGGAAATATTGAGTATCTGTGCCAAGTTAAGTTCAGATCCCAATCATTGTTTGAGTCCACAGTGCTCTCTGGATGTAGGTGAACTACAACCCCAAAAGCTCAAGGTCAATGCCCATCAAACCTTTCCAGTATATTCTGTTGGTCATGGGAGTTTGGTTCAATTCAGTCGCTGGTGGAGTTCTGAATACTCTGATTGTAGGTGAACTATAAATCCCAGCAACCACAACTCCCAAATGACAAAATCAACTCCCCCCGATCCCCACCAGTATTCAAATTTGGGCACCACAACATGAAGAACTATATTAAGGGGTCGTGGCATTAGGAAGGTTGAGAAATACTGTCTTAAAGGTATCATATCCTGATTGATCTTGAAAGCTTACTAATGTTAGATGTTAGATAATTCTAGATATTTCAGATGTTTAGGTATTACCTGTGTGTTTTTACTGTAAATCGCCCAGAGTCATCTGGGATCGGCGATTAATAAATCCCTAAATAAATAAATAAATACATAGATGGATGGATAGGACATCCTACTGAATCCCAAGTCCTCTAGCTCAGTGTTTTTCAACCTTTTTTGAGCCGCGGCACATTTTTTACATTTACAAAATCCTGGGGCACACCACCAACCAAAATGACACAAAAAGACACTCTAACACAGTAATACATATAGTTAATATGTTTTTAAATGCATTTATACACTCACTTAGTGTGAAACCTGGGCCTGTTTCGATGAACACAAAATATATAGTTATATAGTATATTCTTATTATATTGCATTACATTACAACATTATCAATATTATATGTATACATACACAATATACGTATATTACTATAATATCAAATACAACTTACTATGTCATTGTCACAGTACAACAATTACATACCGCATTGTATTATAACAATTATATTAGTTGAAGTCCAAAACACCTGGAGGAAGGCCTAAGTTTGACTATATCTAGTCTAACCCTTCTTCCAAGCCCTTAATAAAGATGCTGCCTGCCTTAATGTATAGCCAGAGTCTCCATGCCCATCTGGCGGGAGGGCTTGGGTGGTGCCTTCCTGCTTGGCTGAAGGGGGTCAGGCTGGATGGCCTTTGGGGGACCCATATTTCTCCCACGAGTTCCCTTCCCTCCTTTCCCCCGTTAGCTGGCTGACTCCCTGCCTGCCTACCTGCCTCTCCGGCTGCTTGCCTGCCTGCCTTCAGCGCTCGGGCTCCACTGTTCTCTGACTCACACCTCGCATAGCGCCAACAGGGCTGGGCTGGACTGGACCGGAAGTGCTCCCTGCCGGAGCAGAATGGAAGGGAATGGGCCCAAACAGGTCCACCCTACTCCGCGGCCCTCCCGGAAACAGGGACCCATGCTCTGAGGTTCCGGAGACAGAGTAGCAAACTTTATACATGACATCAGATAGATAAGAATCTGATTTCCCACGGCACACCTGATGATCTCTCACAGCACACTGGTTGGGAAACACTGCTCTAGCTTATATTGCAGAGGGAGGAACTGATGAAACCACCTCTGAGTATTTCTTGTGTAGCACACCCTATAGCAGTGTTTCCCAACCTTTTTTGAGCCGCGGCACACTTTTTACATTTGCAAAATCCTGGGGCACACCACCAACCAAAATGACACAAAATGACACTATAACACAGCAATACATATAGTTAATATGTTTTGAAATGTATTTATACACTCAGTGTGAAATCTGGGCCTGTTTCGATGAACACAACATAGATATCCTGGCAGGAATGGCAGAAAGACACAAACTTCCCACACAGAACTCATATAACCAAGAGAAAATACTATAAGAGTTAGGTGGGAAATGACCTTGAGTTGTGGAGTTGTAGATCACCTATATCCAGAGAGCACTGTGGACTCAAACAATGTTGGATCAGGACCAAACTTGGCATGAATACTCAATATGCCCAAATGTGAATGCAGATGGAGTTCAGGGGAAATAGACCTTTACATTTGGGAGTTGTAGTTGCTGGGATTTATAGTTCCCCTACAATCAAAGAGCATTCTGAACCCCACCAATGATAGAACTGGGCCAAACTTCCCACCCAGAACCCCCAGGAGGCAAGAGGAGGTCTCTACTTGGGGAAAGGGATACGAGCTTTGCCAATGCATGGAGAGGGAGAGACCAAGTAGACAACGGGTGGGGAGGCGGGTGTTTGTAATTTTGTGCCTTTATCGAGGTAGGTTTCTTAGGGTTTTTATACTTCAACACACTAGACTCTCCCCCCTTCCTGGAGGTTCCAATTTCCCACAGCACACCTGATGATCGCTCACGGCACACTAGTGTGCCCCGGCACACTGGTTGGGAAACACTGCCCTATAACAGGGCTGTCCAACTGACGGCCCGGGGGCCGTATATGGCCCCCCCGGCTCCTTCCCTGTGGCCCCCTAAGCTTTTAAATAAAAGTAAAAATTAATTAATTAATTAATAATATTTTTAAAAATTACCCACTTCCGGGTTCCGGAGCAAATATCGCAAGACTACGGATAGTCTCAAGATACTCCTGTTGCCGAAATCTTGGCTACTTAATCCCTGCGGCCCACGCAGACGCGATTTGGACCTTCTCGGCTGCTGCCTCGGTCGGTCGTCGCCTCTGCTCGTGGTCTGGCTACTCCTGGATCCTGCGCATTTGGGAAGGTAGGCTAACCTTTATGTTATTATTATGTAATTGTGTATGGATGCCCCTTATGTATTCCCTCCCTGCATTTCCCTTAGTAATAGATTATATTTGATTGTATGGATGCCTCTTATGAATTGTAAGTAAATTGGAGCCTTTATGGGAGGGGTGAGGGTGGGGCGGAGCCGGGGCGGGGGGCGGGCCGGGGGGCAGACCCTTTGGCCCCCAGGTCATCAGTGACTGGAATTCAGGCCCCTGGGCCGGTAGAAGTTGGACAGCCCTGCCCTATAGAGTCCATGGGGTCAGATAAGTCGATCGGCAACCTGAAGGCTTTTGTACATACATACTGGTTAATACTTAAAGAGATCATCACAGAAAATTATGGATGTGTCTAGGGAAAGTGTCCTCCCTGAAGTCTTAGACAGCTACTGCTAGTCTGAGTTGGCAAAACAAGACCAAGTGGATGGATGGTCTGATTCAATGGAAGTCAGGAGTTTTGTTTTGTTTTATTTTCCTAACTTCTCATTCAAAAGTCAACATGCTCTTAGTGCAGCTTGGCTACTCAGCTCTCACAACAGAGTGCTTGCTGAGATGTAAGGATACGGAACTCAACAGTACCATTATCAAACACATCAGTCACAACCAAGACTTTTGAAATATGGATTGCGCACAAGGTCAGACAAATTGCAGTTGTTTCAGATCTTTTTCAAAGCGACGGCTGGAAAACAAGCCTCGTCTTCATTAAGCTGACCTCCAGCTAGCGGGAAGTAGCTTAGCCTTCCTTTGCTTAAGATCACGGAGGCATTCCTGCAGACCGGCTCCTGTGCCACTGCTGGTCCAATGGAAGGAACAGCGCAATCCAGCAGAGGGAGCAGAACGTGCCAATGGCAAAAGTAATGCGTTATCATTATAGTTACAATGCCTCAAAATATGTTAGTTACCATTGCAGTTACAACTCTAAAGCAGTGTTTCCCAACCTTTTTTGAGCCACGGCACACTTTTAACATTAAAAAAATCCGGGGGCACACCACCAACCAAAATGACACTGTAACACAGTAAAGAACGGCTGGGGATGGTGAGCTGCTGGGAGCAGCTGCTGGGAACAGCTGCTGGGAGTGCAAGCCAAGGGAGGAGCCAGGCCACACCATGCCCCGCCCCTGCCCCCTGGCTTCAGTTCTCCCACTGCTTCGCCAGCCGTGAGGGGGCAGTGCCCCGCCCGCATTGTGCTGGCGCTGCCACCGCGGGCTTGGCACTGCCCCTCAAGGCTGGCGAAGCTGTGGCGCAAGCTGGGGGGAGGGCGGAGCCAGGCCACACCATGCCCCTTCCCTCCCCCCGGCTTCAGTTCTTCTACAGCTTCACCAGCTTTGAGGGGGCAAGGCAGCAGTGTGCCGGCTCTGCCATCGCTGGCTTGGCACTGCCCCCTCAAGGCTGGCGAAGCTGTGGGAGTGCTGAAGCCGGGAGCGGGGCGGGGCCAGGCTGCGTCACGCCCCCCTCCCCCAGCTTCAGCTCTCTCACAGAGGAGGAGCATGAGCGGTGGAGGGGGCCTCAGTAGGCGGGGCTCCTCCTCCGCGCGGCTTCAACAAGCAAGGGGCGAGAGTCATGGCAGATTGGAGGCTGGTTGGGGAAACGGCCTAAGGAGGCAGTGCCCCGGTCCCTTCTTCTTTTTCTTTGTGGCCGCCCGTCCTTTCCTCCTCCTCCTCTCCCAAGCAGCAGGAGTTAGGCAGGAGGAGGGGGGAAGGAAGGGGGGGCAGAGAGCTTTTCTCACGGCACACCTGATGATCGCTCACGGCACACTAGTGTGCCACGGCACACTGGTTGAGAAACACTGCTCTAAAGTAACGCTTTGCATTTCTATTTCTGAAAAGTAACCAAAGTACAAAAGCTACTGTTCCACATTTTTCTTTGCTATTTTTGCTACTGCTTTTTTGAAAATATATATTTAAAACATGTTGTTGCGTGATTTGAGAGAGCCAGCATGGTGCTGGAAAACCAGGTTTCAATTCCCACTTTCAGCTAGGGAAATGCACTGGATGACCTTGGGCAAATCACACTCTCTCAGCCTTGGAGGAAGGTCTTCTTTCACATCCACCCCAGACAAGCCTCTAAAGCAGTGTTTTCAACCTTTTTTGAGCAGCGGCACATTTTTACATTTACAAAATCATGGGGGCACACCACCACCAAAATGACACAAAATGACACTATAACACAGTAATACATATAGTTAATATGTTTTTAAATGTATTTATATGCTCAGTGTGAAACCTGGGCCTGTTTTGATGAACACAACATAGATATCCTGGCAGGAATGGCAGAAAACACACACAAAGGTCTTGATTTTGTCATTTGGGAGTTGTAGTTGCTGGGAGTTATAGTTCATCCGCAATCAAAAAGCACTCTGAACTCCACCAATGATGGCATGGAATCAAACTTCCCTCACAGAACTCCCATAGCCAAGAGAAAATACTATAAGAGTTTGGTGGGCATTGACCTTGAGTTTTGGAGTTGTAGTTCACCTATATCCAGAGAGCACTGTGGACTCAAACAATGATGGATCAGGACTAAACTTGGCATGAATACTCAATATACCCAAATGTGAACACAAATGGAGTTTGGGGAAATACACCTTGACATTTTGGAGTTACAGTTTGTGGGATTTATAGTTAACACACAATCAAAGAGCATCCTGAACTCTTGCAACAATGGAATTGAACCAAACTTGGTATATTGAATTCTCATTGCCAACAGAAATTACTGAAAGGGTTTTCTTGGGAATTGACCTTGAGTCTGGAAGTTGTAGTTCACCTTTACCCAGAGAGCACTGTGGACTCAAACAATGTTATGTTATATTGCTGTTTATTTTCTATCCAGAATCACAATGTTGGAAGGAGGCTCACCACTTTAAGGTCCCTAAAACAGGCATGGGAAAACTTCGGTCCTCTGGGTGCTTTGGACTTCAACTCCCACCATTCCTAACAGCCTGGGGCCCTTTCCTACTTAAATAGCTGAGGTGGGAAAAGGAAAAGAGCCCGAGGCTGCTTGGAAGGGTGGGACTTGGAGTCCAAAACACCTGGAAGGTCCAAGTTTGCCCATGCCAGCTTTTGACAGAGACCTCTTCCTCCCCCTTCGCACCCTTTCTTCCCCCTCCTGCTGAACACTTACTTTTTCTTCTCCACTCGGTCTCGCTTCTTCCCAGCCTCGCTCTGCTCGCTTTGCCTCGCTTTGCTCATGCAGCCACCTCTGCCACCATTTTGATTCGAGGGGGCAGCATGAGTGTGTTCAGGAGGGGAGGGGGAGGGAGGAAGACGTGGGGTGAGTCTGCGCAGTAGCACCCGCACGGGTCACGTTTTCCTCCCTCCCCCCTCCCCTCCTGAAGAAGGAGCCCGAGTGGAGAAGAAAAAGTGTTCGGCAGGAGGGGGAAGAAAGGGTATTGGAGGTTCCAATTCCCACGGCACACCTGATGATCGCTCACGGCACACTGGTTGGGAGACACTACTCTAAAGGAGGCAACATGAAAAAGCAGACAGGATATCTTCATTACTTGGGTTTGGATAGGGATATTTTAATAAATCAAATGCAGAAATAATCCTTAGAAAGACCAGTAGTTGTAAATGGGGTCCTCTCCCCCCTCCTAGCAGCCCCCTCACAGGTTTCCATGAAACAAATTGAGCCTCTCCGCTTGGAAATGCTTTTTTAAAATACTATTTTACTGGATTTTTCAAGAGTCCCCCCCCCTCCCCCCCTCCCAAGGAACTGTTTATAACAGCTTCATGGCATCTATAGTGAACTGGAAGCAAGTTTCACTCAGGGTGAAATTTCACAAAGGTCTGGAGAACAAGCTCTATGAGGAGTGGCTTGAAGTGCTGGGCATGTTTAGCCTGAAGAAGAGAAGGCTGAGAGAAGACATGATAGCCATGTATAAATATGTGAGAGGAAGTCATATGTATGTTGTGTTCATCGAAACAGGCCCAGGTTTCACACTGAGTGTATAAATACATTTAAAAACATATTAACTATGTATTACTGTGTTAGAGTGTCATTTTGTGTCATTTTGGTTGGTGGTGTGCCAACAATGAAAAAACGAGCAGGCTGGTCAGTAAACTAGCACAAACAACAGTGTGAGGGTGCCAAATGGTCATCAGACTGTATCCCCTGAAGGTTAAATGAAAACGCAACCCCAAATTATGCAAAATATAGCTATCTGTAATAGTGGGAAGTATCAAACACATACATTGAAGAAGATACAATATCTCAATGCAATTGAGAGGCGCGAGTGTCTCCCCCCCAAAACGGTACAAAGTAGTACTTGCGATGGAGCTGTGAATCTGCTGATCAGAACCCAATCCTTGCTGTGTGTGAACAGCAAGGCCGTCACGGCTTTCGGCGTGAGCCGGCGTGGGTGAGGGACGGCGCCGGGTGATGACGTCGAACGGCGCTGGCAATACCGTCGTGCGTGCTTTGTTGTGATGACGACGATGCGTAATGGGCGGGGAGAAGGATAGCCCGAGACGGGCAAATAGCAATGTCGGGGAAATCCCTGGAAGTGGGGATCCCGGGGAATCCTCAGCGTCCTTCTCTGTAGTGGCGAATAATCTCGGACCCCTCCCTTGCCGGGTGAGCGGCAAGGCCCGTCAGTGGAGCTCCTCAGGAACGATCCAGGAACCAAGACGCAGGAGGGGATGGTGGGATGTCGGTGGGGTGGGTTGGATCACAAAACATTCAGTAGTCTAATATAGGCGCCAATGCTCCGTATAGAAATCCCCAGGACTGGTGTATGAGAAGAGGCGGTGTGGCTCCTTCTTCATACAAAGGCTCGGTGGTAAGCAGAGCCGACGGCCAGCATGATGCTAAATATATCCGCGGCTTTGTTCAACCGTTTCGGGCTTATTTTGTAGGCTCCTTTATCAAGGCTCTATGGCTAGTACCAAGCAGTAGTCTCTATAATATAACAATGAATGGAATCAATATCCACAAAGTACATGTGAAAACACTAAAACACAGCCATTGGAGGTAATTAAAGGTCAATACATACCATATCAAGTGTTGGATAACACATAACCCCGCTCTGTGTGGAGTAGGGTGACCCAAAGGTAATGACATGACATTGGGGAACATGATTAATTTATAGTAAAATTGAGCTGATACAGATGGGGTCATTGAGGCCAGCTGGCCATTCTGTGTTTAATCTTAAGATCCATAGATTTTCTAATCTCAGTAATTGCTCACTTGTATCCTTTTGAGTACAAGAGGTGACCTTTTCTAGTACCCTTACTCTTAAGGAGGCCGCAGTATGTTTCAATTGGGTGCAATGGGAATAAAAGGCTGAATCCAAGCTTTTTTTGTTTATTTTGGAACGATGTTCCACAAATCTCGTTTTAAGTTCTCTTTTGGACTGGCCCACATTAATTAAATCACAGCTGCACTGGATGGCATACACAATCATTTTGGTACTGCAGGTGCCGAAGGATTTGACAAAAAAGTGTTTGTTTTGCCGGACTAAAAATCTGTTTGTCAGAACATATATTTCCACATATGGAACAATGGGTACATGCCACTGTACCCGGGGACAGAGGTGCTTCTGATGTTGGGCTGTCTCTGTTCTGTAATGGACCAAATAGTTTTTGAGGTTCTTCATCCTTCTGTAGGCAACCATGGGTCTGTTAGCAAGGCCCTCAATGTTAGCAAGAACCTCAAAAATTTAGTCCCACACAAGGCTGAGGCTAATAACATCAGAAAGCACCCAACTCCCCGAAACACAGTGGCATATGTGAGCTGGAGCACAGTCACGACAACTAAACTTACTTTGAGTCAAATCCTTCGGCACCTACAGCTACCAAAATGGTGTATGCCAAATCCAGTGCAGCTTTGTGATTTGTGTGAATCAGAGAACTAAAGTTTGTGGAACATGCGTTCAAACAAAGCTTAGTTCAGTACTATCGTGCGCAATTGAAGCAGCCTGCGACGACACTCGCTATGAAGTACTGAAAGGTCGCATAAAAGCGCAGTGAGCACGGTGCTGGATTATCTTTATGGATCTTAGATTGAACACAGAATGTCAGCTGGCACGTGACCCATCTTATCGGCTTTCAGACATAAAATTAATCATGTTCTGATCTTTTTACAGATACCTGCAGCCGGGTGTATCAACACTTGATATGGTATAATGATGACCTTTAATTACACTCAATGGCTGTGTTTTAGTGTTTTCACATCTTCTTTGTAGTTATTGATTCCATTCATTGTTATGTAGAGACTGCTGCGAGCAGCCGCCAGAGCGCGATAAAGGCCTATAAGCAGGCGAAAACGACATATTGGCATCATGGCCGTCGACTCCTTACCAGCGGCCTTTGTATGAAGGGCCGCACACTTCTCACGCCAGTCACAGAGGACCACGCCGTGCAGACTTTTACTGGTGTTTGCCGATCCGGCACACGGGACACATCCCCGCAGCTCCCCCTCCGGCGTCTTGTTTCCCTGGATGGATCACTGACGCTACCAGCACCCGGCGGAAGATTGAAAAACACTGGTCTAGTTTAATATGTTGTTTTTACTCCTGTGATGCTTTTATATGTTTGTTATCTGCTCCAAGCCCTCGGGGAGTGGTGGCATACAAGTCCAAATAATAAATATTGTAAATAAACAAACAAATAAGTTATCCCTCTTCACACAACAATCATACCAATCTTTCATCCCCACCATTTTTGGCCAAAATATGCCTGGATATGATTAATTAGTGGAAACACAGTAATAAAACACCTACAAATGAATATAGTAATTGGTAACAATATGCTCAATGTCAAATGTATAAATATCCAGCTGTAAATTCAGTTACATAATGTGTTGCTTAACTACACAGAAAAATATCATTTAATAATTGATCTCCATTTCTTTGCCTGCCGCATGGCAAGAGGGCCGGTGCTCTTGCTTTCCAAAGAGAGATGATGATAGCCAACCATCCGAGAGGATGGGATAACAGGAAAACAACAAGATTCCAACTCCAGACAGATGGCTTCAACTCAATAAAAAAAGTGCAATATTCTAGGTGTGTCTTCTGCCCCATCTCTTTGCGCCATATTCCTGGCCATCTGCAAGAGCGTGCTGCAGAGATGGAAATTATCATTAAGGCTCTTTGCACGGAGCAGTTCACAGTTCATTGCCTGTGCAGTCAGTGGCATCTCCAAGTGCCTGGGAAAGCAATCATCCTTGGTTTTATGTGCGCTGGTGATGTGCATTGACTGGAAACAGGCCATACGATCTCAGGGCAAGCTGGGGCCCATGTTCAACAAGGAACAGTAAAGCAACCGGAGAGGAAAAAATCTCTTCCTTTCTTAGGAACCGTGAATGTGTTGCAGTTGGAAAACACGATTGCTTGGTTTCGAACGGTATCTCTTTCAGTTGTTGCAATGGCGCAATGATCATAAACGTCATTGACTCTCTTCATCCAACCAAGGGCTTCGTCTTCCTTGGCTTGGCTTCACCCTTTTTCAATTGTCATGCTCTTAGAAGAGCTTCTAGGAGTATGACAGCCATTGGAACAATCATAGTAGGGATTCCCATAGAGTTGAGTTCCAACTGGGAAAAAGAATGGAAAGAGGGAGTATAAATGTTCCATATGTGCACGTACATTCAGCAGTGATTGAAACTGGAAAGGGCATGAAGGAATGCATGCAGGGGAGAAACTATATACTTTTAAGGACTGATTCTTCCCTCGTTGTCATTCAATCTTCCTGATGTTTTTGAACACATTGTTTTTCAAATCTGTTGGAATTCTATATAATAATAATAATAATAATAGTACTCATTGCTGAGCCTGGAACCTCAGGTTTCGGCGGTGGGCAGGGGAGCTTTTGCACAGTTAAGAGTCGTGCGCCAGCTGCGCCCGTACCTTGGGAAGTCTTATCTGGCTACGGTCGTTCACGCTCTGGTCACATCCCGAATAGATTACTGCAACACACTCTACGTGGGGCTGCCTTTGAAGACATTTCGGAAACTGCAATTAGTCCAACGGGCGGCAGCCAGACTACTAACGGGAGCTACATACAGGGAGCATACCACCCCCCTGTTGTGTCAGCTCCACTGGCTGCCTGTCCATTTCTGAGCTCAATTCAAAGTGCTGGTTTTGACCTTTAAAGCTCTATACGGTTCTGGCCCAGCTTACTTGTCCGAATGCATCTGCCGCTACATCCCACCTCTTAATTTAAGATCAGCCGGGGAGGCCCTGCTCTCGCTCCCGCCAACTTCTCAAATGCGGTTGGTGGGGACAAGAGAGAGGGCCTTCTCGGTGGTGGCTCCCCGTCTTTGGAATGCACTCCCAAGCGACATACAATCAACCCCATCCCTCCTGGCATTCAGGAAAAAAGTGAAATTGTGGCTCTAGGACCAGGCTTTTGCACATTAGCACAATGCAGCACTTTGGATTGGAATTGGAATTGGTAAGTTGATGGTTATGGCTCAATGCTTATGTGATGGACATAATTTTGTTTTAACTTAAATTTATGTGTATTATGTGAGAATGCTAATTGTATTTTAATCCTGAATTACTATGGTTTTACATTGTATTTATATTGTGTTTCAGCATCGAATTGTTGCCTTTTTGTTAGGCCACTCTGAGTCCCCCCCTTAGGGGTTGAGAAGAGCAGGGTCGAAATGATGTAAATAAATAATAAATAAATTATTTATTATTTATTATAATTAATAATAATAGTAATAATATTATTATTATTATTAAAGGCCAGGATTGAAAGATCAGCTGATGACCCAAAATGCAGACTGTGCAAAGAAGCTGATGAAACCATGGACCATATCTCAGCCGTTGCAAGAAAATCACAGACGGACTACAAACAAAGACACAACTCTGTGGCCCAAATGATTCACTGGAACTTATGTCACAAGTACTACCTGCCAGCAGTAAAGAATTGGCGGGATCATAAACCCGCAAAGGTAGTGGAAAATGAACATGCAAAAATACTGTGGGACTTTCAAATCCGGACTGACAAAGTTTTGGAACATAATACGCCAGACATCACGATTGTGGAAAAGAATAAAGTCTGGATTATTGATGTTGCCATACCGGGTGACAGTCGCATTGAAGAAAAACAACAGGAAAAGCTCAGCCATTATCAGGAACTCAAAATGGAACTGCAAAGGCTCTAGCATAAACCAGTACAGGTGGTCCCCGTGGTCATTGGCACACGGGGTGCCATGCCAAAAGATCTTAGCCGGCATTTGGAAACAATAAACGGTGGTGTTTCAGACCGGTGCTCATGTGCATGCTAGGGATGATGGGAATGTTTCTGAAAATGCTGATGATGGAATTGTTCCTGCAAATGCTGATGATGGGATGCTTAGTGAGAATTCTGGGATGCAAAGTGACCCTTCAGATGAGGCTTGCTTTCCTGGGAACAGTTCCCTTCCCAGGAACATTAGATGAGAATTCTTGTGTGCAGGACTCTGAAGGTCTTGATGTTGATAACGGGACACCTGGGAATTTTAACGAGCTTACATTTAACCGCCGAGATAGCATTCGGCAATCTAGGCAGGCTACCAGCCTGCGACGTAGCAGTCGGTTTGCAAACCGAAACTGAATTGTCTTTATATTAGATGGCTAGAGAAATTGTCTTCAGTTTCCAAGCTTCGTTTAGAATACCATGGCAGATCTTGCCTTGTTTTCAAACTCCTGATTTTGCCTAGGCTTTTATGCACGTTTTGCTCCATAGCTGCCTTGTATTATTCCTGGGATTTTCATCAAGCATTTTACCTTTGCCTTTGGATTTTGGAACTATCTTTGCATTTAAATTTTGGGACTATTTGAACTGTGTGTTTTACCTTGGATATTCTACTATTGATCTTCTTTTAACCCTTTTGTTGGACACTATATTTGTTTCAATAAAAGCCTATTTATTCAGAGACTGTCTGTTGTGTGTGTGACTAGGTGGGGTGCTCCTTGTCTGAAGTGCAACATAAACATTGACAAAATCATGATCTGTCAACTGCAAAAGGCCACCTTACTTGGATCTGAACGCATCATTCATCATTGACTTGTGATTTTTTGATACAAAATCCACCATATAGATCTCGTTTGCTGTGACTATTTCTTGATTTAAGTCAATGGCGTGCTGGCTGATATCCGAACAAGGGATGGGCCGAAGATGTCATTACCTTGGTCCTTTCACTATTGTTTGCAACTTACTGGCAAATGTTAGGTGGTGCAATACCAGCTAAACAGTGTAATTTCTCCAGTGGTGTAGGGCGCTGACACCCCGTGATAATGTGGCATGTCTCATTATGAGCCACATCCACTGTTTTAGGTTAGTGAAATGTGTTCCACACTGGGCAGATGTCATCACTATATTGTTTATCCATTTTGGATGAACAATACAGAGGCAAACAGAACAGAAAGGTGGTATATTGTGTCGAAGTCCAGCTTTTTGGAAAGTTGTGCTCAAATCCAGCCACACAGAGGTTCTGTCGCTCCATTCTCTATGATGAAGAGCCGTCATCCTTCCTTTATGTTGCCAGGCATTTTCTGATCTTTTTTCTTTATGGTGTCATAAAATACCTCCTCCGCTTGTTTTACTGGTACCTAATTTCTTTAATTACAGCTCAAGCTGTTTTCAAATTACTTAGGTGAACAGTAAACCTGGCTGAAAGTTGGAAGCTCATGCTAACCCAGGGCTTTTGGTTGGGAGATCTTATCATTGCTGGTGACTTACCAGCTGGGCTAAAGCCCAGCCCAAGCTCTCTCTAGCTCAGGGGTAGGGAACCTACAGCTCGGGAAACAGATGTGGCTCTTTTCATGATTGCATCTGGCTCTCCCTCTTCCTTCTTTCTCCTTCTCTCCTTCCTTTTCCCTCCCTCTCTCCCCTTCCTTCTTTCTTCCATTCTGTCTCTTCCTTCCTCTTCCTTCCTTTCTCCCCTTTCACCCTTTCCTTCTCCTTCTCTCCTTCCTTTTCCCTCCCTCTCTCCCCTTCCTTCTTTCCTCCATTCTCCCTCTTCCTTCCTTCCTTCCTTCCTTCCTTCCTTCCTTCCTCTTCCTTCCTTTCTTTCTTTCTCCCTGTTCACCCTTTCCTTCTCCTTCTCTCTTTCCTTCATTCCTCCGTTCTCCCTCCCTCCCTCTTCCTTCCTTCCTCTTCTATTCTTTTCCCCCAAGTCTTCCTTTCCTTCTCCTTCCTTTCTTTTCACTTCCCTCTCTCTCCCCTTCTTAATTTTCTTCTTTTCCCTTAATTAATTTACTTTTTCCTCACTCCCTTTCCTTTCCTCCCTTCCCATTTCCTTCTTTCTTTTCCCCTTTCCTGCTTAAGTGGCTGGGGGGGGGAGGAAAAGGGCCTGAAGCTGCTAGGAATGGTGGGAGTTGGAGTCCAAAACACCTGGAAGGTCCAAGTTTGCCCATGCCAGCTTTCGATTACATCTATCTTCAGCATCTGGCGGTTTGCATATATGTGATTATCTACGTGATTTTCTACCTTGTCGCTATGATTATGGTGCTGCTTCTTTAAATTGTCTGCAAACTGAATATGTTATTGTGTGGATCCCGGAACTGACATTGGCTTAACCTCCTTGAGGTACCTTCCCTCGGAACCTGCAGACTGGCCTCTACACGGCGGAGGGCATTCTCTGTAGCTGCCCCAAGTCTTTGGAACGGCCTCCCGGAGGAGATCCGTGCCATCCACGCGCTTCTGCCCTTCCGCAAGGCCTTGAAGACTTGGCTCTTTAGGATGGCATTCGGCCCTTAACTCAACTACATTGTGCTCCATGCCGCCTATGACTCCCCTAGATTCTCACCTTGTCCCCCAGCCGTCGCTGAGGGCTAGTGTTTTTAACTTGTTTTAACTTCTTTGATGTCTAATGTGTTTTAACCGTTTAATTTGTTTTACTACTCTCGATGTTTATGCTTCTTCTGTAAACCGCTCTGAGCTCCGGAGTGAGCAGTATACTAAATCGAAGTTAATAAATAAATAATAAATAAATAAATAAATTGTGAGGATACACTTTGTTTTTTGCACTCACTTCCGTGATTTCATCAAATATTGCGAGTTTTCCATAGAGGAGCGCTCCGTGAACTCGCTACTTCCTGGTTCGCAACTCCTCCGCTCTCTGGCACCACGCCAAAACTACCTTATGTAAGACTTTTGATTTTCTCCAGCAGGATTGGGTACTTTGAATGTGTTTTTTGCGTATGATTACGTATGATTAATTCTGCATTTTGTACTGTGACGTAGCGGCGCTCCTTTAATAAGTAAGGGTATTGGAGGTTCCCATTTCCCATGGCACACCTGATGATCTCTCAAGGCACACTGGTTGGGAAACACTGCTCTAGATTAATATTGCATCATTTGAGGATTGGATTGTGGCTCTGCAGACCTGGATTTGATACCCATTTATCCATTAAACCCACTGGGTGACCTGGGGCAAGCCACACTCTCTCAGCCTCTCAGAGGGAGGCAAAGGCAAACTTCCTCTGATCAACTCTATCCAAGGAAGCCCTGTCATTGGTTCAGGATCATCTCCCTCTGCACCAAGATGAAAAGAAACAGGATGAGAGAGTTGTTTACATGAAAGCCAAATGAAATGGGTGCTTCAGTTTACAATAGCTGAAAGCTACTACCAACCATGTCAGATCAACACATACTTTTCCCAGTTGTTTTGCACAAAAGCGTTCCAAACATAATTCACTGGGTAGGTTTGCCTGCTCACAGATTATTGTTCGATGGCCTCCCCAATGTTTGTTAGGTTACAATTTGTTCTCACTCAATCGCTCTATTTTTCCTTCTCTCCACACACACACACGCACACATACATATACACAGAGAAAGGTAATTGTCTGCAGAGATAGAAAAGACAAGTAGCAATCAGTCCTTCTGAAGACTAAAACTTGTGAACATAACTCTAAACCTGTAATTTATATTGTACCAGCTTGGGTACCCGGTGTTGCCCAAGTTATTAGAAGAAGTCATTTTTTATTTTACAAAATGCAAAAGGTTGTGAGTGTACTACAATTGACATCATGCCAGGCTAACCCTCTATTTATTTATTGATTCAGGAGTGAACCAAACAGTTGTATTGCATGAAACCAGTGTTTCCCAACCATTTTTGAGCCGCGGCACACTTTTAACATTAAAAAAATCTGGGGGCACACCACCAACCAAATGACACAAAATGACACTCTAACACAGTAAAGAACGGCTGGGGATGGTGGCCTGCTGGGAGCAGCTGCTGGGAGTGCTGAAGCCAGGGGAGGGGGAGGAGCCAGGGCATGCCCCACCCCCTTCCCCAGCTTCAGCTCTCCCACAGCTTGTCCAGCTTTGAGGGGACTGTGCCAAGCCAGCGGGGGCAGATCCAGCACAATGCTGGCTTGGCACGGTCCCCTCAAGGCTGGGGCAGCTGCTGGGAGTGCCGAAGCCAGGGGAGGGGACGGAGCCAGGCCGCACCATGCCCCGCCCCCTCCATGCAGCTTCAGCTCTCCCACAGCTTGTCCAGCCTTGAGGGTACAGTGCCAAGCCAGCATTGTGCTGTCTCTGCCACCGCTGGCTTGGCACAGTCCCCTCAAAGCTGGAGCAGCTGCTGGGAGTGCCAAAGCCGGGGGGAGGGGGCAGAGCCAGGCCGTGCCATGCCTTGCCCCCTCCACGCAGCTTCAGCGAGTGAGAGGAGGTAGTCATGGGGGAGTCATGGCTGATTGGAGGCTGGCTGGGGAAACGGCCGAAGGGGGCGGCGCCCCGGCCCCTTCTTATTTTTCTTCGCCTCCGCCTGGACCTTCCTCCTCCTCCCCCAAGCAGCAGGAGTTTGGCAGGCGGAGGGGGAAGGAAGGGGGCAGAGAGCTTTTCTCGTGGCACAGCAGGAGGTCCGTCACGGCACACTACTGTGCCGCGTCACAGCAGTTGGGAAACACTGCATTAAACAAACAAAAAAACAAAACACAAACTTTGCAAACTTGGCATTCTATTAAATGTCCTTTGACCAGTAGCTGGCCACTTGGAGTGCCTCTGGTGTTGCTGTAAGAAGGTCCTCCATTGTGCACGTGGCAGGGCTTTGGTTGCATTGCAGTAGGTGGTCTATGGTTTGCTCTTCTCCACACTCTCATGTCATGGATTCCACTTTGTATCCCCATTTCTTAAGGTTGGCTCTGCATCTCGTGGTGCCAGAGCACAGTCTGTTCAGCGCCTTCCAAGTCGCCCAGTCTTCTGTGTGCCCAGGAAAGAGTCTCTCTTTGGTCTCAGCCATTGACTGAGGTTCTGGGTTTTAGCCTGCCACTTTTGGACTCTTGCTTGCTGAGGTGTTCCTGCGAGTGTCTCTGTATATCTTAGAAAACTATTTCTTGATTTAAGGCATTGGCCTGCTGGCTGATATCCAAACAGAGGATGGGCCGGAGATGTCACTGTATACTCAAAGGAGGGGATATGCTGAACACACTAAACACACTAAGCAGAGCTAAACATTAATATCTGTGATGTAAGAACACAATATATCAACAATGAAATTTTCAGCTTATATAATTTTATTGTTGATTTATTGTGTTCTCACACCGGAGATGTCACTGCCTTGGTTCTTTCGCTAGTTATTGCTGCTTCCCAATGGACCTTTTCAGGGCCAACCATGACAATAATCTCAATCAACATTGAAGGCATGTCATCTGCCAAAGAACAACTGCTCTATGAACTGGGCCGAGATAAGGAATATGATGTACTGTGTGTCCAAGAAACACACAGGGATAAATAACAGAATCAGCCAAAAATTCCAGGAATGATCTTGGTAGCGGAAAGACCACATGTGCAGTATGGCTAACCCCCTGAAACTACATCAATAATTAAAGTTTGTCATGTTGGGCAAGTTTGCTCTAGATGTATCATCGGTGGGGTTCAGTGTGCTCTCTGCCTGCAAGATGAATTACAACTCTCACCATGGTGGGTCAGTCCCATCAAATCCCTCCAGTATGTTCAGTTGGTCATGGGTGTTGTGTACTCCTCTTTGGAGGAGGATGAAGATGGAGTTGGTGATTTGGGACCAAGTGTTGAGGAGGAAGAAGAGGGCGAGGAAAACATACTGCTGGTTCCTAACTTTCAGGAACACTGAAGGGTGAAAAAAGAAAGGAGAAAGTTAGAATTCCTGCAAGGATGCTGAGCAATCAGACGTCACCCTAGTACAGACCTGGGCATCTCACGGTCTGCAGGCCGCATGCGGCCCGCCAGCCAATTCTGACTGGCCCGCGGAACCCGGGAAGGAACACCCTCCCTACCTCCCTCCCTCATTTCGAAAGGCAGATTTTGCCCGGAGACTGGTGACGCCAGAAAGGGAGGCGAATTCCCATTGGTGGATCCCAGGCATTATGGGGAAAAGAGGAAGAGGGGGAGGAGAGTGTCTCTGTTGCTGCCCCTCCCTGCGGCTCAAGATGAACTTCAGCCTGACCACTCCTCTCCCTCCCTCCCTCTCTCTTTCTGTCTCAGAGGCGAGGGTGATCTGCCTGCTCTTTGGCCAAGGCGCGAGCAAGCACGCGCGCTAGCCGACTGGCGTGCGCATTGCCACGCACACCCCCAGTCTGAGGGTCTCCTGCCCGCAACCGCCATGGAGGAGGAGGAGGAAGTTTCCTATGGAGGCGGGGGAGGATCAGGAGAGGAGAGGCCGGGTGACGGAGGAAGTGTGAGGAAGAGGAGGAAGAGGTGAAGGCAGGTTGGGGTCTGTGGATGGGTATGTATTCCCTGATATTATTTATTTATTTATTTGTCGAATTTCTAGGCCGCCACTCCTGGGAGACTCGGGGCGGCTCACAACAGGGCAATACACAATAAAACACATTAAAACACATAAAGCACTCTAAAATATCCATAAATTAAAAACACAATGTGCTGTATGTCCTTTTTAACCATGGTTTTCCATTGCTCACTGTTGGTTATGCCTTTATCCTCTAGTTTGGAAGCTTCAAAAAAATATTTGTGGCACAATACTACCCATGAGGAGCGTCCTAAACATTTTGTTAACCATTGTTTTGTAAAATTTTAGTGAATAAATGTCATTTTTCCTATGACAACCTCTCTTTTTCATTGCTCATAACATATACTTTTATCAGTCTTACTAATATATCAAAAACGCAATTTAGTGCCTTTTTATTATTATTAAAGAAATTCAATTGATATTATGTAGAATGTAGTTCAGCCTTTAGGTGCGGCCCTCCATAATATTTTTTGGCTCTCATGTGACCCCTTGGGAAAAATAATTGCCCACCCCTGATCTAGGAACACTTGTGCTGGGAATTGTGAGCTACAAACCGGCAGTAAAGCAAGTGGTCAGTGCTGGCAGCAACCATTCTACTCAGAGTAAAATAATAAATAACTTTGACTCGAGTATAAGCTGAGGGGGGCTTTTTCAGTGTAAAAAGGGGCTGAAAAACTAAGTATCTATGGTAATTCAGAAAGGCAGCATTATTTTTTGGGGGGTAATGTCCTTGTGTTGCCCCTGAATACTGATAACCGTGAGACACAATTCCTGAAAGAAGTGCTTCTCAAACTGTCTAATACAAGGACCAGGATTTTCAGTAGGGATTTAGTATTATATTTGTGTCTGTTGGCTACATACTTTTCTTTCTTGGGAATTCACCACAGATTGACAGTGGATAGCTTTTGATAAGCACTACCTTACATTGTGCCATCAGAGAACCTAGAACTAGAATACATGTTCCTCACTGCCGAAAAGTGTTGTTCCATAGTAAAGGCACCCTGATTTTCTCCCTCACATTTTGATCTGGCAGGTTCTCAACTAAAGCCTTAAGCGCCGGCGTTGTCAAACTGGGAGAGCAGGGTTATGCATAGTGATGGTCTCATTAAATGCCGCTGATGCTTCAGTTTGCAAAAAGCACATTTTGATGTTGGCCACCACAGGGAAGGAAAATTTCCTCCTGCAGCTTCTTCTCCCGCAACCTGATATCGCTGAGTGAAAGCAGCCTGCCAATGATTGCTTATTTCCTGACTAATGACCACCTCTGAAACCTCCGACTTTGCGGCACACAGAATTCTTTCAGCCGATTCAAAGGGCAATTTGTGTGAGTCACAAATGACACAAATTCCTTCACATTATTTATTCGCTTTTGGCAGCATGGGATAAGCACCCCAGCCCCCTAAGAGCCCGTGCAGGAGACATGGAAGGGAGAAAACCAATTTGGACCATCCCTTCAAGGCATCAGAACTGAAGGCTGTCTCCAAAGCTTTGTCTAAATGGAAATCCAAAGATACTGAGTCATAAATGAGGAACACAGTGAGCTGTCTTATACACAGTCAGATTAATGATCCAGCCAGACCAGTATTTTCTCCTTTCATGGGTGGGCGCCATCATCTCTTAAAGCAGTGGTTCCCAAACCTTTTTGGCCTACCGCCCCCTTTCCAGAAAAAAAATTACTCAACGCCCCCCCCCCCGCGAAAGTATTATTTTTTAATTTTAATAGCAATTAAACAGAAAGATATATGTATTAATGTTTCTACCTTTTCATAAAATTTAATGTTTTAATGTGTTTTAATTTTAAGTTTAATGTCATTTTAATTGCATGTTGGATTTATGGCATTGAAAAAAAGAAGGTGCCGGCACTGGACAAGTGAGGGCCACCTTGAAAAGCACCTCCCGCTCGCCCCGCCCCACGCCGGGCCCAGCAAGGCGCGCTTGCGAGGATGTCCCCATTGGAAGAAAGAGGCAATACACAGGACTGCACCGTGGGCAGGGTTGACGACAAGAAGGAGGCGCGTGCTGCGGTTTCCATGGCAATGCCTGCCCAGGCATTGCGCGCTTGCGACTGTTTCCCTGCGAGTTGGTATCCCCAGGCAGGCATTGCTGTGGAAACCGCAGCATGCACCGCCTTCGTCTCATCAACTCCGCCCATGGCGCAGTCCTGTGTATCGCCTCTTTCTTCCAACGGGGTCGTCCTCGTAAGCGCGCGACCCTGCAAGTGGGCAAGCCTGGCTCACGCCAACGCCCCCTTACAAGTGTTCAGTACCCCCCCCCAATTCTCCTGAGCGCCCCCTTGGATCATCCCACCGCCCACCAGGGGGTAGTGCTGCCCACTTTGGGAACCACGGTCTTAACGCAATGTCATTCAAAATGGTTGCCACACAGAGGGGGGAACCCTACATCGGATAACTCTAACTTTATATGATGTTGAAAGATCAGTGTTGGAAAGTTGGACTTCAAATATCTTCTTGTCTGATCCAGAGCTTTGAAACGTTTACCAGCATGGCTGTGGATGTTTCAATCGGGGGGAGAAAACAGAATTCTGGGTGTTGTGATCCAAAATTTTTGCAAATTCCCAAGTCCCTGGTCAGACAGGAATTCAGCACTTACAGCAACCCCAAGAAGTAACCATTCAGCTTCTATTTACAAACTTCTAACAGGGAAATGTTTTCCACCTTTCCAAAACATAATTAAGTATCTTGTACAAACAGGAAATTTCTCCTAACGTTTAGTCAAGATTAGTCCAATTGGCCCAGTACTCTGATACCATCGACCGTGCTGTCTCGGACTGATGGGAGTTGGAATTCAGCACCATCCAGAAAAACTAGAGGAAACAGAAGTTGGAGACAAGGTTTTAAGATAATGTCACTAATCTTGTCAATTGCAAAAACCCCAGTGGTTGCACCTTGCAAATCCAGGCTCCATAATAATAATAATAATAATAATAATAATAATAATAAGCCATTAGAACCAATTCCATTACTTTATTAATTTTTTTATTTACATCATTTATATTCCGCTCTTCTCACCCCGCAGGGGACTCAGGGCAGATCACAATGCACATATACAGGCAAACATTCAATGCCATTTGACATACAACATATAAGACAGACACAGAGGCAATTTAACATTCCAGCTTTTCTGGCCACCAGGAGGAGCTGTCGCATTCCTTCACTCCTTTTGTGTGTATTTTCCTGGATTCCAAGTGAAGACTCTGCAAGGAAGCAGACGAAACGATGGATCATATCCTCAGCTGCTGCAAGAAGATCATGCAGACAGACTACAGGCAGAGGCACAACACAGTTGCTCAGATGATCCATTGTGCCCCTACTTGTCCCGGTGCGACCTGGCCACAGTGGTCCAAGCCACGGTCATCTCGATGCTTGACTACTGTAACGCCCTCTACATTGGCCTTCCTTTGTCGGTAATCCGGAAACTTAAGTTAGTGCAGAACGCAGCAGCGCGACTCTTTGCCGGAGTCCCGACGAGCCATTACATCACGCCGATTCTGCGCGAACTGCACTGGCTTCCTGTAGCAACCCAGTTCTCTTTCGTGCCTGGGGGGTAGGGGGCAGCACCTGGGGTCCCACTTGCATTAGAGCCAGCTGCAGTTGATGAGGACATGGAGGAAGGGGCTGATGAGTTAGCTGGGCCTTATTCTCCCACTGAGAGCCTGGCCTGGGCGGATGGCGGGCCGGACGGGTGTGATAACTGGGCAGGTCAGGCCGATTCGAGAGTGTGGAATCCGATGATTGTTATGAGAAGCCAGGTGGTTTCGGGTCACAGGAAAGAATCTGGGAAACAGTGGAGGAGGAGGCCATGGAAGTTTAAAGGGAGTTCGACTCTCATGAAGATAGTGAACCAGGTGCTGGGAGGCAAGGACGTAGCTTTGATAGGAGACGGAGCATTGAGTCTAGCAGGAGGGATTGGCACCGCAGCCTAGAGCGCCAGAGAAGTGCGAGGTCGCAGAGCACAGATTGGCGGAGAAGCCTAGAGCATCGGGGTCCTCGCCAAGGGGATTAAGTATAGGATCCGTGGGAACGGATCCTCAGTAGCTCGGCCTCTCTATCTTACAAGGATAGAAGCGAGCGAAGGACTACGGAGCCAGGCTACCGGCTCGTGCCTTGCCAAGAAGTTTCTTGGGCCCTGTTTGGACTCTGCCTTGTTCCCTGATCCGCATTGTTTTGCGGAGCCCTTGCCAAGCCTTTGCCAAGCCTTTGCCAAGATATTGCTTTTGGATTTTACTACGGACTCATTACTTTTGGATTGAACTTTTTGGTACTTTCTATGGACAAATACTTTTCACCTGTTCTTTATTCTTCAATAAATAGTTAGCTGATTACTGTCTCTGTGTGTGTGATTAAGGGCCGGGCCGAGTCCCTGCATCGTGACAGTTGGCTGAGCTTACCCACGAACCCCTTTCACACCACGGACGCCCAGGAAACGCGGACAGCGGGTCGGGCGCAATGGCGCAGTTAACCGTGGCTCAAGTGGCCGAGATGCAGCAGGAACTGGGAGAGCTGCGAGCCAGAGCTGGCCGACATCCTTCTGTGTCTACCCCGGCCCGGTTTGGGGGGAACCCATCCCAAGTCAATGTGTTCATTGGACAATGTGAGATGTACCTGGAACTCCGGCCCTGAATCATGACACTTCCTGTAGAATGCCGGATTACCTTCAAGGTGTTAGTGTTGACTTTTAAGGCCTTGAATGGTCTGGGGCCAGTTTACCTAAGGGGCCGTCTCATCCCATATTGTCCCACCAGATCCCTTCGTTCTGAAGAACACAACCTCCTGGTTATTCCAAGCCCTAAGATGCTCCATCTGACCGTAACTCGACGAAGGGCTTTCTCGGTCATAGCCCCGGTCTTGTGGAATGTGCTGCCAGCCGAGATTCGATCTCTTAAGACCCTTCTCTCATTCTGGAAGGCCTGTAAAACCTTACTGTTTCGGCAGGCCTTCGGAATATGAATGACCATGGCCCTTCCCCTGCAAATCACTTCTATTGTGTTCCTGGTTAATGTGATGTAATTGAAATGTTTGTTTTTAGATCTTTTAGACTGAACTGTGTTTTACTAAATTATGTAAGCCGCCCCGAGCCTCTTGGGAGTGGCGGCAGATAGAAATTTAAAGAAAGAAAGTAAGAAAGTAAGAAAGTAAGAAAGAAAGAACTGGTGGGATCACAAGCCTGAAAAAGTTATGGAAAATGAACACATCAAACTACTCTGGGACTTCCGATTCAGACTGAGTTTTGGAGCACAATACTCCTGACCTCACAATCGTGGGGGATAAATATGGATAGTCGATGTTGCAATCCCAGGCAACAGCAGGATTGAAGAGAAACAACTTGAAAAGCTTATATGATAGGAAGATTTACAGATAGAATTGCAAATGCTCTGGCACAAGCCAGTAAAAGTGGTTCCAGAGGTGATCGGCACACTGGGTGCAGTGCCTAAAGACCGTGGCCTGCACTTAAAAACAATTGGCGCTGACAAAATTACCATCTGTCATTTTCAAAAGGCCACCCTACTCAGATCAGCACACATTATTCACCAATACACCACACAGTCCCAGACACTTAGGAAGTGTTCAATGTGTGATTAAATACAAAAGCAGGCATAGTGATCTTGTTTGCTGTGTACTTATCTTGTTATGTATCAAATAATAATAACAACAACAACGTTTACTTGGGGTGGCTTACCACATAAATAATACAATACATGCAGTCCAATAAAATACAGAAAATGGAAGAAATTGTTTGTTTATTTATTTATTTACTTCATTTATATTCCTCCCTTCTCACCCCGCAGGGGACTCAGGGCAGATTACAGTGTACACATTACATTTAGACACACAAGCACACAAGACAGACGGAGGCAATTTAACATCTGGCCACCAGAGGGAGCTGTCACACTCCTTCATTCCTCAGCGTGTTTCCTGGAGATCTTTTTATGGCCTCGTAAATTAGTTAAATTTAGCTAAATTTAACAATTAGTAACACATCAATAAGTATAACCAATGAATATGACCAATCATTTTCCAACTGCATGGGGGTTTTTTCGACAGGTGTCGGCTTCAGTGAGGAGTCTTCGGAATTTTTCTAATCTAAAGATATATTCAAACAGATCCAAAATATGACTCTCCGATGGAGCTTGGCTTTTTTGGATGACAACACTCAGAATCCCCCCAATGCTAACTGGGTGAACCCTGTGAGTTTTGGTCCCCTTAGTAACTTCTCTAAGCTCGACTTGCTGGTTTCCCAAAAGAAATGAATTGGGTTAATGTAGATCCAACCTACCCTTCCAGCAGTGGTGATTTCACACTGATGCCTGCTCCCTGGCATTTCTCGGATCTAAAAGACTGTATTTACTGCCACCTAAGGGAACAAAGTAAGAACGGGTTTGGAAAATAAGAGCTTGTGTCTAGCAGGCTGCAATCTTTTCCTCTTTCTCTCCTTATTTCCACCTTTTATTTGCCCTATTCTCCAAACCGCCACTTAGCCACTTATTTGGATGACTCCTTTCCAGCAGCATCTCAAGCGTTTTCGACATGGACGTGAACATGATTTTAGAGTTATTTTAGGAATTATTTTAAGCCTAGCAGGGACAGGGCCTGCAGGTTTAAACCTCTTGGCACAATTAATTGTCTTGCCTTTTTCCAATATGGCTTGTCATGTAGAATTAAACTATCTATATAAAATTCTCTGTGCATTTTGAGCGATTTCATAACTCAAAATCCACTGGACGAATTGACAACAACTTTGGCCACAAAACACCTATTAACCCAAGGAGTGACCATCACTCAAAATTTTTGGTTTTGTCATTTGGGAGTTTTAGCTGCTGGGATTTATAGTTAACCTAAAATCAAAGAGCATTCTGAACCCCACCAATGATGGAATTGAACCAAACTTGGCACACAGGACTCCCATGACCAACAGAAAACACTAGAAGGTTTTGAGGGCATTGACCTTGAGTTCTGGAGTTGTAGTTCACCTACATCCAAAGAGTACTGTTGACTCAAACAATGATGGATCTGGACCAAATTTAGCACAAATATTCCATATGCCCAAATATGAACACAGATGGAGTTTGAGGAAAATAGACCTTGACATCTGGGAGTTGCAGTTACTGGGATGTATAGTTCACCTATACATATAGCATTTTCAACCCCATCAATGATAGAATTAGGCCAAACTGCCCACACAGAACCTCCATGACCAACAGAAAATACTGTGTTTTCTGGTGGTCTTTGGCAACCCTTCTGGCACTTCCTTGTGACCCCCCCCCCCCCAGGGGTCCCAACCCCCAGGTTGAGAAATGCTCCCAAATGTCAAGGTCTATTTCATCATTGCTGGAGTTCAGAATTCTCTGGTTGTAGATGAACTATTAATCCCAGCAACTACACCTCCCAAATGGCAAAATCATTTTTTTTCTTGAGTGGGTTAGTAAATGTCTTGGCGGCAATTTTTCCAGCGGTTTTTGAGATATGATGTCACTCAAAACAAACAGAACATACACACACACACACACACACACTAGCTGTTCCCTGCCATTCATTGCTGTGGCCCAGTCCATGTATATGTGTTTTGTGTGTGTGTATATGCGCATCTATGTTTGTGTATATGTGTGTTTGCATATATGTGTGTGTGTATGTGTATATATGTGTATGTGTGTGTGGTTTTGTGCATGCATTGTAATGTAATTTTTTTGTTTTTTGGCTTTTTAAGTCTCTTCCACTGTGTTTTTCAGTGTTTTTATGAGTGATGGTCACTCGTTGGCCTGATACATGTATTGTGTCCAAATATGGTGTCAATTCATCCAGTGGTTTTTCAGTTATGTTAATTCCACAAACGAACATTACATATATACACACACACACACTAGCCATCCCCTGTGATCCCCTGTCATGCCCAGTCTATGTATATGCATTTTGTGTGTGTATATGTGTGCATATATATTTACATGTATTGTAATGTAATTTTTAGGTTTTGGCTTTTTAAATACCTTTTGTTTTTTTATGAGTGATGGTCACTCATTGGCCTGATAACTATCTTGTGTCCAAAATTGGTGTCAATTCGTCCAATGGTTTTTGAGTTATGTTAATCCCACAAACGAACATCACATTTAGATAGATAGATAGAATATTTTGTGAACGTCTTGGCATTTTAAAAATAACATGGATGTGCACACCTACAACCCTGCCGTCCTCTGAATCCTAAAGCCAACCAACCAAAAAGAAGATGGAATGGATGGAGATTTGACCAGGTTTGGGAAGTTTGTCCTGATGTCACCTGCTGAGAGCTTAATGGGGTCAACAAAGCATCCCCAAAGAATCTTTAGACAAAAACATAACATAGCTGCGTAATGCAAATTCTGATAGATCTGCAGCTACCTACTTACACTAAATGTTTCCCTCCATTATCTATTTTGCTGAGAACCTAATTAACTTTTTAAAATAAGAGGTGTGTGAAAACGGCACAGTTCTGTGCTCATCCATGTCACTAAGACGGCGCGCCACTTGTACGCCACAATGATCAGATGCGAGGCAAAATTAGGCGATTAGCTGTCAGAGATAATTAAGCATCATGGGCGGCTTAATTTATGCAGATCAAGAGCACTGCCAAAACAATCTCTATTGTGAATTTCCTCAAAACAAACCTGCAGCCATAAAGAAGAATGGGCACATAATGACCTGTGAGCAAAATGGAAGGGGGGGGGGGGCGTGATTAGCCCTTGCCAAATAAATATTTTACAACTTTGTCACATTTTGCTGAAAGACTGATCAAAATGTAGCATCAATTACTTTTAGTCACACTGACATTTGTAGAGAGGGATACAACACACAAACATGTACAAGAATGGCATTTCACAGCATAAAGTGAAATTTCTGTCCCTAGGGACACATAGGTAGGTACTAGGTAGATAAAATTATGCTGAGTTTCAACTCGGGGGGCTGTCATTGGAACAGGGTCTACCCTAGCAAACCTTTTTGTATCATCCCAATAACCCCATTAATGTGATAATCAGCATAAATCACACTGATATAAGTGCACATGGAAGTTTTAAATAATGTACCAAAGGCCAAAACAAAAAAATTACATTAGCCCCAATGCATGCACTAGGTAGATAAAATTATTTCAACTCCTGTCATTGTTCGCATATTCCTAATACTTGAAATGTTACTCTTCTCTAGTCTATTGTCTTTTCCAAGTTGGCGTTGCCTTGATTCACTATGGTCAATGTAAACTCATATAATGCAGTTTAACTGCATTGGACTGACTTATATGAGTCTACACCAGTGGCTCTCAACCTTCCTAATGCTGCGACCCCTTAATACAGTTCCTCATGGTGTGGTGACTCCCCCCCCCCCTAAAATTATTTTCGTTGTTAATTCTTAAATGTAATGTTGCTACTGTTTTTGCGAACAGGAATTTGGGGATCTTGCCATGAAGGCAGACCAGTTACATCCACCAAAGAGGGTCTAAATGCCCTCGTGAGAAAGGAAGCAAACCAATCCTTCTAATAACATACAGATTCAAATATTTTGCTCCCCGCCTCCCTTGCTGACTTCAAGCTGATTTGATGGAGTCATCAGCTGGTCCTGCCGGCTTGGTCATGCCTCAGCTAATCAGAAAACCAGTGCCTCCTAGTGGGAGCAAAGGAGGTGGTCCAAGCAGGGGACAATGAACCAGGAAGGAGAGGTAAATGGATTAATGACTCATATGTTTGTCCATGGGGCCAGCGATTCCCCTAAGGCAGTGTTTCCCAACCTTTTTTGAGCCGCGACACACTTTTTACATTTGCAAAATCCTGGGGCACACCACCAACCAAAATGACACAAAATGACACTCTAATCATGCAATAATACATATAGTTAATATGTTTTTAAAAATGTATTTATACACTCAGTGTGAAACCTGGACCTGTTTCGATGAGCTCAACATAGATATCCTGGCAGGAATGACAGAAAAAAATGAATTGGGGCTGTATTATATTAGAGCAAATAGAAGAGAGCAACACAACCAAATGATAAATCACAATAATGTATTATTAATCACAATTAAGGATGACTCAATGGTCTTATGTGTTCAGGGGAATTCAAAAGCATAAGTTCATCAAATACATAGCAACATATGGGGTTATTTTACAAGGGTCAATGCCCCCATTAGTATTATTATACAACCAAAAGAAAACATAGCAACATATTTTTACAGCCCCATGTATGCGCTGTTGACTCACACCAGAGTGAGCAGAGACGCCGCAGCTGGGAGGGAACACTCCTACGTCATCAAGGACGGACACAGAACCCGGAAGCCAATGACAGAAAGACACAAACTTCCCACACAGAACTTCCATAACCAAGAGAAAATGCTATAAGAGTTTGGTGGGCATTGACCTTGAGTTTTAGAGTTCTAGTTCATCTATATCCAGAGAGCACTGTGGACTCAAACAATGTTGGATCAGGACCAAACTTGGCATGAATACTCAATATGCCCAAATATGAACGCAGATGGAGTTCAGGGGAAATAGACCTTGCCATTTGGGACTTGTAGTTGCTGGGATTTATAGTTCCCCTACAATCAAAGAGCACTCCGAACCCCACCAATGATAGAACTGGGACAAACTTCCCACACAGAACCCCCAGGAGGCAAGAGGAGGTCTCTACTTGGAGAAAGGGAGGCGGGCCTTCCCAATGCATGGAGAGGGAGAGACCAAGTAGACAACGGGTGGGGAGGGGGTGTGTGTTTGTAATTTTGTGCCTTTATCAAGGTAGGTTTCTTGGGGTTTTTATACTTCAACACAATAGACTCTCCCCCTTCCTGGAGGTTCCAATTTCCCACGGCACACCTGATGATCGCTGGTTGGGAAACTCTGCCCTAAGGGGCTTCAAGCCAGCCTGCTATTGTCTTTGTGTGTCAACAAACATTCCCTAGCCTGCTAGCCAGGGCCCTTTAATCTGTTTCTTCCTGGGTGCTGGTAACACAGACTAATATCTGATTTGAAATCTCAGTTATTTGGATGGTAAACAAATGAAAAAGCTGTAGTCATGTACCAAGTTTCTAGGCTGGTAGGGATGACCGTTCTTGAAATATTAAAAATTGTTTTGCCTATTAATCAATAGTTTAAAAAGCAGACGAGTCTCAGAGACTTTTAACGTATTGATTAGCAGGAACCAAATGTGGAAAAAGGACAGACCCTTGTCCTGAAAGAATTGATCCCTGCTATTGTCATGCAATGAGGCTTGTAGATGGGTAATTGAAACACAGGTTTGTCAGGAATGTAGCTGGGCAGTAGGCATGAGAAAAAAGTAACGGAAATTAAAAGAAGTCGTAAGTGATTCGTATGTAATGGGACTTTTGAGCTTTTACGGATCGCAAGGCCAATCCCGGAAGTGGACTTTCTTTCGAACCCCTGGGCCCAAAATTTCGTTAGAATTCTAAATATTTCGGAAGGCTCCCTATTACCCTCCAAAAATCCAAAATCCAAAATCCCAGACATTGCTCACAGTCAGATGGGGCCTTTCCATGCTCGAGGCCTACTTTAACTGCGGGCGGCCCCTTTCCTGCTAAGCTATAACCCGACCCAGGCCAGTTGGACAGCCCTGTTCTAGTTTACCAAGAGCATGTTCCTCATACCCTCCAGGTCACTATCACCCTTACTACATTCTTACTATTAGAATTTATTATTTAATTCTAATAAATGCTCTGGAGAAGCAAGCCTTGACTATTTTATTTAATAATAATAATAATAATAATAATAATAATATATTAATGCTTTATATCTCCCTGCAAGGAAACCAAGGGAAATGTTGCCCCTTGATTTGCCTGTGCTTAAAACAGTGTCAGTCCTGTTTCCCTGCTTTTCAGACTTTAGAACCAATTTAGAATTTCGTTAGTAATTACGTTACATTTTAGAACTTTTTGGAAATTTTTTGTAAGTCTCTCTATTACTAATCAAAAAATCCCCCATTTGATTTTAGAATCACGATTTTTGGGTTCTAAACCATGCCTACTGGACAGCTCTGACAAAAGCTGGGGTTACATGCACATGGCATTTAAATATTTTAAAATTACAGACAAAGGAAAAATATATAGGTAAAAACATAGGAAATTAGGGAATGGGAGATACATTGAAGCATAAGGGAAAACATACAAACCCCCCTTCACCCACCAAAGATTTATAAAGATTATTGAAATCATGAGAGAGTTTATGAGGCTTTGAAATGGGGAAGAATGTCTTTGGGAATTCACTTTGGGAAGCCATGAGGCCCCCTGCCAGAGTTTTGAGTCCATGGAGCAGAGTAGTTCATGAGAATCCATAAAAGTGAGAGAAAGTCCATTAAAAACTTTGGAAAAAGTGGGGGGAAAGTCCATAAGAGTTCATAATGCAAGGGAAATATCTTGGTGTGTTCATAAAAATGTGGGTTACAGGGGTCTGTGCCATGTAGGCCAGGGGAAGTGCCTTTGGTTCCCACATGGGGAAGAGTCGGGATTATGGGATCACTCCTTGGTAAAACTATGAATCCCTTGGTTCTGAACTATCTTTAGACAGAGGCCTGAGGGTGGGCCACCCCTGATATCACTGTTATGAATCGTAATGCAAATATCTGATATGCAGGATGCATTTCCATTCACTGGACCGAATTTGGAACAAATATGTGATACGCCCAAATTTGAATATTGGTGGGGTTTGGAGGGGGTTGATTTTGTCATTTGGGAGTTGTAGTTGCTGAGTTTTATAGTTCACCTACAATCAAAGAGCATTCTGAACTTCACCAACGATGGAATTGAACCAAACTTGGCACACAGAACTCCCATGACCAACAGAAAATACTGGAAGGTGGGCACTGACCTTGAGTTCTGGAATTGTAGTTCACCTACATCCAGAGAGTACTGTGGACTCAGACAATGATGTATCTGAACGAAACTTGGCATAGATATTCAATATACCCAAATGTGAACACTGATGGAGTTTGGGGGAAATGGAGCTTAACATTTGTTAGTTGTAGTTGATGGGATGTATAGTTCACCTACAATCAAAGAGCATTCTGAACTCCAGCAACGATAGAATTGGGCCAAATTTCCCACACAGAACTCCCATGACCAACAGAAAATTCTGTGTTTTCTGATGGTCTTTGGTAACCTCTCTGAAACCCCCCACCCTTGGGACCCCCCTAGAGGTCCCAATCCCCAGGTTGAGAAATGCTGGTCTACACTGACTATATAATGCAGTTTCAAGCTTCATTATATGACAATGTAGATGGGGTCTACACTACTTCAACCCAACATTCCATATATTGAACCACTGCCATTCAATCCAGTAGGTGGCAGCAGTGCCTTGGAATTTAAAGTGGTGTCAGACTGCATTAATTCTACAGTGTAGTTGCGCTCTTATGAGCAACGACCCTATTTCTCTCTGTCCTGAAGACAGGGCCAAAAAACTTCTTTTTGCTAGGAAATTAATTTTTTTACTTAACTTCTAGAAAATGTTAAACTTTCAACCATTGGCTTTTATGTGGTTAGACTGGGAGGAAAGAAGGGAATTTCCACATCTCAGTTTTCCTATTAAGTTTTCTGGGTAGATTTTGGACAAGATTATGCTTTAACCAAAATTATACTGGATTTCAGCATTGTTGAGAAATCAAGTAGGGTAGCCTTGTTAGCTATGGACAAATAAGTCTTCTCCCAGCCTATTTCACTTGTATTGTATACAAGTTCTGCACCTGCAAAAAAAGGTTTTTTTAAAAAAGGAAAATGCATGCAAATATGTATTAATTCACACAATTGTCCCTACTCCACACTTAACATGCAGTTTCTTCCTAATATACTCTCTTGGGTAGATATTTGCCAACAGATGGCACCCACCTCACCACAAAAGTCAGCATTGACACTGAAATACAACACCGTCTGAGCTCTGCGAGTGCAGCATTTTTCCAAATGAAGCAGAGAGTGTTTGAGGACTAGGACATCCGTAGGGATACCAAGGTGCTTGTTTATAAAGCTATGGACAGCATGATGCTCCAAAGGGCTATGGCAGACCTCGAAACAAGGAAGGTTTTTAGCAAAGAAACTTCCCCCCCAAAACCTAGAAGGCCCCCAAAACAACGATACAAAAAAACTACATTTCCCAGCATCCTCTGCGGCAGCCAGCAAAACCCATTGGCCAACATCGGCCCACACAAAATGCAGGGAGGCTGAGTAACCATAGTAACGCTGGGCACAGCCAGCCAAGGCTAGGATAGAATGCTGAGTGATTTGAGTTCAGTCAGTTGGTGTTTGAGGGTTAAACTGACAAAACCAAACTCTATGAGCAAAAAAGGGCAGAACAAACACCAGAACAGAAACACAGTTTCTTTTTGCAAATCCAGACTTGGGAAACCACAGAACCTCTACATCAGCACAGCAGACGGAAAGACAAAAAAACATTGTATATCCACAAGCTCTGCAGAACGCCAGCAACACCACACACCGACAACTCCCCAGGACTTCAACATCCCACCCACCAGAACAACCCACAACGACACAGCCATGACCCCACCAAGACCATAAGTAACATCAATTCCAACCCTTACATACTCAGACTTTCTCGCATCTCCTAAATAGGGCACAGCAACGCGTGCCGGGTACAGCTAGTATACACACACTACTGTACTGATGGCAGCTTGTTCAACTTAAGCCGTCTGAGGGCTGACACAAAGACTCTAAACTATCTAGTCCGTGAACTGCTTTTTGCCAATGATGCTGCCCTTGTCGCCCCTTCAGAAGCAGCCCTGCAGTTCCTAACATCCTGCTTTGCAACAGCTGCAGAGCTGTGTGGGCTGGAAGTCAGCCTGAAGAAAATAGAAATCCTCTACCAGCCCGCACCACAGGAAGAACAGCATCATCCCCACGTCAGCATAGGCAAATCTGTGCTTAAGTCCGTTCAGCAGTTCACCTACCTGGGAATATAATCTCTTCAAATGCCAAGATTGATAAAGAGAGAGATCACAGATTAGCAAAGGCATAGAGTGCATTCGGAAGACTTCATAAAAGAGTCTGGAGCAACAAGCACCTGAGACAAAGCACCAAAATCAGTGTGTACAGAGCTATCCTACTGTCTATTCTCCTCTATGGGTCTGAAACATGGGTCACTTATCGCCAACACATACGACTCCTTGAACGCTTTCATCAGCACTGTCTTTGCACAATCCTAAATATACACTGGACTGACTATGTGATGAAAGTTGCTGTCCTTGAGCAAGTAGGGATCACCAGCATTGAGGCCATGCTATTGAGAACACAGCTGCGCTGGGCAGGGCACATCTCTAGGATGGAGGACCACCGCCTCCCTAAGATACTACTCTATGGTGAACTTGCAAGAGAGGCGCCCCCAAAAAGAGAGATAAGGACCCCCTGAAACAACATCTCAGGCTTGGCCAGATTGATCACCTACAATGGTCCACCCTGGCCTCACATTGGGAGGCATGGAGACGCACTATCCATAATGCTGCGGCCTCTTTTGAGAAGACATGCCGAATGGGTCTCAAAGAGAAACAACAATGCAGAAAGGACAGCAACTTGGAAACAACATCACCCAAGGAGACTTTCTGCAGTGCTTTCTGCAACCGGACTTACCTATCTCAGATTGGCCTTCTTAGTCATCAACGCCCTTGTTTCAGGGAGTCCTTATATCTCTTTCTGGGGGCGCCTCTCTTGCGCTGACCCGTGGCGAGTTCACCGTCGAGTAGTATCTTTGGGAGGCGGTGGTCCTCCATCCTAGAGACGTGTCCTGCCCAGCGCAGCTGTGTTCTCAATAGCATGGCCTCAATGCTGGTGATCCCTGCTTGCTCAAGGACAGCAACATTCGTCACATAGTCAGTCCAGTGTATATTTAGGATTGTGCGAAGACAGTGCTGATGAAAACGTTCGAGGAGTCGTAGGTGCTGGTGATAGGTGACCAATGTTTCAAACCCATAGAGGAGAATAGACAGTACAATAGCTCTGTACACACTGATTTTTGTGCATACATTGGTGCCCCCATGTTGTGGGGGAGAGGCTTGCGTACCCTAATGAAGTTGTGAGCTATAATAGCCACTAGTAGGGCCTCCCATGCCAGACAGGTCACAACCAAAGGGTCTGACAAAGAGCGTCAATGGCAGGAGGGGCTCTCTAGCCTTTTGGCAACCATCCTAAGAGAATGAAACTCTAATTTCAAACCCGGGCAGATGGTGCTCATGTAACCCTGTAAGGTCAACCATCTAGAGAAGGAAACTCAAACCAAACCTACGACCTGAGGACCTCGCTGCCACCATCCAAGCTTGCTAGGCCCCGGCAGACGAACCTTTGGTTTAAATCAGTGTTTCCCAACCTTTTTTGAGCCGAGGCACATTTTTTACATTTACAAAATCCTGGGGCACACCACCAACCAAAATGACACAAAATGTTTTATGGTGTTTCAGCACGTCTTTTTCACAACAGGCTGCATATGCAGGCGACAAAGAGTAGGCAAAATAATAATATAGTGAAACTAGCAATATGCACAATTACAAAAGTTTTATAAAGTCAATGTATCAATATACAATAGCGAATTTAAATCAGATGGAGTACTTTTTTTTATATAAATCTTTATTATAATTAAAAGAGTACAGAAAGAAAACACACCAAACAGACATTAAGATCACACGTAGGGCTCAGGTCCCCCAGAACGCGATTGTACACACAATTATCTTTCACTCTTCAAAGTGTTGAAAGAAATATCAGGAAAGTATGGGGTTGGGAGGGGGGAGGAAAAGGGGGGGGTAAGGAAAAGAAAAAGGTTTTAGGCAAGATTAAAAGTAAAAGGTGGTGAAGTTAGAGATGTTAACTTCACATCTTAGATAATTCTTCATATTTCTATTCCAGACGACCAAAACCTTATAAACACTGTACACCCAATAAATCATATATGAAAACCTTTCAAGCATATATTTCTTCTTTCTCTCATAAATTTAACAAAGGGAGTCCAGGTAATATTGTAGCCTTTGCTTGGTCCCGGCAGTAGCAGATGAGTGAGTCTGTCCATTTCTGCCAGCTCAGTAATCTTAGCTAGCCATTCATCCTCCTCAGGCATTTGAGGGACAGATGGAGTACATTTTGGCACCCACATGATGTTGGCACCTCCATGGGAGAAAAAGGAAAAATCTTCCCTTACCGCGTTGGATTAGGCTCTGTACTGGATAATCTGCAATATGTAGAAGTTCAATATATAGGAGTTATCCACAAACAGAGGGCAGCATGCAAAGGGGGAGAGGAGCGCAAGTGGGCGGTTCCAAAAGTTATCCACAACAAGTGGGCGGCTCCAAAATGATGCGGCGTCATTTTGGCGGCGCCCATTGGGCTCCTCTCCTCCTTTGCATGCTGCGTAACGCTTTTCCCTCGCAGCAGGGGGCGTCTGCGGACAGAGCCTAATACCAACATGGTAAGGGAAGATTTTTTCTCCCATGGAGGAGGACAAAATAATAGCGGCGGCAAAAGGAGGGGGGAAGGAAGGGGGGCAAAAAGTTTTTCTGGAGGCACAGCTGGAGCTCTGCAAAGGCACAGGAGTGTGCCTAGGCACACTGGTTGAAAAAGACTGGTTTAAATGGTGAGGCCAGTTCTGTGCATGCTGCGCTCCACTAGAAAAATCCATTGCACAGGCTTGAAGGACACATCCAACCTCCGAGAAAGCCCTGTAGCGATAGGCGAGGGATGAAACAGCAGGTGTAAAGATGCTCTGGAAGCAGCAGGCCCATCCCTGTATACAGGCGGTTCAGGACTTTGGTCACTTGAGACTGACCTGGGAGATGAGAGTCTAATAATAATAATAATAATAATAATAATAATAATAATAATAATAATAGCAGCAACAGCAATAACAATGGTGCAGACCCTGATTTATCAGCGAAACGCATTACATTTACCCATACATTGGATAAATTGGATTTAATATCGACCTTTAAATAAATGCCTATTTTTGAGCCAGGATTACTATGGAAATAAGCATGTGCCTTGACTTTCAATTGGATTATTGCGGCAAATAACACCAATAGGTCGACGATTCCTCCCATAATTAGAAGCGCTATTCTCCGAATAATTGCGAAACCACTGCTCAATCCTACACGGATGGGCCTCAACCAATTCAGAGCCGTTTCTGTTAGCTCCGTGTCTAATTCTTTAAATAATTACACAGCAAACAAATTAAGGCGAATCAAAAGGAAACTGCTTGTCTTTAGAAAACCCGCTTAATTTGGCATGCTCGGTTGCAGCTTCTAAATGCACCAGCTCTTTCTGGCCCTGAATCAGACCAACAATTTCCTCTTTCTGAGCTAATCTTCATAAATAATACCAAATTGAATTTGGCACTAAGTGAGCTGTGAAATCCTTAAGACGCCGGATTGTTATTATTAGTATTAGTATTATTTCAAAGGCACATTAGTGTCATAGAGGCTGCTTTGGTTTCCCCCTCAAATGTTTGGTGAGAAAAAAATTACTAGTTAGGAATACACAGAGGCGTAGACGTTGCGGAATGGAGGAAATCAGCAGCAAAGAAGCCACAATTAAAACTATTTTCTCCTCAAAGCTGAACCACCCTCATCGGTTACAGATTAGTTTCAAACCCACGGATTAACTGATTAAAATGCATGGTTAATACTAGTGGTTAAGTTAACTGGTTTTATACTCTGAGTCTAACAAACAACGGAGGGTGCTCATTTGGAAACCCTTCTATTAATTCTGCTCAATCAGATCGGTGGTGGAATGAAAATCATGCATAGTTCACGTCTTCACCAATCCACACACTGTCTTGCTGGAGAAAAGAGATGCCACGCAGATGATCAGTAAAGAATAAGCTGTTTACTCTTTGTTATGCAGAGCAACATATATACAGTAGGCCTGGTTAGGTTCATCAGAGTGCTTCTAAAATCAGAATGAAATCGGAATAAATTCACTTTTGAAGCGGTTTTGAAGCGATGTAAGCAACCCGGAAGTGAATTTGCCATTTCGAAGCCGCCACCGCCATTTTCGGAAAGGAATCAGTGGGTTTCCCTTCCCTGGCCTTCCCTTCTATGTGAGGCTATCTTTCCCTCCCTGTTAGACCTAATGCAGAGGGGAAGACATTGGCGTCCAGATGTTGCAGATGTGTTCCCCCTCCTCTGCGTTAGACCTAAAGACTGGGTAAAGACCCAGTTTGGACGCCCATGTCTTCCCTCCCTCTGTGTTAGGTCTAACGCGGAGGGAAACACATCCGCATCCAAACTGGGATAAAGACCCAGTTTGGATGCCTATGTCTTTCCTCCCTCCATGTTAGACCTAACGCGGAGGGAGGGAAAGACATAGGCATCCAAACTGGGTCTTTAACAAAGTTTGTACGCAGATATGTTTCCCTCCCTCCGCATTAGACCTAACGCAGAGGGAGGGAAAGACATAGATGTGTTTCCCTCCCTCCGCGTTTGGCATCCAAACTGGGTGTCTTTCTTACTGTGCATGTGTGTCTGCCATTAATGAAGCCATTCTGAAATTTTGGAAATTTTCCAAATAAATTTTGAAATTTTTCCAGAAAACTTTGGAAGTCAATCAGATTCGAAACGCCAGCGGCCCCTACATCTGGAACGAGTATTGAACCATTTTTTGGATCAACCAGGCGTAATATACAGTCATGTGGACAGTTGCATTGACTCACACAATGTCCCTTGAGTGAGATTCAAATGGTCCTTAGGTGTCCATGTGAAGAGTCTTCTTCCAACTGCTCAGAAGCAGAAAATATAAACTTGCCTTGGCAACCTCCTGCACAGAAGAGCTATACATGTAACTGTTGCCAAAACTCCCAGGGTCAGCTAGCTTCCCATAAATCCATAAATCATGAGAAGTGTCCATGGAGTTTGAAAGGAAAAGGTTCCAAAAGGTTTCTGAAAGTCCTTCAAAAGTAGGCAAATGGGAAAAGCCTTAGGGGGAGTGATAGGCGATTATTGGATTATTCCAGCCTGGTGTTCTCGGTAAAACTATGAATTCCTTGGTTTTGAACTATCTTTTACAGAGTCCTGGGGGGGGGGGGGTTCACCTCCGATATCAGAAGCTCCTCACATAAAGGTACGGTCTGGACGGGCCTACAGACCCCACATACAAATAATGGGAAAAGCCAATCTGGAAGGTGCCTTGGGTCTCTAAAATGCCTTTGATGCAGGGAAGACATTCCTTTGGCAGGAACTAAGGGATGATGAAGTTACTTTTGCACAGCTTCCTTGGAACCAGGCTGCCTGAAAACTTCTGGGAGTTTGAACCCAGGCAAGTTTTGAACAAGATTCTACTCATGAGTCATAGGACTCTTTCCAACCATTCTCTCCTAGGCAACAATAACAACACTGTGATGTCTTCCTTCCATATCCATTTGTTTATATCCATATCCATATCCAATTTGAAACACTTATGGGTTGCGTTTCCTTTCCTCGGAGTCCACATTAGAATGTTTGCTTGGCTAAATTGCATTTAATAGTTCCACTTCATGGTCTCGTTCCTGGCGAACTCTTGGGTCCTCCTTCCAGCACCATCTCCCAGAAAAAGCAGGACTCGTGTGATATTCCTGTGGCAAAACAACTATTGATCCGAAATCAACTTGTTTTATAGCTACACGTTTATTTTCCCCCTGTCCATCAGCTTTCAGAGCTTAAGGGTTGGCGCCGAAGCACTTTCCGCAGTTTATTTCAGTTCCCTTTGTCTGAAGAGTTGAAATTACAACGTTCTTTCAGGCCTAATTTAGTGGTTTTCTCCTTCTCTGTTGGGCAAATATTGATTTTCTATTAGGCTTTCTTTCAGGCCACAAGCCAGCTGTTACGTGTGATGAAGGGAGCTCCGAAAGGAAGAAAAGACTGACCTGAACACCAAAGCTGGGATAAACAAATACAACCTGCTAAAAAAAGGCCCGGCCGCTGGTTTCAAGGCCCTCTTCCCACTGTCCCTCCATTCTTTGAAGGGACGTCGTCAAATCGGCACTAATGAATTGGGTCAGATGCCACAACTCCGCAACTTATGTGAGTCTCAGCTCCAGGCCCAGGCAAGGGCTTTATCAATGGCTATTGCAGGAGAGATCAAGAAGAAATGGCCCTTGCGACTCATCTTTAACTCTTTTGGCCAGCTGGGCAGATGTCAACTCCGGCCACAAAGCAGAATTGCCCTGGCTACTTCTAGGAGCAAAACCTCCCCGATTCTATTCATTATTTCTCTATGCTGCAGTCCTTCTTTTTCCAAAGCTTGCATCAGTAGCTTCAAAGAAAACTGAAAATAGTTTTATTAGTGAGCTCCAAGAAGTTATTCATTAGCATAAAGGTTAGCATAAAGGTTAGCACGAATACAAGCCGAGGCACCTAATTTTACCACAAAAAATTGGGAAAACGTATTGACTCGTGTATATCAATCAATCAAAACTTTATTACGGTCACAGACCAGCACAAAGTGGGCACAAGCGCCCTAAGAGGAGAAGGACAACTCCCCAGTAAACAGTTATTTGAAATCAGACTAGAAATCAGTATAAAAATATATTTTAAAAGACAGGATATTGTTGCCTTACGATGTCAATCATCACCCGTCTGATATTAAGGGCAGCAGCACAGAACTTAGCAACACTGTAAGTCATTGCAGTGTTAGAGTCCGAAAGCAGCAGGGTGGAATAACATCTTTCACTGCGCCCCGGGTACTTTAAAAGCCATGGTCCAATGAGATTGGATCTAAGATCTCTGTAGAGCATGCATTGAAGAAGCACGTGCTCAGTTGTTTCCACATGACCAAACCCACAGGGGCATAGTCTCTGCTTGAAGGGGGTCTTCTGATACCTCTCCTCCAATACAGCCGATGGGAGGGCATGGCATCTTGCCAGGGTAAAAGCCCTTCGGTGTTTGGGCACCTCCAGGTCTGTTAGGTATGCCATGGAGGCAGTGAGGTATCTAGTGGCTTCCCCTAACAATGAAGGCTGGGGAACAGGCTAGGTCGGATTGGCTATCTATGTCCAAGATCCATTGCTTAATGAGATCCTGGCTTGGTCCCATCTCATGCTTAGCAATTGTCCTTGGGAGAAACCTAGCGTTGCGATCTTTGCTGCTACTGTTTTAATCCATGTGGACTGGAAGTCGTCTCTCATGATTAGGGGGGCAAGACCACATGGGGAGAAGGAACTACTCTGAAAGTAAGATGCAGTTCCCAGGGCCATCTTACCAAAGCAGTCAAAACTGAGAAGGGCGTCAAGCAAGGGTGCATTTTGGCTCCACTTCTATTCAATTTCTCCATTAACTCTATGGTGGAACACCTATACAACTTGGATTTCCATCCTCCAAAACTAGCTGGAAGGCATCTATCCACCCTGCTCTATGCTGATGATGCAGTTCTTCTTTCTAGAACTCAAGTTGGACTGAAAAGAGCATTAACAAACTACTGCCAGGAAGAACAGTTGCACCTCAACTTCCAGAAAACTAAAATTATGGTGTTTGCTAAACGACCCAAGAGGCACAACTGGAGAATAGATGGAAACAAAATAGAGCAGGTCTCAAGCTTTAAATATCTTGGTGTTACCCTCCATAGCAGCAACAGCAGGAAAGCCCACGCAGAGTGTGCAGCAGAGACTCGTGTATAAGTTGAGGGTGGGAAATGCAGCAGCTACTGGTCAATTTCAAAATAAAAATAGATACCAATAAAATTACATCAATTGAGGCGTCAGTAGGTTAAATGCTTTTGAATATTTACGTAACACTGTAATTTAAGATAAGACTGTCCAACTCTGATTAGACCATTATTCTAATCTTCCTCAATGTAAATGTGCTTACTAGGGCTGGATATCTACAGTTTAAATTACTTTGAAATCTGTTATTTTTTGTATTTACAATTATTTCTATCATATATCGACCCTCGGGGTCCAACCCAGAATAGAAATTTCAAAACCAAACCCGGCCCCCATTTTTTGTAAAGGTCACCGTTATTAGGTCGTATTTGGCCTACAACTCCCAGAAATCCCAGCCAGTTTACCAGCTGTTAGGTTTTCTGGGAGTTGAAGGCCAAAACATCCCTCTCCTTCCTTTGCGTGTTTTTCCCATCCAGGGAAGCAGGAGGGCAGGTTCGTCTGCCCCCCACCTCCCCTGGATGGGGATAACCCGGGTTTTTCCCATCCAGGGGAGGAGGGGGGCAGGTTCGTCTGCCCTCCTCCTTCCGTGTATGGGAAAAACCCTGGGTTTCCCATCCAGGGGAAGAGGAGGGCAGACAAACCTGCCCCCTCCTTCCCTGGATGGGAAAAACCCGGGGTTTTCCCATCCCGGGGAAGTGGAGGGCCGCCAAACCGGCCCCCTCCTTCCCTGGATGGGAATAACTCGCGTTTTTCCCATCCAGGGGAGGTGGGGGGGGGAGCACTCCCTTCTTCCCTCCCAGCTGGCATAATGAATAAAAATGAAAATTCGTTATTAATAACGTTTCAATCACGAAATTTATTTTTAAAATTTTGTATTAATTTCTATAACGAAGCAAAAAATGAATCCCCCAAAACGAGTTGAGAATCAAATTTTTCATGGATCAACCACCCCTAGTACTTACATATCTTTCTGATAATAATAGAGTAAAATAATCAATGACATAAAAATAATAGTAAAACAATGGAAATGTAATAACAATAATGTAGAGAAAATAATACATGCAATAAAAAGTAGAGTAAAATAATAAATGCAATAAAATAAGAATAGAGTAAAATAAGTGTAATAACAGAGTAAAATAATAAATGCAATAATAATAGAGTAAATGGATATGTAATAATAACAATAATAAAATGTTAAATGTAATAATAGCAATAATATTAGTGTAAAATAATAAATGCAATAATAAAAATAATAAATAGAGTAAAATAATAAATGAAATAAACATCATAGTAGAGTAAAATAATGTAAATGTAATAAAAACAACAATAAAATAATAAATGTAATAATAGCAATAATAATAAAGTACAATAATAAATGTAATAACAACAATAATAAATAGAGAAAAATAATCTAAATGTAATAATAACAATAATAAATAGAGTAAAATGAGAAATGTAATAATATTAATAACAACAATAACAGAGTAAAATAATAAATAACTTTTACTCAAATATTAGCTGCGGGGGGCTTTTTCAGCCTAAAAAGGGGGATAAAAAACTCAGCTTATACTCAAGTATATACAGTAATTTAATATTTAATTTGTTGCATTAACCGTTGTTTTGTTTTAGAAAAACCATGGGCAAGAGAGCTCACAACCTCTGAGGATGCCTGTCATAGATGCAGGCAAAATGTCAGGAGAGAATGCTTCTGAAACATGGTAATACAGCCCGAAAAATCTACAACAACCCAGTGACTCCAGCCAGGAAAGCCTTCGACAATACATCAAATGATGGGCAGTTTGCTAATCAGGCTTCCTGTTGCAGGCAAATTTTTGCAAAGCTCTTCTTATGTGAGTGTCGGTAGGCCGCCCAAATAACCACACTCACTCGGGTATTGAGGAAATGCTTTATGGGTCCTTAATCCAAGGTAATAAAAACCGTACTGAAGCCTTCCCTCCAAAACCCTGCTCAAAACTCCCCGAGCCCCTCCCCCCTCTGGCGAAGAGCCAATCCTTGAACAGATAACCCCAGAACCCCACCCCTCTTGTCCTTCTTCGGCGGGAACTCCAGCAGCTCAGCCCCCACAGTTCTCCAACTACAGAAACAACATGGAACAAGGAGAATCAAAATGGCGACCGCTCGATCCTCTTCCAAGATGGCGGCCGCGTCTTTGTCCATTGCGCTATCCCGCATTGGACAAGGCGCCGCTGACATATTATATGCAAAATCTGCCAGGGTTGCGAACCAAAGCTCATGTCATGGCAAAGCCGTCCTCAGCTGGAAATAACTTGCCCTATTTTGGTATCCCTTTTTTGTTTCCTCTTATTAGTTTTTTTTTTTTTAAAAGAGTACTAAAGGACCAGATCACTGCCAAGAACTGGTTCCTTTCTACTTTAAAACAATTGAACGACCCCTGTATCTGTGGGGGACATGTTCCCAAACTTACTTTAGAAGCAGGACGGTGGGGATCAAAGTGAATCCTAATGAAATGAATGCGTTCTGCTAGAGGTAACACTGGAAGACCTAGAAAACTTCTCCAGAGGTATCCTCTTTAGGAATTTGACAGACTATTTTAACTTCTGGTAGAAACACCCACTGGTGGAAAATTATTTGAGAGGGTATATGTTGTTGGAAGGCAGGTCCTACAAGTACGGTGGTTGCGCTGTAGTCTGCAAATAAAATGCAAATGCACATATAAATTACGGTTGCCACCTATCTTGTATTATATAATACTAGCTGTACCCGGCACGCGTTGCTGTGCCCTATTTAGGAGATGCGAGAAAGTCTGAGTATGTAGGGGTTGGAATTGATGTTAGTTATGGTCTTGGTGGGGTCATGGCTGTGACGTTGTGGGTTGTTCTGGTGGGTGGGATGTTGAAGTCCTGGGGAGTTGTCGGTGTGTGGTGTTGCTGGCGTTCTGCATAGCTTGTGGATATACAATGGTTTTTGTCTTTCCGTCTGCTGTGTTGATGTAGAGGTTGATGCTTGTGTGGTTGGAAGTGAGTGGAGGTACTTGAAATACCATTATCCACGGTGTGTCCTCCTCTGAACTGCAGTCGGATGGAGTGTGGGTCATGGGGGGCATTGTGTGCCAAGTTTGGTCTTTATCGGTCTTGGTTCTGAGCCACAGTGGTCTGTGGGGAATGATGGGTTGTGAAGTAGTACAAATCCCATTATCCATGGAGGTACTTCAAGTCCCATAATCCATGGTCCACCCTCCTCCAAACTGTAGTAGAATGTAGCGTGGGTCATAGGGGCTCTGTGTGCCAAGGTTGGTTACTGTAAATTCAGGCCATACACAATGTCCCATGAGCTGAGGCCTAGTCAGGAACAGCAAGTTAATGAAGCCTTACTGTCAATTCAGGCCATACACAATGTCCAATGAGCTGAGGGCTAGTCGGGAGAATCAAGTTAATGAAGCCTTACTGTCAATTCAGAGCGTAAACAGCATTCCATTAAGTGAGGCCTAGTCAGGGAAATTAAGTTAATGAAGCCTTACTGTCAATTTTGGGCGTGGTCAGTGATTTTGGGTGGGAAGTGATTTGGGTGTTTGTGTTTGTGCCTCAGCCCTTTGCCTTATCCTCTTCTGACAGTTTATTATGGGTTGGAATGTTCATGTTGGCTGGCCAGTACAGGAGTTATGCAAATCCGCCCTTATTGGCAGCCCCGGAGGATGCTGGGAAATGTAGTTGTTTTTTTTACTTGTTGTTTTGGGGGCCTTTTAGGTTTTGGGTGGGAAAGTTTCTTTGCTACAAACATACCTTGCTTGAGGCCTATTTCTGTTGGCAAGTTTGGTGTTTCTGCGTTGTAAGGTTTCTCTGTTTGGGACGGTCGTTCCATGACGACTCTTCCTTTATATATATAGATAATATTAATACTAATAATATATGAATATGTATTGTTATATTAATATGTTAATATTAATGTGTTAATATATTAATATATTTTTATTTTATAATAATAATAATAATAGTATGATTACAGTATAATGTGTTGTATATGCATTTGGTATTGGTGGTGTTGTAATGTAACATACCTCTCCATTGGCGCCCCCTTGCAGTGGGGGAGAGGCTTGCGTACCCTAATGAAGTTGTGAGCTATGCTGGCGGTGGCATAATAGCCACCGGTAAGGCCTCCCATGCCAGACAGGTCACAACCAAAGGGTCTGACAAAAAGCGTCAACGGGCAGGATGGGCTCTCTAGCCTTTTGGCAACCATCCTAAGAGTAGGAAAACTCTAATTTCAAACCCGGGCAGATGGTGCTCGTCTAACCCTGTAAGGTCAACCATCTAAGAGAAGGAAACTCGAACCAAACCTACGACCTGAAGATCTCGCTGCCACTGTCCAAGCTTGCTAGGCCCCGGCAGACGAACCTTTGGTTCTGTGCATGCTGCGCTCCACCAGAAAAATCCATTGCACAGGCTCGAAGAACATATTTAGGATTGTGTCTTTGCACAATCCTAAATATACACTGGACCGACTATGTGACTAATGTTGCTGTCCTTGAGCAAGCAGGGATCACCAGCATTGAGGCCATGCTATTGAGAACACAGCTGCGCTGGGAAGGGGACATCTTTAGGATGGAGGACCACCGCCTCCCAAAGATACTACTCTATGGTGAACTCGCCATGGGTCAGCGCAAGAGAGGCACCCCCAAAAAGAGATATAAGGACTCCCTGAAACAACATCTCAGGCTCGGCCAGATTGACCACCAACAATGGTCCACCCTGGCCTCACATCGGGAGGCATGGAGACGCACTATCCACAATGCTGCGGCCTCTTTCGAGAAGACACGCCGAACGTGTCTCGAAGAGAAACGACAATGCAGAAAGAACCCCAACCTGGAAACAACATCACCCAAGGAGACTTTCTGCTGTGCTTTCTGCAACCGAACTTGCCTATCTCAGATTGGCCTTTTTAGTCATCAACGCGCTTGTAAAAAGCGTGGGATGAGTCCTTCCTAAGAATCTTCGTTCGCGAAGTAATGCCGAGAGAGAATGTAACACAGTGTAATACTGCCTACCCGGGTTCGATGTGAGCTCTCGACCAATTGTGTAGCTCGTTGTCTGCCGATATATGTTGTATGTCAATGGCATTGAATGTTTGCCTGTATATGTGCATTGTGATCCGCCCTGAGTCCTCTGCGGGGTGAGAAGGGTGGAATTTAAATGATGTAAATAAATAAATAAATAAATGAATAAATAAATGAATGAATAAATAAATAAATAAATAAAACCTAAAGCAGGTTCACAGCACCCCACGAACATCAGAGCCGCCTTCTGCTTCCACCCCTATGTTGTTTACAAGGTCTGTGATTTGCATCAGCTTGGTGTGGGAAATGCTGCCATATTTCCCAGGAAATGCATCAAGGATTAATTATTTTTAACCATGTATTTTTAACCGACTAATTGGATTTCTTTTTAAGCACAAAGAATAAGCAGGTGGCCCAGCCTTCTCTGTGATGGAGACATATCTAAACAGTCACCGGAGTCCATTTCCAAAGTTCTAACTAAGCAGCATTTTGATGAAAGTCGCGAGGCGAACCGCTTGTGTTGTCTCCGCTGGTGACATAGAAGCGAGCGGCAGTCGGCACGCGGTACCCTGAAGGCAGACATTAGGAGCGTCTCTGCCGAATCCAGCAGAGAAGGTTCTCTGTTGAACGCCGCCATGCTGTGATTAGTTAATCATTTAAGTACATGGTGGTTTTAATTAACTGCCAGCTCTAGCTGGGCATCTGTTCTGGAGATCACATCTGATCCTGATTGTTCCAATCTGCAACATGTTTCCGCAATCCAGCGACTGCGCCACCCTACTGCTCACATCTACCGCATTCTGCAAAATAAGGGTCGGTGGGATTTACTGAGCTTTCCTGAGGCTCGCCAGGAACCAATGAGAGTTACCCTGAATCCCCCTCCCAAGTACCACAGATGGTCTCGTCCAAGCACTCGTCCACACAGGCATCATAACTCAGAATTCCTCTGAGTTTATTCCTAGTTGTTTCACATTTCTTCACATTCAGTCACTACTGTGTGTTAACCCATCTTTGTTTCACTTTACGCAAGGTCATGGCATGCTTTGGCATTTGTTTGCGGAATAGCTTAGGGAGATGGGTATGTTTACTTTAGGGAAAAGAAGCTTAAGAGGTGGCACGGTAGCCATGTTTAAATGTTTGAAAGATGAAACCAATTTGGCTTCTGGTACTGTAGTCACTGGGGCAGTGATTCTTAAATTGTGGGCAGGCAGCGCCAGATCTTACGTTACGCAAACTACGCGCCCGCCGGAGGCGCCACATATTTAGGGGTGCATTGGCCGCCAAACACTCCATCTCAGTCTCTGGCCCCGTGGAAGACGGCCCGCCCGTGCCGCACCAAATGCGGCGCGAGCAGGCCAGAGCCGCCTGCAGTGACTCCACGAGGCCGGAGACCACATGCGCTGAGCCTCCGCCCCCGGCTGCCAGACCCTCCTCCTCAGTTTCCAGCCTCATGGAGGGTGCGCATGCACATATTTAGGGGCGCATCGGCTGCCAAACGCCCCTTTCTCAGTCTCTGGCCCCGTGGAAGGCGGCCCCCCTGCGCCACACCAAATGCAGCATGAGCATGCCAGAGCAGCCCGCAGCGGCTCCACGAAGCCGGTGACCGCATGCGCAGAGCCTCCGCCCCCGACTGCCAAACCCCCCTCCTCAGTTTCCAGCCACATGGAGGGTGCGCATGCACATATTTAGGGGCGCATCGGCAGCTAAATGCCCCTTTCTCAGTCTCTGGCCCCGTGGAAGGTGGCCCGCCCTTGCCGCAACAAATGCAGCGCGAGCAGGCCAGAGCTGCCTGCAGTGGCTCCACGAGGCTGACGACCGCATGCGCGGAGCCTCCACCCCCGGCCGCCAAACCCTCCTCCTCAGTTTCCGGCATCATGGAGGATGCACATGTGCGCCGGGTGTGCATGCGCGGAACTAGCTGCCTCCGTGCATGCGCACCCAGTGCGCATGTACACTCTCCACAAGGCCGGACAGCAAAGGGGTGCCAAAATAATGTTCGCTTACCATTTTAAATTACTTTAATCCAGCCCTGTGGGCAGGAGACCACCAGTGGGCCACGAGGATGAAAATCTGGTCCGTGAGCCTCCTTCCTCTTTATTTTGTTCAATGCCCGAATATAACAACAATACATCCATACTAACAAAATCTAAACAACCCAACATATACACATGAATTATAAATTAACAAACTAAAATTAAATAGAACACACAGCTTGTTATTACAGACATAAGACATATTATTAGCATAGTACAAGATCAGTATTATATATTACTTACTATATTGTACTATCTATATATATAAAGGAAACGTCGTCATGGAACGACCGTCCCAAACAGAGAAACATTACAACGCAGAGACACCAAACTTGTCAACAGAAATAGGTCTCAGACAAGGTACGTTTGTAGCAAAGAAACTCCCCCCCCAAAAACCTAAAAGGCCCCCAAAACAACGAGTAAAAATACTACATTTCCCAGCATCCTCCGGGACTGCCAACGACTTTCCCAGCCTCTACATTCTGAGAATATGATTGGCTGACAATAAGGGCAGATTTGCATAACTCTTGTGCTGGCCAGCCAACATGAACATTCCGACCCATAATAAACTGTCAGAGGAGGATAAGGCAAAGGGCTGAGGCACAAACACAAACACCCAATTCACTTCCCACAGAAAATTTACACCCCTACAAATCACATACCATGCCCAAAATTGACAGTAAGGCTTCATTAACTTAATTTCCCTGACTAGGCCTCACTTAATGGAATGCTGTTTACGCTCTGAATTGACAGTAAGGCTTCATTAACTTGATTCTCCTGACTAGCCCTCAGCTCATTGGACATTGTGTATGGCCTGAATTGACAGTAAGGCTTCATTAACTTGCTGTTCCTGACTAGGCCTCAGCTCAAAGGACATTGTGTATGGCCTGAATTTACAATAACCTACCTTGGCACACAGAGCCCCTATGACCCACGCTACATTCTACTACAGTTTGGAGGAGGGTGGACCATGGATTATGGGACTTGAAGTACCTCCATGGATAATGGGATTTGTAGTACTTCAAAACCCATCATTCCCCACAGACCACTGTGTCCCAGAACCAAGACCGATATAGACTAAACTTGGCAAACAATGCCCCCCATGACCCACACTCCATCCGACTGCAGATTAGAGGAGGACACACCATGGATAATGGGATTTCAAGTACCTCCACTCACTTCCAAAGTACCCCACCCACACACGCATCAACCTCTACATCAACACAGCAGACGGAAAGACAAAAAACATTGTATAGCCACAAGCTATGCAGAACGCCAGCAACACCACACAACAACAACTCCACAGGACTCCAACATCCCACCCACCAAAACAACCCAAAACAACACAGCCATGACCCCAACAACACCATAACTAAGAACAACTCCAACCCTTACATACTCAGACTTCCTCGCATCTCCAAAATAGGGCACAGCAACGCGTGCCGGGTACAGCTAGTACCATTATATTGTAATATTATTAGTAATATTACATGCAATATAAAATATATAATTACAATATCGTATTATTATTAGTATCACATTGTATTACATTATAATGTTAAAAATATTATATGTTTATACAATAAATTATATTACATTATATTATATTATTAGCATAGCACAGGAGACAAAGTGGAACTGTCTTCTGGGCCCCCCCCTCTTCACTCTGGCATACATAAGCATTAACATCATTTATCCCAACATCCAAATCCACTGTATAAAACCATCTTTATTGCCTGCATCAAAAACAGTTGGCATGATAAGGTTTCCTATTGCTGCCTTATTGCACTGTCCCAAAAGCATGGTTCCACAGCCAAGATTTTACCATCCTTCTGAAGGACAGGACGGAGGGGGCTGATCTAATCTCACCAGGAAGGGAGTTCCATAGCTGGGGGGCAATCACTGAGGAGGCCCTCTCTCTCGTACCCACCAATCGCAACAGTGGCAGGACAGAGAGCAGGGCCTCCCTGGAGGATATTAATCTCCACGATTACTAAAGTTGGAGAGTGGTCCCTAGTCAAAGTAGTCCCTGGTCAAAGTGGTTCCTATGAGGGTTAAATGAAAAGTAATGCCGCCACCTTCATAACTTCTCAACAGATGGCAGTACTGGTATGCGGCAGATATTGGCTTGTTCAGTAGACTCTCCTCTACAGTTCCATTTTGGTGGGAAGCCTTAGCACAGTTTGGAGTAAGCCCATTCGAGGGTTGAATGAAAAGTAATGCCTCCACCTTCGTAACTCCTCAACAGATGGCAGTACTGGTATGCGGCAGGTACTGGCTTGTTCAGTAGACTCTCTTCTACAGTTCCAATTTGGCAGGAAGCCTTAGCATTGAACAGTTGTGTTGTTAAAGTGGAAAGTATGGAACACTGCGCGGACGGTCAGTCAGTGCAACTCAAGCAACATGCAGTCATTGAATCCTTGACAGCAGAAGGTGTCAGCCCAAAGGAGATTCATCAGAGAATGGTGTTTATGCTGATTGTGTTGAGGTGAGTACTGTGTGTCGTTGGGTGAGTAAGTTTAAAGTTGTTGAGGTGGGAACATCTGACTTGCGTGACAAACAATGAGTTGGACATCCTGTGACAGCAACCACCGAGTTTCACAAGCAAAAGGTTGACAGATTGATTCAGGACGATTGTCGTATCACTCTGAGAGAAATTTCAAGCATCATCGGCATTTCTCTTCCCGATAATGAAAGATGATCTGCGGGGACATCATTATTCAATTCATTAATTCATTCAATTTAATATTTGTTAATCGCCCTCCATCCCAAATGCTCCGGGCAATTTACATAAAGATACAGCATTGAAACAGACAAGTATTACAATCAGAATTATAAAACAAAAACTCTGTTAAAAGCCTTAAGTGCCTGTGCAAAGGATCGCAAATCACGCATGGCTCTCAGATAAGGGTACAGAGAGTTCCATAAACAGGATCAGTAATAGAAAAGGCCCTGAGTCTCGTACTATCAAGGCGTACTTCTCTGGGACCTGGTACATACAAAAGATTTCATTGAGAGGGGCGAGGCGACCGTTGATGGTGGGGAGAAGAGAAGAGGTCTCTGAAGTATGCTGGCCATACAAGGCTTTAAAAGTCAGGACCAGCATCTTGTACAGGGCCCGATATTCCGTTGGGAGCCAATGAAGATGTCGCAGCGTAGGAGTTATATGGCATTTCATCGGTGATTTAGCAAGTAGCCTGGCTGCTGCATTCTGGATGATCCGAATTTTCCGGGTCGTTGACCAAGGGAGACCAACATACAAGGCATTGCAATAGTCCAGCCTAGATGTAACCGTGGCATGGGTGACTGTTGCCAAAGCCTCACTTGAGAGGTAAGGTATCCTTCTGAGGATACCTCAGAGAGGAGAGGTATCCTTCTGATGAAGATGTTGAGAGAACTGTGAGACTCTGGTTGCGAAAACAGAGTGTTGACTTCTTCCGTGACGGCCTCAGAAATGTATCCAATTGTCTGGTGATTATGTGGAAAAGTGAATAGTGGTAGTTAAAAAGCACATTCTAAGGCAGGGGTGCCCACACTTTTTCAGCATGTGAGCTACTTTTAAAACAACCAAGTCAAAAAGATCTACCTGTCGTGCGTGTGCAGTTGCCGCCCCGCGCGCGCTCCTACCGCCTGCATGGTGCTCCTTCCGCAAATCCCACCCTCCTCAATTGCAGCAGCAGCAGTGAAAAAAAGAACGAAGCAGGGGAGAGAGAGGGGGGGGAAGGGGGAAGAGGGAGACAGGGACGTGGAGTGGGAGGGGAGGTGGGCCCCGCCCGCATGGGCTGTGCGCGTTGCGTGTCACCGGCCAATGCGTGAGTGCGAATGTGTGGATGTGAGCATGGAGAGGGGCTGCTGCCGCCTCTCCCTTCGGAGGAGAAGGCTGGCACCGTGAAGCCCACCTGCCGCATGGAAGGGAGGGAGCCCACGGAAGGAGAAGGGGCTCTAGTCTCGGGTGGCCCCCCCAAGATGAGCGGTCCCTCATTCCTGCAATGCGCCACAGGCGGAAGGAGCGCCGCGCGGAGGGTGCGCGCGCTTGGCAGAAGTGCCCCATTCGGCTGCAATCGACCTCATTTGGACTCGCAATCGACTCATCGATCGTGATCGACTTCCTGGGCAGCCCTGTTCTAAGGATTATTTTTGCGTTTGATTTATTAAAATATTCCCATCCAAACCCAAGCAATGAAGGTGGAGGCATTGCCTTTCATTCAACCCTTGTAGTCAAAGTGGTACCTGGTCAAGTGGTCCCTGTTCAAAAAGGGTTGGGAACCACTGCACTAGGACATGGAGGAATGGATCAAAATTACAGGGAAGGATATTCCACGTAAACATTAGTTGTTTGACAGTGGAATATGCTACGGGGTGGTTGATAAAAAAAAATGTTTCTAAACTCGGGGTGGGGGAGGAAGCGCTTCCGTTTCGATAGTGATACTCTTGCTCAATTTTCCGGCTCTGTTTTGATATCGAGCCGTATTTAATAACGAAATTCATTACTATTTTATTAGTGGCACCATACATGCGCAGTGCACAGGGGATGCCTGCCTCCATGCCCCCTCGCCAGCTCAGAATCAACCCGCGATATCTCTAATGCGGGTTGATTCTTTGCTGGCGAGGAGGGATGGAGTACATGTCCTCCACTCTCCTCTGCCAGCTGAGAACTAACGCGGGTTAAAGACAACCCGCATTGGTTGTCAGCTGGCAGGGGAGAGTGGAAGGCAGGGCCTCCACACACACCCCTCGCTACCTGAGAACGAATGTGGGTTATCTTTAACCCACGTTGGTTGTCAGCTGGCAGGGGAGAGTGGAGGGCAGCGCCTCCACTCTCTCCTGCTAGCTGAGAACCAATGCGGGCTAAAGATAAGAAAGGGTAGAAATACAAAAGACTTTCCTACCTCCAAAGGGGGAAGGAGAGAAGTTTGCCTCCCCCAGGAAAGGAGACGATGGTTCCTTCCTGGAACCATCTAGATCAGGGGCGGAGCCGGCCTTTAGCCGATCCGCCCCTGAAGAGCTCATTCTGTGCCAGGTTCAGCCCACCACACCCGCCCATTAACAGTATAGTATTGGTCGCCGCATGAACCGGCGGGATCGGGCGGAACCGGGGGCCGGTTGAGGAATTTTTCCTTCGCTTTTGATTTTTGAAGGTTTTTGCCTAGCCCTAGACTGTTTAGGGGCTAGATGGTATGGTGGGTCTACTCTTAATTAGGCCAGCGGAAAATAGAGAGGAGTATGGAAAGTTGTCTTCACACAAGCCCCCTCCCACAGTTCAGGATGGGGGGTGGGTCATTTGTTCAATCACTCACTCGAGAGGTAGTTTCGGTGAGGCAAGGCTTAATGGCATACTATGACAAAGTCTGATTGTGACATTTTCGGAGATAGACTTCTGTCCACTTGTTTAACAGTTGTTTGGTTTTGGTTAGAGCAAAGAGGTTTTTTGCCACTGTTAGCCGAGGGGTATAGCCAACTGGGATACCTCCTCGGCTCTGCCACCAAGTTCCTGATTCCTACTACCGTGCTTCCCCGAAAGTAAGACAGCGTCTTACTTTCTTTTGACCCCCAAAATCCCCACTATGGCTTACTTTTGGGGTACGGCTTACATTGGGCGACGGTACCCCGAAAGTAAGACGAAAAAAAGACTTACCGCCGACTCTGGAACTCGCTCCCCAGGGATATCAGACAAGCCCCCACTTTGGCGGCATGGCGTGGCTTCCTGTCTGGGCGACGAGAGGCTCCCAGAGGGGCTCAAAAGGGCCCCGGAATCCTCCTCCTCTTCCTCCTCTTCCTTCCAGCGGTGTCTTCCATCCTCTTCCTCTTCCTCCTCTTCCAGCGGCGCCTTTCCCTCTCGCCGGTTCCGCCCCCCTCCCTTCAGTGAAGGGAGGAGGGGCGGAGCCGCCGCCGGCGAAAGGGAAGAAAGCGCCGGCGGAAGTCCCGCCCCCAGGGCGACTCAGGTGCTTTTCGCCGCCGCCGCCCCGCTCGCCCGCGCTCCAAACACGAGCGGGGCGGCGGGGAAAAGCGCCTGAGTCGCCCTGCAGGCGGGACTTCCGCCGGCGCCTTCTCCCTCTCACGGTTCCGCCCCTCCCTTCACTGAAGGGAGGAGGGGCGGAGCCGCCCGCTCTGCCGCTGGGATGCTTTGCCAGGGAGGGGGTCTCCGGCGGCACCCCTTCCCTAGCAAAGCATCCCGGTACGGCTTACTCGGGCACGGCTTATATAAGCCGACCCCTCTGACACCCCCGATACGTCTTACAATCGGGGGTGTCTTACTTTCGGGGAAACACGGTAGTTTAGGATAGGACGAATTAAATAGGGAACAATTTACAATAAAAGTTGCCCATAATTTGAACCCAACTATACTTGTGTGGTCTCTTTATTTCAGGGGTGGGCAGGCAAACGATATAATAACGCACCCTTTATGGAAATGGTGGACCTGGTTTCGATTTAGAAATGTCACTTCCGGGTTGTTGACCACGGGTTGAATTAGGGTCTAAATTGATTTTAATACAAAATAATAACAGTTTTCCAAGGATAACGACTGGAGATATCACCCCTAATATGCTGTCTTGGAGTGCGTTGGAGTCTTCTTCAACCAGAGGTCAGATGACCATCTGTTTGCTTCTGTATTCTTGCATGGCAGAATGGGGTTGGGTTGGATGACCCTTGTGGTCTTCTCCAACTGTATGATTCTAGCAAAACAGATTCACCAACAACTGCTATTTGTGATGCTCATTTCCTAACTTGGATATTCAGACCTGTTGACAAGCTCACTGGGGGGTTCAAAGTATTGTGATGGTGGCCGTGGGTTATTTCCCTCCCTTTCTAAGGCTCTTCAGCAAAAGGGCCAAGGTGTCTCCTTCTTGCGAGGGGAAAGAAGTGTTTATTCTGTGAAAGCAATGTGTGCACTTCCTTCCCCACCCTAGTTGTTTTTCACCTGAACAATGCGGTTCTCCATTGAGTTCAAGGGTGTTTCCTGGAACGCGTTCAGCTCCAATGACATCAGAAGAGCACAGTCACTTAGGTGACTAACTTTTGTTACTATGGTAACTGCAGATTTCAAAACCAACCATGAAGAGGACCCTGACCAAGTAAATTGGAGTTTTGCTGGCAAAATGCATGCTGGTAGCAGCACAATCTCATTCATCGGGACAACATGGGGCCACATTGAGGACGGGAGTGGAGACAAAAGCAACCGGAAGTTCGAATGAAAGCCCGTTTGGGGTTGCTGGAGGGGAAAGGCGACAGATCTGGAAAATCAAATTATTTGAGTAATTAAAAGTTCAATTAATGGGGATGGGGCATAAATAAATTCACCGCAGAGCAATATGCTGCAGATAAAGACAGTAGATCTCCATATTTGCATGGGCTACAGTGACTGTTGACTGACCATTCAAGTCAATTGCTCAGCTCTTGTGGGAAGTAACAACTGGTTTGAGTCCAATGTCTTGCCATCATACACAAAAGGGGGACATTGTGTTCTCTTGCACAAGAAGGAAACTGGGCAAGATTATCTCATAATCCTGCTATTAAAATGATTAAGGCAGATCTAGATAGGGGAAAGGTTTCTGAAGATTGCGGTTTTTGTACCTGCAATTACTGGTTTTGTAGAACCTGGTGATGTTCTCCTCCATCCAGGGACGTATTTATTTATTTACGTCATTTTTATCTTGCCCATTTCAGCCCAAAGGCGACTCAGGGTGGCGTACAGAAAACCGGCACAATTAGATGCCATTCATATTTGTGTGTGTGTGTATACACACACACATACATCTCAGTTAAAAGCACATTACAGAACCACTGTTCAATGCTTGATACATGTATTTCTTTTGGATGGTTTGTTCTGCTTGATATGGCCTTGCGGCTAATGCAATAAACCAGTGTTTCCCAACCTTTTTTGAGCCGCGGCACACTTTTTACATTTGCAAAATCCTGGGGCACACCACCAACCAAAATGACACAAAATGACACTCTAACACAGTAATACATATCGTTAATATGTTTTTAAATGTATTTATACACTCAGTGTGAAACCTGGGCCTGTTTCGATGAACTCAACATAGAAATCCTGGCAGGAATGGCAGAAAGACACAAACTTCCCACACAGAACTCCCATAACCAAGAGAAAATGCTAGAAGAGTTTGGTGGGCATTGACCTTGAGTTTTGGAGTTGTAGTTCACCTACATCCAGAGAGCACTGTGGACTCAAACAATGTTGGATCAGGACCAAACTTGGCATGGATACTCAATATGCCCAAATATGAACGCAGATGGAGTTCAGGGGAAATACACCTTGACATTTGGGAGTTGTAGTTGCTGGGATGTATAGTTCCCCTACAATCAAAGAGCATTCTGAATCCCACCAGTGATAGAACTGGGCCAAACTTCCCACACAGAACCCCCAGGAGGCAAGAGGAGGTCTCTACTTGGAGAAAGGGAGGCGGGCCTTCCCAATGCATGGAGAGGGAGAGACCAAGAAGACAACGGGTGGAGGGGGGGGGTGTTTGTAATTTTATGCCTTTATCGAGGTAGGTTTCTTAGGGTTTTTATACTTCAACACACTAGACTCCCCCCCTCCCTGGAGGTTCCAATTTCCCACGGCACACCTGATGATCGCTCACGGCACACTAGTGTGCCCCGGCACACTGGTTGAGAAACACTGCAATAAACTATAATAACTCAGTTAAAAGCAATTAAATTACATCATAAATACATATAAAACATAAAAGCAATTAAAACTATATAAATCTATAAAAACCAATGTGTTCCGGTTCAATTCCTCATCCATTTACATTGTCTTAGCCGTTCTGGGGTTTTTGTTTTGTTTTGGTTTGTTTTTTAGCCGTTCTGTGTTCATATACCTATTTGAGTTTATCTGGTCACACTGAAGTTCCAAATGCTTGGGCAAAAAGCCAGGTCTTCCTTCACAAAGTAATGCCAAGAGATAGTGGTATATAGTGTGATATTGTGCTATGCTAATAATATAATATATTGTACATAGGTACATATAACTTGTAAGCCTCTCTGAGTGCCCTTCGGGTTAAGAGAGGGCGGGGTATAAGTGTAGTCAATAAATAAATAATAAATGATGTAAATATCTGATATGCAAGATGTATTTTCATTCACTGGACCAAATTGGGCACAAATATCTGATAAGCCCAGATTTGAATACTGGTGGGGTTGGGGACAGTGGTGTTTGATTTTGTCATTTGGGAGTTGTAGTTCCTGGGATTTATAGTTCACTTACAATCAAAGAGGATTCCGAACTCCACCAACGATGGCATTGAACCAAACTTGGCATACAGAACTCCCATGAACAACAGAAAATACTAGAAGGGTTTGGTGGGCAATTACCTTGAGTTTTTGGAGTTGTCGTTCACCTATATCCAAAGAGCAATGTGGACTCAAGCAATGATGGATCTGGACCAAACTTGGCACGGATACCCAATATGCCCAGATGTGAATACTGGTAGAGTTTGGGGAAAATAGACCTTGACATTTGAGAGTTGTAGTTGCCCAGATGTGAACACTGGTAGAGTTTGGGGAAAATAGACCTTGACATTTGAGAGTTGTAGTTGCCCAGATGTGAACACTGGTAGAGTTTGGGGAAAATAGACCTTGACATTTGAGAGTTGTAGTTGCTGGGATTTATAGTTCATCTACATCAAAAAGCATTCTGAACCCTACCAGCAATAGAATTGGGCCAAACTTCCCACACAGAGACCCCCATGACCAACAGAAAATACTTTAGGGATTTGGAATGAATTGACAGTGATTTCAGGGAGATGTAGTTTACCTACATCCAGAGAGCACTGCAAACCCAAACACCTATGCCAAAGGGATTCCTAAGACCATCAGAAATATGTTTTTTTATGGTCTTTGGTGACTCCTGGGGTTTATAGTTCAGCTACCAAGGGTCACCAAAGACCATCAGAAATATGTGTTTTCTGATGGTCTTTGCTGACTCCTCTGAAAACCCCTCACGACACCCCCCGCCCCAGGGGTCCCAACCCCCAGGTTGAGAAACACTGATGTAGAGGAAGCACCATCAGCAACCTGCTGATACAACCTGTCCTTGCATGTTCTGTACCTTTTGCTAGTCTTGATTTGCTTGCAATTAACTTGCGAGGAATAGCTATCCAGATTCCTCCAAAGAGATCCAAGAACTCCATTTCAAGTCAAGGGACTCTCAGTACAAGATCTGGGCATTTGATTCTACAGGTAATACAAAAGCAGGTCAAGACGCTTTTCCTTGGTCCCCAGTTGCCTCGTAGACCTCCCAAAGCCCACAGACAATTACGCACAACGGGTCGCCTTTGATCAGTTCAGGTCCACAAAGCGAATTTCTTTACTCCCAGCCAGTTTTAAGGCCACGCTGGGGAGACCGCGCTGCTTCTGTCACAGCGAGACATTTGCTAGAGACAAATAGCCTTCAATTTTCAAACCAAGTTCCGAGGCACCCTGCTGGGTTTTATTTTCATTTTGTGCCCTCTCCTTTTCTCAAAATTAAATTATAAGGTACTAAAAAAAAATACTAGCAGCCAAGTTGTCTTAAAGGTTGAGTAAAAATATTAGAGATCAAGAGCAGGCTCTTTGGAGTGATTTCGAAATCACCCCTGGGATCTCCTACTTCCATCTTCTAGGGTTTCATTGATCTTCTTCTTCCAGCTCCTTCTCAAGCTCCCAAGAAGGTATCTGACATTGTACTTGGCCCTTAGGATGAAAGCAGTTGCTTACTCCAGGTGAATGGACACAATTCTTTCACCACGTATACTATCTTTGTGTCAGTGCGCACATCTACACTCTAGAATTAATGCGGTTTGACACCACATGAACTGCCATGGCTCAATGCTATGGAATGCTGAAAGTTGTAGTTTGGGGAGGCACCATCGTTCGTTGGCAGTGACAGCTATAGACACTGCAAACTACAACACCCATCATTCTAAAGCAGTGGTTCCCAATCTTTTTTTGACCAGGGACCACTTGAACAGCAACTACTTGACCAGGGACCACTTTGACCAGGGACTACTTCACCAGAGACCACTTTGACCAGGCACCACTTAACCAGGGATAATTTTGACCAGGGACCACTTTGACCAGGGACCACTTGACCAGGGATTTCTTTGACCAGAGACCACTTTGACCAGGGACCACTTTGACCAGGGACTACTTGACCAGGGACCCCTTTGACCAGGGACCATTTCACCAGGGATTGCTTCATCAGAGACTACTTGACCAGGGACCTCTTTGACCAGAGACCACTTGAACAGGAACCACTTGACCAGGGACCACTTTGACCAGGGACCACTTTGACCAGGGGTCCAGTGTCCTAAAGCATTGAGCCATAACAGTTCAAGTTGTCTCGGTCTACATTAATTCCACAGTGTAGACCAGGGTCTACTTGACCAGGGACCATTTCACCAATAATTGCTTCACCAGAGACTACTTGACCAGGGACCACTTTGACCAAGGACTACTTCACCAGAGACCACTTTGACCAGGGACTATTTCACCAGAGACCACTTTCACAGAGACCAGTGGACCAGGGACCACTTTGACCAGGGACTATTTCACCAGAGACCACTTTGACCAGGGACCACTTTGACCTAGGACTACTTCACCAGAGACCACTTTGACCAGGGGCCACATTGACCAGGGACCCCTTTGACCAGGGACCATTTCTCCAGGGATTGCTTCACCAGAGACTACTTGACCAGGGACCACTTTGACCAGAGACTACTTGAACAGGAACTATTTGACCAGGGACCATTTTGACCAGGGACCACATTGACCAGGGACTACTTCACTAGAGATCAGTTTGACCAGGGACCACTTCACCAAGGATCACTTTGACCAGGGACCACTTTGACCAGGGACTACATCACCAGAGTCTACTTTGACAAGGGACCACTTTGACCAGGGACCACTTTGACCAGGGACTACTTCACTAGAGATCAGTTTGACCAGGGACCACTTCACCAAGGATCACTTTGACCAGGGACCACTTTGACCAGGGACTACTTCACCAGAGTCTACTTTGACAAGGGACCACTTTGACCAGGGACTACTTTGACCAGGGACGACTTGAACAGGGACCACTTGACCAGGGACCACTTTGACCACCAACCACTTGACCTGGGACCACTTGATCAAGGACCACTTGACCAGGGACTACTTGAACAGGGACCACTTGAATAGGGACTACTTTGACCAGAAACCACTCTCCAACGTTAGTACCAAAAGGGTTATGAATCGGTTTTTGGTCAACTTTAGATTCAGTTTGGGGTGCTGATTCAGAAAATTGCATTGGATAGACTACATCAGCTCTAGTTTCTGATACAGAACATATGCCATGGTCAGCGACAGGGATGGAGTGGCAGACAGCACGAAAGGTGCAGAAATAATAAAATAAAGAGGAAGGAGGCTCGCAGACCAGATTTCCATCCTTGCAGTCCACTGGTGATCCGCGGCCCACAGGTGAAGAACCACTGTTTTAAAGTATTGAGCGATAACAGTTCAAGTGGTCTCAGTCTGCATTAATTCTACAATGTAGAAGTACCCAAGGACTCCTGGAAAGAACCTGGAAGTAGATTCTCTGGGTTAATATTTCATCCAATCTCCGGTCTGCATTCCCTCTGTCTGGGACCCTCCACCCAAGGGCTCTATCAGTTACCCACACAATTCTAATTAATTTAAACTAAAATTTATGAAGGGGGTCCAAGTATTTTTATTTGTGATTGTGAAAGGAAATCATCGGTAGCGTGTCTAAAAATGGCCACGTGAGAGTGATGCAAAGTAATTGTGTGTGAAAATGTAACCGAGGCTCTCAGCATGTTTCCAAATGAAGTTCCTTTATTACTGTGAAAAGAAGCAGACTCCGAACATTAAGAGAAAAGGGATACGCCTCCAACTTCTGTGGCCCAGGTTCACAAAATATCAAGCAGACTTTCTCATGGCAATGCTGAGTAAAGGGCGATGGGAGTTGTAACCCAAGGTTTGCACATCTTGTTTGATTTTTGTTTTCCGTGTCAGGTGCAACTAGAGAAACTGCAAGTTGCTTCTGGTGTGAGAGAATTGGCCATCGGCAAGGACGTTGCCCAGGGCAGTGTTTTTCAACCTTTTTTGAGCCGCGGCACATTTTTTACATTTACAAAGTCCTGGGGCACATCACCAACAAAAATGACACAAAATGACACTCTAACACAGTAATACATATAGTTAATATGTTTTTAAATGTATTTATACACTCAGTGTGAAACCTGGGCCTGTTTCAATGAACACAACATAGACATCCTGGCAGGAATGGCAGAAAGACACAAACTTCCCACACAGAACTCCCATCACCAAGAGAAAATACTATAAGAGTTTGATGGGCATTGACCTTGAGTTTTGGAGTTGTAGTTCACCTATATCCAGAGAGCACTGTGGACTCAAACAATGTTGGATCAGGAGCAAACTTGGCATGAATACTCAATATGCCCAAATGGGAACACAGATGGAGTTTGGGGGGAAATACACCTTGACACTTGGGACTTACAGTTTCTGGGATTTATAGTTAACACACAATCAAAGAGCATCCTGAACTTTTGCAACAATGGAATTGAACCAAACTTGGCATATTGAACTCTCATTACCAACAGAAAGTACTGAAAGGGTTTGCTTGGGAATTGACCTTGAGTTTGGAAGTTGTTCACCTACACCCAGAGAGCACTGTGGACTCAAACAATGTTATGTTATGTTGTTGTTTGTTTTCTATCCAGAATCACAATGTTGGAAGGAGGCTCACCACTTTAAGGTCCCTAAAACAGGCATGGGAAAACTTCGGCCCTCTGGGTGCTTTGGACTTCAACTCCCACCATTCCTAACAGCCTGAGGCCCTTTCCTACTTAAGTGGCTGAGGGGGGGAAAGGAAAAGGGCCCAAGGCTGCTAGGAATGGTGGGAGTTGGAGTCCGAAACACCCGGAAGGTCCAAGTTTGCCCATGCCAGCTTTCGACAGAGACCTCTTCCTCCTCCTTCCCCTTCGCGCCCTTTCTTCCCCCTCCTGCCGAACACTTACTTTTTCTTCTACACTGCCGCTTCTGCAGCCATTTTGATCCGAGGGGGCAGCTTGAGCGTGTTCAGGAAAGGAGGGGGGAGGGAGGAAGACATGACCTGTGCATGCGCTACTGCGCAGTCTCGCCCCAGAGCAAAGTGAGGCTAAGCGAGCAGAGCGAGGCTGCGAAGAAGGGAGCCCGAGTGGAGAAGAAAAAGTGTTCGGCAGGAGGGAGAAGAAAGGGTATTGGAGGTTCCAATTTCCCACGGCACACCTGATGATCGCTTACGGCACACTGGTTGGGAAACACTGGTCCAGGGGATGCCCGAATGTTTTGATTTCTAACCATCCTGTGGGAGGCTTCTCTCATCTGCCCACATGGAGAGGTGGAGCTGATAGAGGGAGCTCACCCACTCTCCTTGGATTTGAACCGCTGACATGTCAGTCAGCAGTCCTACCAGCATACGGATTAACCCATTGCGCCACCCAGAGGCTCCGTCTTGTTTGATAAAGTTCTTAGTTTTTTGCAGCAGTTAGAATGGAATCATACCAGTATATTTTTGTAGCGTGGAAGAGATACAGGTTGGAAATGCTGGCATAAGCTTTTGCAGACTTGAGTCCACTTATGGATAAAGAGAGCTTGCCAAAGTTATTTATCCATAACTATGATTTTGAGAGTTGTGGTCACCCCCCCCCCCACAAGGAAATTTTGAAAGGGCGCAATTAAACAAGGCACAAAGATGCTAGCTTTCCCAGAAACTGGCCCAAAGGGGGTGGCCACCTCTTTTAGTAAAAAAAAAAAGTCATTGGGTCTCTGAAGATTTATATCTGGAAAATCAAATAATCCCTTAAAAGAAAGAGAGAGTGGAAGAAACCGGTCTCTTGCCATTAAACTTTCTGCCCAACTCCTGTAATTTTCAACCATTAGTTTGTTTCCCTGTCCAATATTTCTAACATGGGTCCAATACCAGCGATCGCTCCAGTTCCCAGTGGAAGTGAATCTCTTCCAGCAACTTGTTTCATCAAGCTATTAAGATGTCTAAAAACTCCTTGGAGGCTTAGATTAGTAGGTCTGGACTCTTTCTCAAAAGAACCCCCAGCTTCCATCCTTTCCCGGCTGAGAACTATTTACGGGTGAATGATTTTTCTACCTTTCCCAAAGATTTATCGGTTTAATTAAACAGCCACTCCAAAAATGGAAACATTCCTCCCCGTTCAAGACCTGTTGACTGCAAAAGCAACTCTGCCTTCGATGTGGCCATCCCTTCCTTCTTATTGACTGTTCCTGTGTCAGAGCTTTTAGTCTGGTGAAAAGGACGGTGGGATTTGGGATTCCAAGGCAGTGAATAGCTATGTACAAGGGTGTGTTGAAGTGATTAATTGTATTATATAAATGAATATGTATTGTAATGTTGGGAGAGAGTGAACAGGAGAGAGAGCTGAGATTAAGAGCACATTTCTGCAGGGAGAGCAAAGTTGCCATAGCAACGGGGCTCTGAAGCTGTAGCGGGAGGAGCCAAAAGGCTTCTGACAAGACCAAGGAGGGAAAGTTAGTCAGTTAGGGTTAGGAGCTCAGTGTGTGAGGAGCTCAGAGAGAGAGTTAAGAGTTTAGAGAGGGAAGAGCTCAAAGTGAGTGGTTAAGTCTGACCAGCTCTAGAGAGAGAGCAGGGTTAGGATTAGTTTAAGGCTGGGAGAATACAGTCTTGGTTAACTGAACCTGTTAGTCAGTTAGTTTAGAGAAAGCCTGAAGGCTATAGGAAGTCAAAGTGTCTGAAGAAGGCCAGAGTGCCTAGGTGTTGGAAGAGTTAAAGCTAATCTAGCTGGTTGATGACAATAGTTAAGCTATTGTAACTTTGGTTTTGCCATAACTAGAATTAGTAACCTTTTTAAGTTGTGCCTCCTTGGAAGAGTTATACCAAACCAAGCTTTGTACCAGAATAAACTATTAGCTGTTATTTCATCTAAAAACCTCTCTGTGCCATTGATTTCGAAGTCAAGCCTCGTTTCAAAAGTTTATTCCCGTTGCATGAAAGCGTTCATTACCTCACAAAGAGTTTACCTCACAAAAGTGTTTCAGATTACTTCTCTCTCACAAAATGGTGGCAGCCGTTTAAAGACAAGGATTTATATAGTGAATTAGGGACAGAGTGGTGGGATTCTAGAGGAGGGTCCACCCTGTCCAGTTGATAGCCTCTCCACAAATCTTCACAAGTCTCCATAGTTTTAAAAGAGTGAACAGTAAACTTGGCTTCTCCACAAATTGGGGCAGCGGTGGGATAGCCTGCCCTGCCACGGTGTAAAAGTTGGTGAATAACGAGTCACCACAAATTGGTGGGAGTGGTGGGATTGAAAGGATAGCCGAAGTCACCACAAAGGGTTATCCAGAAAGTAAGGTTACAAGGCACGTAGCTCTCGTGGGGAATTTTCACAGGGGAAGTTGGTCTCACTGTCGTGTAGAAGGAAGCCAGCAGAAGCAAATGAGCAGTGCCAGTCATCAGTAGCTCATCGGCTGACGTTGTGGTGAAGGTTAGAGATGAGCATCCTCATTCTGTTTCCCTCGAAGTGCGAAGATTGTGCTATAATAAGCCACCTAAATGCGAGAGAAAGTTGGCCTCACTGCCATATAGCGGGAAGCCAGCAGAAGTGAACAAGCAGTACCAGTCATCAGTAGCTCTTCAACTGGCATTGTAGTGAAGGTTAGAGATGAGAGTCCTCGTTCCATTTCCCTCCAAGTGCAAAGATTGTGCTGTAATAAGTAAGGCTGGTTGATCCAAAGAAATGGTTCAAAACTTGCTTCGGCTGTAGGTAGGGTTGCCATTTTTTGATATAAGAAATAAGGGACATTTACGGGATTTTTCACAAAAAATAAGGGACACTTCATTAAAATCTTGAAACTCAAACATTAGGTATAAATAGTTTTATTAACAGAATAAGATAATGATTGAAACTCACAAAAAAACCCTGACTTACACCCTCTTAATAAGTACATGGTATGTTTCTGCATGCTTTGTCATACAGAAAAAACATTATTAGAACTATTTTTTATTTCGGGATTTTACCCCGCTCTTCTCAACCCCCAAGGGGGGACTCAGAGCGGCTTACAGTACGGCACAATTCGAAGCCCACATAATAACAATATAAACCCCAAAACACTTCAACAATTAAAATACATTAAAAATACATTAAAATACAACTACATTAGCACCATACACATTCACTCTGGATTAAAACAATGTTCAGTCCATAAAAACATTGGCCATAATCACCCACTTTCATTAAAAACCAATCTAAAATGCTGCCTTGTGCTGGTGTACGAATGCCTGGTCCCACAGCCAGGATTTTACTTTTTCCTGAAGGCCAGGAGGGATGTGGTGGATCGTACATCAATAGGAAGCGCATTCCACAGGCGGGGAGCCACCACCGAGAAGGCCCTATCCCTCGTCCCCACCAGCCTCATCTGAGACGTAGGCGGGAGCGAGAGCAGGGCCTCCCCGGATGATCTTAGATTACGAGGTGGGACATAGCGGCTGATGCGTTCGGACAAGTAAGCTGGGCCAGAACCGTATAGAGCTTTAAAGGTCAAAACCAGCACTTTGAATTGAGCCCGGAATTGGACAAGCAGCCAGTGGAGCTGACACAACAGGGGGGTGGTATGCTCCCTGTATGTAGCTCCCGTTAGCAATCTGGCTGCCGCCCGCTGGACTAATTGCAATTTCCGAACTGTCTTCAAAGGCAGCCTCACGTAGAGTGCGTTGCAGTAATCTATTCGGGATGTGACCAGAGCGTGGACGACCGTAGCCAGATCAGACTACCTAATTTTCTCCATCTGCATTTAGTACTTGACTTTGCTGACTTTAAAAGTGCACTGTCTAAACATTAAAATAAAATAAATTTTACAAGACAGTACATCTTCATGATTATTATGTCAATAGTTAATGGTATAGTATAGTATGGGATACACAGCATTTTATAGTATTGGGATGCACAGCTAGGCCTATTTTAAGAGTAACTCTCAAGCAACCAGAAATTGTCTTTGTCCAACACGATCCAACATTCCCCTTGGGTAACGGTTAATTAGTCTACTGTACTTTGAAAAAGTCCTGCATCGCCTCTTCCTTCCAACGGGGACGCAGGCTGCCCTGCGAGTCGGAATCCCCGGGCAGGCATTGCCATGGAAACCGCAGCGCGCACCTTCCTCTGGTCAACCCCGCCCAGTCCTGACCTGCTAGTCAAAAATAAGGGACAGGGCCTGAAAATAAGGGACACAAATTTTAGGGCCAAAATAAGGGACGTCCCTTAGAATAAGGTACATACGGGAACTCTAGCTGTAGGGGGCACTGGTGATTCGATTTTAGACTGATTTCCGGAAATTTCTTTGAAAAAACTTCAAAATTAACAAAATTTCAAAAGTTTCGGAAGTCCTTCCTTAATGGCCTCCACCCCTCCTTGCCACCTTGGAACTAATGCACGTTAGCTGTAACCCGCGTCAGTTCTCAGCTGGCGAGGAGGAGGGGGAGCACCCCCTCTACCCCTCCTCGCCACCTGGAAACCAACGAGAGTTAAAGATAACCCGCGTTACTTCTCAGCTGGCGAGGAGGAGGGGAAAGCATCCCCTTCACCCCTCCTCGACACCTGGAAACCAACCCGGGTTAAAAATAACCCACATTAGTTCTCAGCTGGTGAGGAGGTGGGATGCATCCCCTCCACCCCTCCTTGCCACCTGGAAGCCAACGCGGGTTAAAGATAACCCGCGTTAGTTCCCAGCTTGCGAGGAGGAGGGGGGAGCATCCCCTCCACCCCTCCTAGCCAGCTGGGAACCAATGCATGTTAGCTTTAAGGCTTGGAATCCCATGCCTTACCCCCGGATCTGAAAGGGGCCGTTCTCAGGCGATTCTCAGGCGGCAGAAGGGAAAGCCAGGGAAGGGAAAACCCTTTCCCAAAAATGGTGCATTTCCTTACAAAAAATGGCGGAGTTGGCTTCGGTTTTGGTAATTCACTTCCGGGTTGCTTACAGCTATTCAAATACATACTTTAAGTATTTTGCAAACGAATTTTTAACGACTTTCATAGGGAAACGAAAAACCTAACCAGGCCTAGTAATGAGCTACCTAAATATGGGGGGAGTTGGTATCTCTGCCATGTAGTGGGAAGTCAGTGGAAGCAAACAAGCAGTGCCAGTCATCAGTAGCATGTAGACTGGCATTGTGATGAAGGTTAGAGATGAGTGTCCTCATTCTGTTTCCCTCCAAATGCAAAGTTTGCACCAAATATGCTACCTAAATGCAAGTGAAGGGGTTAATGAGCTTGAATAGTGCTAAATGCTGAAATATTGGTGCCTCTTTGCAAAAAGTGAGCAGAAGGAACGAGGGCAAAGGGGAGACTGTGTGTTCCAGATAACGCCTGAATGTTTGGATGTTATAATTTCAGTGACCTGACAATTTCTCCTTGCAAGGAACAAATAATATATTGTTTATCTATGCTGGTGCCGCAATATGAGAGCATATGTAGAAGCTTATTAGGTTAAGCGTCAAGAGGGAAAATACTGAGAAAAGCATGTTTTAAAAAATGTGATTGGATCCAGAGATGTGAGGAGAAAGGTGATGCCATGCCTAGTGAAAAAATGTATAAAAGATAACAAGAAGAATGCAGAGCATGACAGCCCTTTGTTTGAAGACACTGGCTGTCTTTGGCTGACCCGTCTTTGCGTGGTCACGCTCAGAAAATAAAATATTTTTTCTTCACCTAAAGGAGACTGGTTGTGCTTTGCTTTGGATTGCCTACTCTGCTGGGCCAAGGTTTTAGGGGTTCCCTTTCACTGGGGATGTGGCGCAGCTGGCTAAGTGTCAGCTGCATAAGATCTCTCTGACCAGTAGGTCATGAGTTCGAGGCCTGCCTGGGTCGAGGTGGGTGCTCACCCTTTAAGTGTAGCCTGCTGTTGACCTTTGCAGCCCGAAAGACAGTTGCATCTGTCAAGTAGGAGATAAAGGTCCTCCTGGTCAGTCGCAAGGCCGAACAGGGCATAGGGTTACAGCCTGTGTTGGATGGGGTTACACTCCCCCTGAAGACGCAGGTTCGCAGCTTGGGAGTGATCCTGGATTCATCGCTGAGCCTGGAACCCCAGGTCTCAGCGGTGGCCGGGAGAGCTTTTGCACAGTTAAGACTCGTGCGCCAGCTGCGCCCGTACCTTGGGAAGTCTGATCTGGCTACGGTCGTCCACGCTCTGGTCACATCCCGAATAGATTACTGCAACGCACTCTACGTGGGGCTGCCTTTGAAGACAGTTCGGAAATTGCAATTAGTCCAACGGGCGGCAGCCAGATTGCTAACGGGAGCTACATACAGGAGCATACCACCCCCCTGTTGTGTCAGCTTCACTGGCTGCCTGTCCAATTCCGGGCTCAATTCAAAGTGCTGGTTTTGACCTTTAAAGCTCTATACGGTTCTGGCCCAGCTTACTTGTCCGAACGCATCAGCCGCTATGTCCCACCTCGTAATCTAAGATCATCCGGGGAGGCCCTGCTCTCGCTCCCACCTACGTCTCAGATGAGGCTGGTGGGGACGAGGGATAGGGCCTTCTCGGTGGTGGCTCCCCGCCTGTGGAATGCGCTTCCTATTGATGTACATCCCTCCTGGCCTTCAGGAAAAAAGTAAAATCCTGGCTGTGGGACCAGGCATTCGTACACCAGCACAAGGCAGCATTTTAGATTGGTTTTTAATCAAAGTGGGTGATTATGGCCAATGTTTTATGGACTGAACATTGTTTTAATCCAGAGTGAATGTGTATGGTGCTAATGTAGTTGTATTTTAATGTATTTTAATGTATTTTAATTGTTGAAGTGTTTTGGGGTTTATATTGTTATTATGTGGGCATCGAATTGTGCCGTACTGTAAGCCACTCTGAGTCCCCCCTTGGGGGTTGAGAAGAGCGGGGTAAAATCCCGAAATAAAATAAATAAATAAAAGGTACCACATTAAGTGGGAAGGCAAATTTGACTGAATTATGAGGCAATTAAAGAACTCCAGGAATGCTGAGGAATGCAGAAGGAACAACAAGGGATGCTGGGAACGCTGAGAGATGAGTGCGTCAGCTCCCCCTGGTGGCCAGAGTTTGCCTCTTTTCGTCTATATGTGTGTATGTGGAAACGGCAGGGATTGTCTGCTAAGTATGTGTACCTGCAATCCGCTCTGAGTCCCCTTCGGGGTGAGAAGAGCGGAATATAAATAAAGTGTACTATTATTATTTCACTAGGACATGACCACCGCTGCGATTCATGATGACATCGTTTCAGTTTATGGAGAGGACGTTATGTCATGACAGCATGTGACAAAATGGGTACGGAATATATTGTGAGACCATGAAGAAACTTTGCAGGGCCATCCAAAACAAACATCGTAGGATGCTGACGACAGGAGTTTATATATTGCCCAAGGGCCTTATTTCTCCTTTCCTCTCCCTATTCAGCAACCCATAGCTTAGAGCAGTGTTTCTCAACCTGGGGGTCGGGACCCCCAGGGGGGTCGCGAGAGAGTTTCACAGGGGTCGCCAAAGACCATCAGAAAAAAAATATTTATGATGGTCTTAGGAAGCCTTTTGGCAGAGAATATTGAAGATCACTCCGCTTGCCCTTCTCTTTCTTTTTGGAAGCAGACTGCGAATTCTCCCACCTAAAGCTCTCCTCTGCTGTGATTGGCAGGCCTCCCAGCCAAGGGGAGGGCTGTTTCTGAGACTCCAAGTGGGAAGGGGAGAGCAGGGGTGCTTGGCACATGGCAACATGATGTGCATGTGTGGGGTGATGGAGAGTGTGTGAGGTGGGATGGAGGCTCATGTCAGCTAGTCCCTTGAAGGCATGAGGGTTCTGTGTAGGAAGTTTGACCCAATTCTATCATTGGTGGGGTGCAAGGGGCTCTTTGATTGTAAGTGAACTATAAATCCCAACAACTACAACTCCCAAATGTCAAGATCTATTTTCCCCAAACTCCACCATTGTTCACATTTGGGTATATTGAGGATTAGTGTCAAGTGTGGCCCAGATCCATCATTGTTGAGTCTATAGTGCTCTCTGGATGTAGGTGAACTACAACTCCCAAACTCAAGGTCAATGCCCACCAAACACTTCCAGTATTTGCTGTTAGTCATGGGAGCTTTTTGTGCCAAGTTTGGTTCAATTCCATTGTTGGTGAGTTCAGAATGCTCTTTGACTGTGGGTGAACTATAAATCCCAGCAAATACAACTTCCAAATGACAAAATCAACCCCCCCCCAATACCGTTATGAAGTAGCAATGAAAATAATGGTTAGGGGTCACCACAAGGGGTCGCAGCATTAGGAAGGTTGAGAAACACTGGCTTAGAGCAAACTACTTGTAAACAGTTTAATAGTTTTTAGTTAAGAGTTTAATTTCTTTCTGTTGTTTTAAAGTATGTTTTTATATTTTATATTATATTTATATTTTATATTCTCTGTAAGCCATCCTTGAGCCCTTGAGCCTTCTTCATGACAATGCATGTCCACACACTGCTCATACAACACAATATTTGTTGATTTCATTTGGTTGGGAAGTTTTAAGCCACCCTCTCACAGCCCTGATCTCACACCCTGTGACTATCATCTGTTCATGAAATCGAAGGAACACCTGGGTGGAAAACACTTTTCTGACGAAGTGAAAATCGAAATGACGAACTGGCTGAAAAAGGTGGAGCGAAACTTCTGTGACACAGGCATCAAAATGCATCCCATGAATGACAAATGTATTGAACTGAATGGTGATTATGTGGAAATATGATGTAATATCTATGTTACAATCAATGTAAGTTTCATTAAAATATATTCATTCTTCGTATTTTATAAAATCTTTTAACCTTACTTTCTGGATAACCCTCATAATATACACAGCTCAAGTATTCCAACGCTTTATTGCCACTGCTTCCTTTGTTTCTTGGTCTCGATTGCCTGAAGTTGACCCTGTTACCATCACATCTTGTGTCAGTAAATCCCATAAGAAACTATCCACTAGGCCTGGGCAATCATGGTTCTAAATGGTTCTAAAGTACTTACAAAACTAAAGTTCTGGTGGTGAACATTTCAGAACTTTAACAAAACTTTCAAAATTTCATTATTATTTCATTATTGGTGATTTTAAAGACAGAACCAATTAGGAACTGCCATTTATAATGAAATTTTGAAAGTTTTGTTAGAGTTCTGAAATGTTCACCACCAGAACTTTAGCAACACCATAGAAGCAAAGCACCAGCGCCACCTAGTTTTCACCACCAGAACTTTAGTTTTGTAAGTATTTATTTATTTATAACTTTTATACCCCAGCCTTCTCACCTCTGAAGAGGGACTCAGGCCGGCAAACAGCAAGTATTCAATGCTAACATTTAAAATCTAAAAACATCATAAATTTACAATAAAATACAATACAATAAATACATTTAAAAAGCCTTTTGCCAAAGTAAAATCAAGTCCAACTTAATCCATATATTCGATCCGTATCAAGTGGTTAGCGACTTTAGTCGCTTCGCGATCTCCTTCATTCTGCGAAGGCCTCATGGCACAGCCACGTTTTCACCCGCTTCCTAAAAGTCAGGGGGGAGGGGGCGGATCTAATTTCATTTGGGAGGGAATTCCAAAGCTGGGGGGGCCACCACCTTTGCAGGTCCTGTCCCTCGTCCCCACCAGACGCGCCTGCGAAGGTGGTGGGACCGAGAGCAGGGCCTCTCCAGACGATCTTAGCACTCTTGGCGGTTCATAGGGGAGAATACGTTCGGACAGGTAAACTGGGCCGGAACCATATAGGGTTTTGTAAGTCAACACCAGCACTTTGAATTGTGCTCGGAAGCTAATTGGAAGCCAGTGGAGCTGGCGCAACAGGGGAGTTGTGCACTCCCTATACCCCACTCCTGTTAGTAGTCTGGCTGCTGTGTGCTGGACTACTTGCAGCTTCTGGGCAGTCTTCATAGGCAACCCCACGTAGAGAGCATTGCAGTAGTCTATACGGGATGTAACCAGAGCGGGGACCACTGTGGCCAAGTTTGACTTCCCAAGATACGGCACAGCTGGCACACAAGCCTGAGCTGTGCAAAAACTCCCCTGGCCACCGTCGAGAACCATTTAGAATCATGATTGCCCAGGCCTACTATACACTGTCTATCAAAATGCCTTTCCTATGGGAATCCATTGGGTGAGCAAATCATCAGAAAATCCCATAAGTGAGAAATAACTTGAAGGCACGCAACAACTACAACAAGGATCCCAGTCCTAGACTTTCTCTTTTTAAAAAAAATAAAGTTTTATTTAAAAGTTTCATATTTTATACACACAACAAGTAGATGTAGGGAAACAACATACATGGGGAGCAGGGAGAGGTGTACATATAAAGGGGAATAAAAAATGACTTCCGCTCTCCTTCCATACCATTTACAATATCAATTTTCAAAAAAAACATAACTATTAACCTGGAGCATCCCAGATGCTCTTATTTTCACGTCGTGATAATCCCTTTTATCACCTTATTCTCTTCAATCTATAGTTCAATCTTGCCTCTTAATATATTCAGCCACCTGTGTCCAGTCTATTCTGATATTTCCTTTACCATTATTTTGTCTCAACCAAAAGGTCAATTCGTCCATATCTTTAATCTCATAAATCTTCTCTTCCCATTGGTCCTTTGTTGGTAACAGATTCATCTTCCAAGTTCTAGCAAATATAATCCTTGCTGCCGTTGACAGGAAGATAAAGAGTTTTTCAATATTCTCATTTTCAAAAGTACCATTATCTATAATGCCCAATAAGTATAGCTCTGGCTTCATTTGAAATTCGACCTTTAGGATTTCTTTACACTCCTTATGAATTAATTTCCAATATTCATTGGTTTTAGGACAGGTCCACCACATGTGGTAGAAAGAACCTTCTTGCTTGCCACATTTCCAACACTTACGGTATTATCTATGTTTTTATACATTATATTTAGTTTCTTAGGTGTGATGTACCATCGATGTATCATTTTGAGCCAGTTTTCTTTTAAATCAGTTGCATAAGTAATTTTGAGCTGTTTTGTCCATAACCTTTCCCATTCTCTTAATTGAATGGGTCTTCCAATGTTTCGAGTCCATTTTAACATAGATTGCTTGACTACTTCCTCCTCTGTTGCCCAGTTCAAGAGCATCAAATATGTTTTAGATATGGGTTTTTTTCGCTTTTTAGAATTTTATCCCAAGGTCCTTCCGCAGTACTGAATCCTTTGACCTTATCTTTATTAAAACTTTCTCTCATTTGAAAGTAATGTAACCATGACACATTACGATACATTCCAGCAATTTCTTCATGAGTTTTCATCGTTAATGTACCTTCCTTTTGTGTAACGATGTTCTGGTATTTTGGCCACTCTGTCCAACCTAATAACCTTCTTTGATTAGCTTCTAGAGGTGACAGCCATATACATATACATATAATCTTTATATTTTAGCCAGATTTTAAGCAAGGCGGATCTAATGAAGTGATTTCCAAAGTTTTTCTCAATTTTGGCCCCTCCATACCACAGGTATGAGTGCCAGCCTTTCCGCAGGTCAAAACCCTCAAGAGTTAAGGTTGAACTTTTTGATATTAGCACCCAGTCTTTTACCCATGCCAAGGCACATGCTTCATAATACATTTTCAAATCAGGTAGGCCAAAGCCTCCTTTTTCTTTTTGCATAATCATTATATTATACTTAATTCTTGGTTTTTTACTTTTCCATACAAAGCTAGTCAAGTCCTTTTTCCATTTATTAAAGATCTCCATGTTTCTCAACATGGGCAGGTTCTGAAATAAATAAAGCATCTTTGGCAGTAGGTTCATCTTTACAGCGGCAATCCTTCCCAGTAGAGAAAGATTGAGTCTTTTCCATTGTTCTAATTCTTCTTTCATTTTTTTCCACTGTTCCATATAGTTATCTTTCAATAAATGTAAATTCCTTGCAGTGATCCAAATTCCTAGACTTTCTCTATCAATTGGATGGACTTTATTTCAGGTTCCAAAATGCTACTCAGTTTTATCAAACCACCCATACAAACACAGCCTTCTCTGTCAAGTATTAGGTTTAAATCCCACATGACAAACCCACATGTAGCAATTTAAGATCTTCAATGAAAGGCTTTCCTTTTTTGTTAGCCTTCTAATCATATCACAGTCCCTTAATGCAGTGTTTCCCAACCAGTGTGCCGCAGCACCTTAGTGTGCCGTGAGCGACCAGCAGGTGTGCCGTGGGAAATTGGCACTCTTCCCCCTCCTAGCAGCTCTTTCTCCCTCTTTCCCTCCCCAAAGATCCTCCCTGAGGCAAAGGAAGGGCTCTGCCTAATGCCAGAAGCTCCACGTCGGTGAATTTGGCAGTGAGTGAACCTGGGAACATCGGGAGGCTGAAGCATTCACAGGTTTCCAAGAAACAAATTGAGCCTCTCCGCTTGGATATTTTTTTTTACTATTTTACTGGATTTTTTTAGAGTTGCCCCCCTCCCCCCCCCAAAGGAACTGTTTATAACAGCTTCATGACATCCATAGTTATCTGGAAGCAAGTTTCACTCAGGGTGAAATTTCACAAGGGTATGGAGAACAAGCCCTATGAGGAGCGGCTTGAAGAGCTGGGCATGTTTACCCTGAAGAAGAGAAGGCTGAGAGAAGACATGATAGCCATGTATGTGAGAGGAAGTCATATATATGTTGTGTTCATCGAGACAGGCCCAGGTTTCACACTGAGTGTATAAATACATTTAAAAACATATTAACTATATGTATTACTGTGTTAGAGTGTCATTTTGTGTCATTTTGGTTGGTGGTGTGTCCCAGGATTTTGTAAATGTAAAAAATGTGCCGCAGCTCAAAAAAGGTTGAAAAATACTGCCTTAATGTTTGCAGCCTGGTTGGCAAGACAATGTTCTTGGGAACCGAAGAAGAACACTACATTGTGACATCACAGTTCTTTAGCGCTTGCTTCATCTTCATCGAGGCCAGCCAATGGCTTTTGTACTGCGCAAAAGTATTAAGTAAATGACCCAGATACCATTAGGGTATCCGGATGGTGTGAAGTTTCCATAGCAAGGGCTCTTGCCTCTTCTCAATCAAAACCATGACTGAAAGAAACTGGAAAGCATTGGGGAACACGGACTGGCTTGAGGCCAAACGGGCAAAAGCACTGAGGGTGTCCAACGACAGGGAAGCATTGCAGGTACGGAGAAGGCCTTCTTGGTCTCTTTGGATGTCTTTTCTAGTTGCTGGACTGTTGGTGTCAAAAGCCTGCTTTGATCTGAGATGCTTAGGTAGCAACACTATTTTCCTATTTGCGTAATGCCCCCAGTAGAAATGCTTCTGTCTTCCCAGGAGAATGCATTGTGTGGGTAGAAGATAAGCTAACGTCCACTTCATGCAATGGGAATCAAGATACGACACACTTGGAAATTATGTAAACTTTTCCACTTTAATTTAAATGCTATTTTTACCTTGATCCTCAAACTTACAAAACTCAGCTTGGACCAGTTGTTTCAGTCCACTGCCATTTTCAAATGAGTTTTCACAGCACCCAAATGTCAAGGTCTATTTTCCCCAAACTCCACCAGCGTTCACATCTGGGCACATTGAGTATCTGTGCTAAGTCTGGTCCAGATCATCATTTGAGTCCACAGTGCTCTCTGGATGTAGATGAACTACAAGTCCAAAACTCAAGATCAATACCCACCAAACCTTTCTATTATTTTCCGTTGCTCATGGGAGTTCTGTGTGGCCAAGTTTGTTTCAATTCTATCATAGGTGGGGTTCAGTATGCTCTTTGATTTTAGGTGAACTATAATCCCAGCAACTACAACTCCCAAACATTAAGGTCTGTTTTGCCCAAACTCCATCAGTGTTCACATTGGGGCATATTGAGTATCTGTGCCAAATTTGGTCCAGATTATTATTTGATTCCACAGTGCCCCCTGGATGTAGGTGAACTACAACTCCAAAACTCAAGGTCAATGCCCACCAAACTTTTCCAGTATTTTCTGTTGGTGTTCTGTATGCAAAGTTCAGTTAAATTCAATCATTGAAGGAGTTGAGAATGCTTTTGATTGTATGTGAACTATCAATCCCAGCAACTACCACTCCCATATGTCAAGGTCTATTTTCCCCAAACTCCACCAGTGTTCACATCTGGGCACATTGAGTATCTGTGCCAAGTCTGGTCCACAGTGCTCTCTGGATGTAGATGAACTACAAGTCCAAAACTCAAGATCAATACCCACCAATCCTTTCCAGTATTTTCCGTTGCTCATAAGAGTGCTGTGTGGCCAAGTTTGTTTCCATTCCATCATAGGTGGGGTTCAGCATGCTCTTTGATTTTAGGTGAACTATAAATCCCAGCAACTACAACTCCCAAACGTTAAGGTCTATTTTCCCCAAACTCCAGCAGTGTTCACATCTGGGCATATTGAGTATTTGTGCCAAATTTGGTCCAGATCATTATTTGAGTCCATAGTGCCCCCTGGATGTAGGTGAACTACAACACTTCCTGTTGGTGTTCTGTATGCAAAGTTCAGTTCAATTCCATCATTGATGGCGTTCAGAATGCTTTTGAATGTATGTCAACTATAAATCCCAGCAACTACAACTCCCAAACATTGCAGTTTTGCTGGGAATAGGGTTTTAACTGGGGGTTTTAAATTTGGTTTTACTGTGTTTTATGTGTTTTACCTGCTATTTTAATTCTGTAAACTGCTCTGGGCTCCAGAGAGAGCGGTATACTAAGTTGAACTAATAAATAAATAAATAATAAATAAGGTCTATTTTCCCTAAACTCCAGCAGTGTTCACATTTGGGCATATTGAGTATCTGTGCCAAATTTGGTCCAGATCATTATTTGAGTCCATAGTGCCCCCTGGATGTAGGTGAACTACAACACTCTCTGTTGGTGTTCTGTATGCAAAGTTCAGTTCAATTCCATCACTGATGGAGTTCAGAATGCTTTTGATTGTAGGTGAACTAGCAATCCCAGCAACTACCACTCCCAAATGTCAAGGTCTATTTTCCCCAAACTCAACCAGTGTTCACATCTGGGCACATTGAGTATCTGTGCCAAGTCTGGTCCAGATCATCATTTGAGTGCACAGTGCCCTCTGGATGTAGATGAATTACAACTCCAAAACTCAAGATCAATGCCCACCAATCCTTTCCAGTATTTTCCATTGCTCATGGGAGTTTTGTGTGGCCAAGTTTGTTTCAGTTCCATCATAGTATGCTCTTTGATTGTAGGTGAACTATTAATCCCAGCAACTACCACTTCCAAATGTCAAGATCTATTTTCCCCAAACTCCAGCAGTATTCAAATTTGGGTGCATTTGGTACTTTGTGTGTGTGTGTGTGCGCGCGCGCCAAATTTGGTCCAGTGAATGAAAATACATCCTACGTATCAGATATTGACATTATGATTCATAACAGTAGCAAGAATACAGTTATGAAGTACCAATGGAAATAATTTTATGGTTGGGAAGCACCACAACATGAGGAACTGTATTGTCATCTTATATATTTTGTATGATTTTGTTTCATTTTGCAGTTTTGTGTTCAATTGTGTTTTATTGTTTTTTGGGCTTGGCCTCATGTTAGCTGCCCCGAGTCCCCTCTGGGGAGATGGAGGCGGGTTACAAATAACGATTATTATTATTATTATTATTATTATTATTATTATGGGGTCATGGCATTAGGATGGATGAGAACCACTTCCTTAGATCTTTGCTCTGGTGGCTGGTAACCTCCAAGTCCAGGGATGTCCAGCTTCCGACCCTGGACGGCGTGGCTCTCTGCCTGTCGTGTTCAGTAAAGAGCCTTGGAGTTCTCCTGGACCCTCTGCTGCCAACGGAGGCTCAAGTCTCCACTGTCAGCAGAGTGGCATTTTTCCATCTTTGTTTTCCCCTTACTTGTCTCGGCACGACCTGGCTATGGTGATCCAAGCTACGGTCATCTCAAGGCTAGACTACTGTAACGCTCTCTACATTGGCCTGCCTTTGTCGGTGACCCGGAAACTCAAGCTGGTGCAGAACGCCCCAGCTCAGTTGCTCGCAGGAGCTCCTATTAGCTGCCACATTACACCAATTCTGCGAGAACTGCACTGGCTCCCTATTGAGTACCGGATCACCTTCAAAGTACTAGTTTTGACTTTCAAGGCCTTGTATGGTCTGGGGCCGGTGTACCTGAGAGACCGCCGAACCCCATACTGTCTCACGAGAACACTTAGATCTGAAGAGAGAAACCTTCTAGCCGTGCCCAGTGTCAAGCAATACCATCTAACTTCAACATGGAGTAGGGCATTCTCCATCATCGGCCCAGTCCTCTGGAATGCATTACCTCCGGAGGTTAGGGCCTTGCGCAATCTGTTGGCTTTTCGGAAGGCCTGCAAGTCGGTCCTTTGAGCTGTGATATGCTCTCTTCTGAGACTGTGTTTTCTTTTAGGAATTGTTTTATTCTGTGGTTTTAATACTATTGTAGATTGTGATTTTATTGTGATGTTGATGTACGCCACCCCGAGCCACTGGGAGTTGCAGCTAATAAGTCTAATAAATATAAAATAAACTAGCTGAACCCGGCACGCGTTGCTGTGCCCTATGTTGGTGATGTGAGAATGTCAGGGTATGTATGTTGTGGAGGTGATGTGAGCATGTTTGTTGTGTGTATATGTATGTGTGTGTATGTGTGTTTTTAGTTGTATGTGTTTTGGGGGGTTTGTGTGCATGTGTGTGTGCAGGTATTGGTGTTTTTATTGTGTGTGTGTGTATATATGTGTGTGTGTGTTTGTGTGTGTATAGTTTCTTGTAAGTGTGTATGTATTTGTGTGTAGTTATCTGTGGGTGTTTCGTGTTTGAGTATGTGTATATATATGTGTGTGTTTGTGTATGTATATGTATGTATGTGTATATACGGAGAGGTGGGGATATGTGTGTGTATATATGTGTATGTATTAGTGTGGATGTGTATGTTTTGGTGTGTAGATATATGTGTTTTTATGTGGGTTTTTATATGTTGTTTTGTTTTTATGTGTGTGTGTGTGTATGTGTAGAGAAGGAGGCCGAAGAGGAGGGCGATGGGGAAGCGCTCTATGTCCTTCCCCCGCGGCCCTCTCCTCGGGCAGCATAGGAGAGCCAGTTAAGGGCTCTCCTACGCCTGCCGCCGTCTCCGTTCCGCTGGCCGAAGAGGAGGCCGCAGGGAGAGACGTTGCGGCTCCCCCTCGGCCTCGTCCCCGGGCAGCGGAATGGAGCCTGTGGGTAGCGGCGGAGAGCCCTTTGCCGCCTGTCTTCCGCTGGCGGAAGAGCAGGCCGAAGGGGAACCGGGCAACCCCTCTCCCTGCGGCCTCCTCCTCGGGCAGCGGAGGCCGCAGGGAGAGGGGTTGCCCGGTTCCCCTTCGGCCTGCTCTTCGGCCAGCGGAAGACAGGCAGCAAAGGGCTCTCCGCCGCTACCCGCAGGCTCCATTCCGCTTGCCGAAGAGGAGGCGGAAGGGAGAGAGTCGGCGGACTTCCTCCCGGCCCCATCCCGGGGGGAGGGACGGGAGGAGGCAGCGGAGGGGCGGAGGAAGCGGGCATGGCGGAGAAGGCGTGTCCAGGCAGGGGACTACGTCTCCCAGAATGCTGTGCGCGGGCATTGTGGGCTATTTCCGGTGTTGTCTCCGCCCTTCTTTCGAGTGTGCCGCACGGAGCCTTCTAGGAGTTGTAGTCCCGTGGCTGCGCCGTTCTCCCTCGCCGTTTAGTTGGCTCTCCTGGTGGAGGGTCGTGTGGGCGGGACTGCTGCCGCGTCCTCCCGTGATGTGTGCTGTTGGGTCCCGGGAGCGGCGTGGAGGATGTCGCCTCGTTGGTCTCTGGAGTGGTTCGTAAACGGCGGAGGAGGGAGGCATGGCGTGGGATGTTGCGCATGCTTGGTATTGTGATGTTTCTATGGCGGCCGTTTTGTGTGTCTGGGGTGTTTTGCGCATGCGTAGTAATGTTGTTTTTTGGGGGATGTTTTGGGGGTTTTGTGTTGTGTTTAGGGGTGTTTCAGTGGGTGGTTGATGTACCTCGGGGTGGGGATGAGTGGGCCTGTGTTTTGTTGTGTGTGTGGGAAATGTAGTTTTGGTGTGCATTTGCCCCGTTGCACGACCACTTCCCTTTTATATATATAGATAAAATAAAATAAAGTCACTGAGGCAAGGAATCCACTGTGGATCTTAGCCTGAAAATACCTGTCCAAGGTGCTGAACCCAAAGCAGGTTGAACTCCTTTTTAATAAAGACTCTTAAGTTCAAAGTAAATCCCAGTGTTGATTCACTACACCAGTGTTTTTCAACCTTTTTTGAGCCGCAGCACACTTTTTACATTTGCAAAATCCTGGGGCACACCACCAACCAAAATGACACAAAATGACACTCTAACACAGTAATACATATCGCTAATATGTTTTTAAATGTATTTACACACTCAGTGTGAAACCTGGGCCTGTTTAGATGAACACAACATAGATATCCTGGCAGGAATGGCAGAAAGACACAAACTTCCCACACAGAACTCCCATAACCAAGAGAAAATGCTATAAGAGTTTGGTGGGCATTGACACTTGAGTTTTGGAGTTGTAGTTCACCTATATCCAGAGAGCACTGTGGACTCAAACAATGTTGGATCAGGACCAAACTTGGCATGAATACTCAATATGTCCAAATGTGAACACAGATGGAGTTTGTGGGAAATAGACCTTGACATTTGGGAGTTACAGTTTCTGGAGGGTGGGCCTCGAAAGATCAGCAGTCTCCCTCTCACTTAGGTTGCCCCCTCCCTCCCCGCCAGGCTTGAATTGGGGTTGTGAGGAGCAGGAGCCTCACTCACCACCTGCGCAGCTCCTTGGGGGTCAGCGGGGCAGCCCGAGTGGGCATCTCGGGGCTGGCGAAGCAGACAGGAAGGAAGGCGGCAGCGGCAGGCACGGAGCTGAAAGGAGGCCGAGAGCGGTTTCGCGTGCACCGGGGAGGAGGGGGAGGAGGGAGGGGCGGGGCCGGTGCTGGACTGAAACATCCGGCGTTAGGCCCGGGGGGGGGGGAGAGGAGGTCTCTACTTGGGGAAAGGGAGGCGGGCCTTCCTAATGCATGGAGAGGGAGAGACCAAGTAGACAGCGGGTGGAGAGGGAGGATAAATTTTGTGCCTTTATCGAGGTAGGTTTCTTAGAGTTTTTATACTTCAACACACTAGACTCCCCCCCCCCCCTTCCTGGAGGTTCCAATTTCCCAAGGCACTCCTGATGATCGCTCACGGCACACTAGTGTGCCCCAGTACACTGGTTGGGAAACACTGCACTACACTGCTGACATCTGGATCATGATTTACTTGTAAAGAAAATAGACATATTACATTGCTGGCCCTGCTATTAGCCAGAATGTGATGGGTTGGTAGCTGCCTTGGGCATCGGATATTGAGCTCCAGTTGATCGCTCTCCAAGTACTAAAAAAAAAATCCCAAAATAAATTCACAAAAGCCTGAACTCTGTCTGCCTACTTTTAAAATGCATTAAATGTTTATTTTCTAAGAAGTGTTTCCACCCAAAGGAATTTTTTTCCTGAAAAATATTCCCTTTGCTAGGATTTTTCTTGATATTTTTAGCAAAACGTTAAAGTCAGTTCACTTTCCGTCCTCCTTGATCCACCTGAGATTCACCATCACCCAATCTCTTCTACTCAGTTAAAGAGGATTCGACGGTCCCTCGATTCCATGAAGGTGATGAATGAGAACCTGCTGAAACAAGAGGAGAGAAAAGTGAAGCGATGGCTCAAGAAACAAGCCCAGGTCTCGCCCACGGGATCCTATCAATCGTATTACTTTAAGGTAATGTTGCTTTTTGTAAAGACAGGTCCACAAGTACATATACACAGCAAACATTCAATGCCGTTTGTATAGTACACAGACAAACAGAACAGAAGGAGGTGTTGTTTTGATGCCATAGACAGTTGGGGTGCTGTCGCTCCATCCTCTATAACGAAGAGCCATCAGGACTTCCTAATTCCAGCATTTTCAGACCATGTTTTTCTTTATGGCATTGTAGAACACACACACACACACACCCCACACGCGCTTTTAGCAGTACATAATTTCTCTAATTACATGCCAAGTTTGGTCTCGATCCATCATTGTTTGAGTCCACTATGTTGTTTGGATATAGGTAAACTACAACTCCAAAACTCAAGGTCAATGCCCACCAAACTCGTCCAGTATTTTCTGTTGGCCGTGAGAGTTCTGTGTGCCAAGTTTGGTTCAATTCCATCATTGGTGGAGTTGCGAATGCTCTGATTGTAGGTGAACTATAAATCCCAGCAACTACAACTCCTAAATGTCAAGGTCTATTTCCCCCAAACTCCACCAGTGAATACATTTGGGGAAATTGAGTATCTGTGCCAAGTTTGGTTCAGATCCATCATTATTTGAGTCCACAGTGCTCTCTGGATGTAGGTGAACTACAACTCCAAAACTCAAGGTCAATGCCCACCAAACCAGTCCAGTATTTTCTGTTGGCCATGGGAGTTCTGTGTGCCAAATTTGGTTCAATTCCATGATTGGTGGAGTTCCGAAACCTCTTTGATTGAAGGTGAACTATAAATCCCCGCAACTACAATTCCCAAAATGACAAAATCAATACTCCCCCTCCAACCCCATCAGTATTCGAATTTGGCCGTATTGGGCATTTGTGCCAAATTTGGTCTGGAGAATGAAAATACATCCGGCATATTGGATATTCACATTACAATTAATAACAGTAGCAAAATTACAATTATGAAGTAGCAAAAGGACTATATTGTCGAAGGCATTTATTTATTTATTTATTTATTTATTTATTATTCGATCTTGTCCCCCAAGGGCTCAGAGTGGCTCACAATACAGTATAGAAACACAGAATGGAAACCCGGAATCGCTGGGTTACTGTAAGTATTTCGGGCTGTATGGCTATGTTCCAGAAGCATTCTCTCCTGATGTTTTGCCTGCATCTATAGCAGGCATCCTCAGGGGTTGTGAGGTCTCACAACCCCTGAGGATGCCTGTCATAGATGCAGGTGAAGCGCCAGGAGAGAATGCTTTTGGAACATGGCCATACAGCCCGAAATACTTACAGCAACCCAGCAATGAAAATAACTTTATGGTTGGGGGTCACCACAACATGAGGAACTGTATTAAGGGGTCGCAGCATTTGGAAGGTTGAGTATCACTGTAATCATGGTCATACTTTGTGCTGCATAGTATTAAGAAATGGCATGCCTTCTCATTCTCAATTTGGGGAGATAGTAGCAACATCTGAGGGTGAATCCAGCGAAGACGGAGATCCTTTGGCTGAGTCACCCGGGTGGGGAGATCTCCGGCTGCCTACTCTGGACGGCGAAGCATTATTTATTATTTATTTATTTATTTATTTATTGGGGCTTCTTCGCCGCCGACTCCCGAGGGCTCGCGGTGGCTCACAGAGCCAGTGGCACGGCGCCAAAGGGTTAAAACATAAAACAGTTAAAAACACAGTTAAAACAATAAAATACAATATAACCAATAGAACAGCAGCAAATATCGCAGCCCAGAGAGTGTAGACACGGCCTACTCGCCGAAGGCCTGCCTGAACAAATGGGTTTTGCAGGCCCGTCTAAATGGAAGCAGGTCTCTCAGGGCTCTGGCTTTCGGCCGGGAGGGCGTTCCATAGCGTGGGAGCTATAACAGAGAACGACCTCCGGCGGGTAGATGTTAAATGTGCCAACTTTACAGATGGTACTACCAAGAGGTTGGCCTCTTCGGACCGAAGTGATCTCGCTGGGCAGTATGGAGTGAGACGGTCCCTCAGATACGCTGGCCCCAGGCCGTGTATGGCCTTGAAGGTAAGAACCAGCACTTTGAAGGCGACCCGGTGCTCAATAGGCAGCCAGTGCAGATCCTGCAAAATTGGTGTTATGCTGCAACCTGCTGGGGCCCCAGACAGGAGCCGGGCGGCAGTGTTCTGCACCAGCTTGAGCTTCCGGATCGACGACATAGGCAGGCCAACGTAGAACGCGTTACAGTAATCTAGCCTTGAGATGACCGTGGCTTGGATCACCGTGGCTAGGTCGCTCCGGGAGAGGTAGGGGGCCAGCCTCCTTGCCTGGCGGAGATGGAAGAAAGCAGCCTTGCTGGCCATGGAGACCTGGGCCTCCATGGTCAGCTGGGAGTCCAATTGGACACCCAGGCTCTTCATGGACGGCGCTGGATGCAGCGCCGCACCGTCCAGGGTCGGAAGCCGGGCACCCACCCCGCCCGGGCCGCCCAGCCACAAGATCTCCGTCTTCGCCGGATTCACCATCAACCTACTGGCTCGCAGCCATCCAGTAACGGCTTCGAGGCAATGTCCGTCGTTGTCTGTAAAGAGTCTGGGGGTTGTGTTAGACCCGCTGCTGACAATGGAGACTCAGGTCTCTGCTGTGAGCAGATCCGCTTTTTTCCATCTGCGGCAGGCTAGACGGCTGGCGCCCTACCTAACTGGGAAGGACCTTGCTACGGTGATCCAGGCGACAGTCATTTCGAGGTTGGACTACTTTAACGCCCTCCACATTAGCCTTCCTTTGTCCCTGATCCGGAAGCTCAAGCTTGTGCAAAATGCTGCCGCCAGACTTCTCACTGGGACTCCAGAGAGATGCCACATTACACCAATTCTGCGGCAATTGCACTGGGTTCCGATTGAGCACCGGGTCATGTTCAAAGTGCTGGTATTAACCCTTAAGGCCTTATATCAGTGGTTCTCAACCTTCCTAATGCCGTGACCCCTTAATCCAGTTCTTCATGTTGTGGTGACCCCCAACAATAAAATTGTTTTTGTCGCTACTTCATAACTGTAACTTTACTACAGTTATGAACTGTAATGTAAATATACGATACGCTGGATGTATTTTCATTCACTGGACTAAATTTTGCACAAATACCCAATATGCCAAAATTTGAATACTGCTAGAGTTGGGGGTGGGGGTGGGGGGTTGATGTTGTCATTTGGGAGTCCTAGTTGCTGGATTTATAGTTCACCTACAATTAAAGAGCATTCTGAACTCCACCAATGGTGGAATTGAACCAAACTTGGCACATAGAACTCCCATGACTAACAGAAAATACTGGAAGGGTTTGGTGAGCACTGGCCTTGAGTTTTGGAGTTGTAGTTCACCTACATCCAAAGAGCACTGTGGACTCAATGATGGATCTAGACCAAACTTGGCATGACTACTCAATATGCCCAAATGTGAATACTAGTGGAGTTTGGGGGGAAATAGACTTTGACATTTGGAAGTTGTAGTTGCTGAGATTTATAGTTCTACAATCAAAGAGCCTCTTGAACCCCACCAATGATAGAATGGCCAAACTTCCCACACAGAACCCCCCATGACTAACAGAAAATACTGTGTTTTCTCATGGTCTTTGGCGACCCCTCTGACACCCCCTCGTGACACCCCCCCGGGGTCCCGACCCCCAGGTTGAGAAACACTGCCTTATATGGTCCAGGGCCTATGTACCTGAAGGACCGCCTTACCCTCTAAACACCCTAGGGATCACTACGGTCTGAAGACCAAAACCTTTTAGAAGTTCCTAACATCCGGATTTACAAACTGTCATCCACCAGACACAGGGCTTTTTCAGTTGAGGCACCGAATCTCTGGGATGGGTTGCCTGAAGAAGTTAGAGCCATCCATGACCTGCTCCCTTTCCGGAGGGCTTGCAAGACCTTTCTCTTCAGGCAGGCTTTCGGTTCCGACTGAGGAAGATAATGTAGCTGAAATTGTATTTGTATTTTGTACCTTGTTTTGTTGCTGAATTTCTTGAATTTGTTTTAAACCTTTAAAGTGTTTCGTATGTCCTTCAAGTGTGAACCGCCCCGAGCCTTTGGGGAGTGTCGGGTATACATTGAAATAAATAAATAAATAAATCTTTGTGGCTAGAAAAAATCCATAAGGAAAGAAGACGCATATGCATGATGTTCAGAATTCCATCATCCAAATCTCAGTAGATTCTTAAATTGCATCTCCCAATCAGGCCAGGATTACCCACAAGGCCAACCTAGGCCATGGCCTAGAGGTGCACATTGAGGGGTGGGGGGCACAGATCATGGACCAAAAAAATATATGTTGAAACAAACAAAAATGCAACATGCATGGAGATGAGGAAGGAAGGATACCGGAGGTCCTCCTTTTCGGCGGCGCCCTTGCCCCTTCCTGAATACCAGCTCCTGCCTCTGCTATTGTTGCGCAAACCTGCATATGTGCAAGGGCTGTCGACACTGGCATCGACGTCGACAGGAGGAACAATTAACTCCCTCGATACCGACAGCATCCACTTGCTGGCTCCTTCAATGCAAGTACAGGAAACTCCATTGCACAGTCTGCGCATGCCCTAACACCGTGAAATCTGGTATTCCTCCTCCAACACAAGGAGGAGACTCCTTACTGGAGAGAGAAGCACAACTGCCGGCTATGGCACATGCGCAAACCCCAGTACATGAGAGAAGCCCAACGCAACAAGCCCCGGTATCGGGGAGAAGCGCAGCATCGGTACAGCTGCTGACTACAACACATGCGCAATCCCCGATACTGGGTAGGAGCCAAGTGCCTCAAGCCCGGCATCGGGAGGAGCCTCCTCCCTGATGCCTGCATCCATAGTGCCTGCCAAGAGGGAAACTCCTGTGGCGGACCTAGTGGGGCCACACCGGGAGAGCTGGATGCGGGGCCCTAAGGGGGATGAGTGGATGAAAGGATGTGGGGGGTGGTGGTAGAGGTTGGCTTAAAGGGGGCGTAATTCCAAAGTGTGTCCTAGGGCAATGTTTTTCAACCTTTTTTGAGCCGCGGCACATTTTTTACATTTACAAAATCCTGGGGCACACCACCACCCAAAATGACACAAAATGACACTCTAACACAGTAATACATATAGTGAATATGTTTTAAAATGTATTTATACACTCCGTGTGAAACCTGAGCCTGTTTCGATGAACACAACATAGATATCCTGGCAGGAATGGCAGAAAGACACACACGAAGGTCTTGCTCAACAGCTGTCAGTCTCTCTCTGTGTTCAGTTTTTATCACAGTCACCCGGTCCTCAGGGAAAACGTACCCGGTCCTCAGGGAAGCCGGCTGGAAAGAGAGCAGCCAGACGGAAGCACACTCTGAGGCAGAGAGTTCCACAACTCTCACAGTCAGGAAGTTCTTCCTAATGTTCATCTTCCTACATGTTCCCTGTGATGTTTGCTTTTCTGCCTGCGCTGTTGTGTGCTCTCTCTCTCTCTCTCTCTATATATATATATATATATATATATATGTGTGTGTGTGTGTGTGTGTGTGTAATGTTCATTTGTGGGATTAACATAACTCAAAAACCACTGGACAAATTGCTGCCAAATGTGGCCACAAAACATAGTAATACTAACCCAAGGAGGGACCATCAGTCAAAAAATTGATTTTGTCATTTGGGAGTTGTAGTTGCTGGGAGTTATAGTTCACCCGTAATCAAAGAGCATTCTGAACACCACCAATGATGGAATGGAATCAAACTTCCCACACAGAACTCCCATAACCAAGAGAAAATACTATAAGGGTTTGGTGGGCATTGACCTTGAGTTTTGGAGTTGTAGTTCACCTATATCCAGAGAGCACTGTGGACTCAAACAATGTTGGATCAGGATCAAACTTGGCATGAATACTTAATATGCCCAAATGTGAACACAGATGGAGTTTGGGAAAAATAGACCTTGACATTTGGGAGTTACAGTTTCTGGGGTTTATAGTTAACACACAATCAAAGAGCATCCTGAACTCTTGCAACAATGGAATTGAACCAAACTTGGCATATTGAACTCTCAATTTCCCACGGCACACCTGATGATCGCTCACGGCACACTAGTGTGCCACGGCACACTGGTTGAGAAACACTGTCCTAGGGCACAAAAAGGTGTTAATTCTATTGGGCCTGCTCCCAATAGAATCCAATGCAGGATGGTAGTCTGAGCGTTGGACTACAAATCGCCCAAGACACATGACCTCTTTCCATGCTGATTGGAGGATTTCAGAATTATACTGCGAGAAAGCCTCTTTCCCGAGCTCTGTGTTTGCCTCACCTGGAAAAAACCGCTCGAAAGCTGGCTAAAAACCCATCGTTCCCTCCCCAATTGCCCCAGAAACTTAGAAAAGAAACAGAAATAAAGAGCTGGGGTGGTGGTTGTTGTTTTCTCAAAATTAAGCGTCACCCTTCCCAGCTTTTGCTCAAAGCGACATAAGAATCTAGCGTGTTAAAATGCACCAATTAAAATCAACCGACTCTTCTTTTTCCATTGAACACGGTCCAAGTTTCCCTTCTCTTGTATGGAGATAATTGCCGAGAAGGCACCAAAATCGTCTTCATTTGAAACAGAGAAAGGTCTCATCACTAGCCCTTAAGGCCTTTAGATAATATTTTCCTTAAGTGTATTGGATTGGAGTCTCCCAGGGAGTATTTGTCTGTGTTTGCCATCTGTCTCTCACTTCCCCCTGTGAACACGTCTTTTTTTTTTCCCCCTTTGGGGAAAAGGAAACTTTCCTTTCAAAAGCGGCGTGTTTACCCATCACCAGCTGGCGACCAAAAGAGGAAGTGTGTCTACAATTTGGGTTTTGTGTGAGTGGGGGGCATTGAAGTGCCTTGCGCTTCTCCATTTGGATTGTATCACAGTAAAGACCAGGCATCTGTTACCATTCAACATCAGAAAGCTGTCTCATTGGAACAAACCAAAGTGTCACTAAGCCTCACCTTCCACTTCCCGAAAAAAAAGGCAGCCAAATGCCTTTCTCAATCTGTCGTTCTCCAAAAGATAAGAGATGATAGAGGCAGTATCAATAAATACCAGGGACGTGACTGTTTGGTATTCACAATGCCTAGTTAACCCTATTTTAGGGGATACTTAGGGAGAACAAAAGTTCCCCAATCTCCACTTTGGACTTCATCACATTGAAGCAGGGAAGTGTTTGGCAGGCCCGGATCAGACCATTTTGACGCCCTAGGCCAAAGGCTCTGCCCCCGCCCCTGGCTCCGCCCCGCCCTCGGCTCCGCCCCAGCTTCGCCCCGCCCCCAGCTCCTTCCCACTCTGCCCCATCCCTGCCCCCAGCTCCGCCCCACCCCCGGCTCCTCCCCACCCCGCCCCCGGCCCCGCCCCTGCCCCCTCGCCAGCTCCTACCTCCCTCCCTCCCACCAAAAGCCCCTATGCCGGCCTGAGAAGCGGCTGAAATCATGGCTTTAGAAGGGAGGGAGGAGCCGTGGGGAGGCTCCGCATCGGCTCCGGGGGTGGGGCTTTCCTTCCTCCTCCTCACGCCAGTGAGGAGGTGGGGGCGGGGCGGAGCTGATGCAGGGGCAGAGCCGAGGGGAGCAGAGCAAAGAAGGGGGGCGGCTGTGGATGGTGCTTATGGCACGGCGCGCATGCGCCCTTTTTTTTGATTTTTTAAAAAATTTCCTTTGAAATTTTAAAAAACTTTTTGGGGGGGTCCGGACCTGCTGCCCCCCCCCCAACGAGGCCACCTTAGGCCATGGCCTAGGGTGGCCTTATGGGTAATCCGGGCCTGGTGTTTGGTTGAGTAGAGCTCAGTCATACTCAGTTTTGAAATGAAACGGATGATTTCCCTTCCTTCATCACACTGCTAATTGTATCTGTGCTACTCAGTTGTATTCAGCATTCTTTCAGTTCATTTGCCATCACACTATAATTGCTAGGCTTTGCAGCAGCTGCAGAGCTGTTTGGGCTGGAAGTCAGCCTGAAGAAAACGGAAGTCCTCTACCAGCCCGCACCACAGGAAGAACACCATCACCCCCACGTCAGCAAAGGCAAATCTGTGCTTAAGTCTGTTCAGCAGTTCACCTACCTGGGAAGCATCATCTCTTCAGACGCCAAGATTGACAAACAGATAGATCACACATTAGCAAAGGCATAGAGTGCATTCGGAAGGCTTCACAAAAGAGTCTGGGGCAACAAGCACCTGAGGCAAAGCACCAAAATCAGTGTGTACAGAGCTATCGTACTGTCTATTCTCCTCTATGGGTCTGAAACATGGGTCACCTATCACCAACACCTACGACTCCTCAAATGCTTTCATCAGCGCTGTCTTCGCACAATCCTAAATATACATTGGACTGACTATGTGACTAATGTTGCTGTCCTTGAGCAAGCAGGGATCACCAGCATTGAGGCCATGCTGTTGAGAACACAGCTGCGCTGGGCAGAGCACGTATCTAGGATGGAGGACTACTGCCTCCCTAAGATACTACTCTACGGTGAACTCGCCACGGGTCAGCGCAAGAGAGGCGCCCCCAAAAAGAGATATAAGGACTCTCTGAAACAACATCTCAGGCTCGGCCAGATTGATCATCAACAATGGTCCTTCCTGGCCTCACATCGAGAGGCATGGAGACGCACTATCCACAAAGCTGTGGCCTCTTTTGAGAAGACACGCCGAACGAGTCTCGGAGAGAAACGACAATGCAGAAAGAACCGCAACTTGGAAACGACATCACCCAAGGAGACTTTCTGCTGTGCTTTCTGCAACCGAACGTGCCTATCTCAGATTGGCCTTTTTTGTCATCAACGCGCTTGTAAAAAGCGTGGGATGAGTCCTTCCTAAGAATCTTCGTTCGCGAAGTAATGCCAAGAGAGAGAGAGAGAGAGAGAGACCTTTATATGGTACTTGATATGCTTTTTAAATTTTGTACACTGTGTTATGTGTATTATTGCTTCATGTTAATCGTTTTTAACTGTTTACGTTTTATTGTTATTACATTGAATTTTTGCTGGAGTTCTAAGCAGCCTTTGGGTGAGAATAGGTTGGCAGAAGCTGGGCTCACCCCGCTTCCTGGATTCAAACCGCCAATCTTTTGGTCAGCAAGTTCAGCAGCTCAGTGGTTTAACCCGCTGCACCACCAGGGAGGGAAGTATGTGGCAAAATCGCCTCTGCGCTTTCCTTGTCTAAGAAAACCCCATGAAATGCATGGAGTTGCCATAAGTCAACAGATGACATCAAGGCAGATACACACACAATTTTGGGTTTTGTTTTTTTTAGAATAGTGGGATGAGATTAGCTTGGATGACTGCAACACGATAAGGAAAGGGCTTACACTTGCGTTGTTGAAATACAAGGTGTGTTGAAACCTGATGTTTGAAAAGCAGGACAGACATCTAATACCCAAATAAATAAGTAATGAAACACCTTTCATGTGTTCTTTTCAAGTCATCCAGCTATCCTGAGTCGAGTCAAGATCTAACCGCCGACACACAGCCCCTCTCTAGGAAAGCCTCCATTGACATGCCTTGGAGCCAGTTTGGAGACCACTTGCCCAGTTTTGTGAGCTTTCTTCGACTGCCGACCAAAAGGCCAAGCTGCGGTAAGGAACACCATTATTCTCGAACTCTCGGTTTCCTTTTCTGGGTCTCTTCCAGTTTTGGAGTGGAAATGATTATTATTATTATTATTATTATTATTATTATTTACGGACACAAAACCGCAGTATGTCACAGCAAACAAGATCTATATGCTGGATTTCGTATCAAAAAATCACAAGTCGAACACTTCCCAAGCGTATAGGACTGTGTGATGTATTTTCAAATGATGCGAGCAGATCCAAGTCAGGTGGCCTTTTGCAGTTGGCAGATTGTGATTTTGTCAATGTTTATTGTTTCCAAATGCCAACTGAGATCTTTTGGCATGACACCCAGTGTGTCAATGACCACTGGGACTACCTGTATTATTATTATTATTATTATTATTATTATTATTATTATTGAGTTGGAAGAGACCTCATGGGCCATCCAGTCCAACCCCATTCTGCCAAGAAGCAGGAAAATTGCATTCAAAGCACCCCCAACAGATGGCCATCTAGCCTCTGTTGAAAACCCTCCAAAGAAGGAGCCTCCACCACACTCTGGGGCAGAGAGTTCCACTGTTGAACAGCTCTCACAGTCAGGAAGTTCTTCCTAATGTTCAGGTGGAAACTCCTTTCTTGTAGTTTGAAGTTTATTTTTATTATTTTACTGACACAAAAACATAGTATGTGTTGCACCTCAGACTCGGACAGCCCCCCCCCCCCTAGATCACACACACACAGGCAGATGCAATAAATGTACTTTTATTTAGAATAAAGTATAAAGAATAGTCCAAAAGATAGAATAAAGCACTCCAAACATAGTCCAAAAGGGGAGAGTAGAACAATCCAAAATAGTCCAATAAAGTTCTGTAGTTGCAAGCCCACTGGCTTAAAACTCAAGGAATACAAGGTCCATGAACAAGGCAATGGTGGTGAAACGTGGTACTTGAGGCAAACCGCAACGGAGGTTAAAACATGAACGTGAGGCCGAACCGCTCCGGGAGCCGGCTCAAACTTGGAGACAGGAACGTATTTATTTATTTATTATTGAGGCTTCTATGCCGCTGACTCCCGGGGGCTCGCGGCGGCTCACAAGAGCCAGGGGCATAAAAACAAAGATTAAAAACATAAAACAATTGAACAATTAGAGCAATAGCAGAACAGGCAATAAAACAAATGGAGCAGCAACAGGAGCCACAACACAGTACCCAGAGCACGCGGGCCTACTCTCCGAAGGCCTGCCTATACAGATGGGTTTTGCAGGCCCGCCTGAATGGGAGTAAATCCCTCAGGGCTCTGGTTCGGCCGGGAGGGCGTTCCACAGCGTGGGGGCTATGACGGAGAACGCCCTCCGGCGGGTAGATGTCAGGTGTGCCGACTTTGCTGATGGTATTTCCAGGAAGTTGGCATCCTCAGACCGTAGTGATCTCAATGGGCAATAGGGAGTGAGGAGGTCCCTCAGATACGCTGGCCCCAGGCTGTACAGAGCCTTGAAGGTAAGAACCAACACTTTGAAGGCGATCCGGTGCTCAATAGGCAGCCAGTGCAGATCCTGCAAGACGGGTGTTATACGGCAACCTGCTGGCGTGCCAGACAGGAGCCGGGCGGCAGTGTTCTGCACCAGCTTGAGCTTCCGGATAGACGACAGAGGAAGGCCAACGTAGAGCGCGTTACAGTAATCTAGCCTTGATGACCGTGGCTTGGATCACCGTGGCCAGGTCGTTCCGGGAGAGGTAGGGGGCCAGCCTCCTTGCCTGGCGGAGGTGGAAAAAAGCAGCCTGGCTGACCGCAGAGACCTGGGCCTCCATGGTAGAACTTGATCAAGCCAAACGTGGCTTCAGGTCTGACTAAAAGTCCAAGAACAAAGACTAATAAGGAAGCTAGTCTCGAGGTACCCATCTCACCCCCTTCCTTAAATTCCACGATTGCCTAGAATCTCTGATGTTTCTCCTTCTATCGAACACCGGCTCATTAGCCGGCCCAGCTGCCTCGCTATCAGAGTGAGAACCAGAAAACTCCCTTTCTTCGAAATGCATATCTGGGACGGGAGTAGAAACTTGTTCTTGGGAACCAAGGCCGCCTGGTCCCTCATAATCCCAATCAGACTCTTCTTCCATGGAATCTTCATTAAACTCATCTGCGGTCCCATATCCCTCCAGCCATTCATCGTCCCATTCTAAACTCTTGTTTGGGGACCCATTCCCATCTGGCCATTCGTCATCTTCAAACTGCCCCTGATCAGCTGGGATCTGATCCTGATCAGCTGGGGGCCCCGATGCCGGGCTCTGACCACTAGGCTGGCAAGGCTGGAACACCACAGTATGTCACAGCAAATGAGATCTATATGCAGGATTTCGTATCACAAAATCACAAGTCAAACATTATTATTATTATTATTATTATTATTATTATTAGGGGTGCTTTGAATGCGATTTTCTTGCTTCTTGGCAGGAGGTTGGACGGGATGGCCCACAAAGTCTCTTCCAAATCTATGATTCAAATAATACTCCATTTATACCCCACCACCATCTTCCTGAAGGGAGATGACAGAGCAAAACAAAACACATCAGCGCCACCTTCTACACAGGACAAGCTTTCAGATATTTGAAGACCATTTCCATATCTTCTCTTAATCTTCACCAGAACATGGAAATCATGCATAACAATAACATTATCTAAAATGCATTGCTTGGGTGATGGGACTAATAGCATTCATAATAAACTTTTAAAGCATAATATGACAGCTAGTAATCTTTGACATAATGAATAATATGTATTTGTTTCCCTTTGGGGTCATTAATGTGGATTTAGGGACACTTTCAGAAATAGGCAGCTGGCATCCTGTTATGCAGTTGTGACGTAAATTTTGACACTGTTTAAATATATTGATAATGCAGGTTGTTTTGACACTTAAACTATATTGTAGTCTTTTTTCTCTTTTACCTAATCTTTTTTTTTCTTATGAGGGTGGACAGAATTTTCTTTTTCTGGTTGTTCTTTCTTGTGTTCATCAAGTTTAATATAAAGAGAAGAGTTAGACATAGATTACAAAGGCTGTTTGTTTTTAATATGACTGTGATATATGGAGGAGCCCCCAGTGGCACAGCGAGTTACACCACTGAACTGCTGAACCTGCTGACCGGAGGGTCAGCGGTTCAAATTCATGGAGTCGGGGTGAGCTCCGCTGACCGGGGTATTGGGTGACAACCTGTGCTGGATGGGGTTGCACTCCCCCTGAAGTCACAGGTCCGCAGTTTGGGGGTCCTCCTGGATTCAGCGCTGACACTTAAAACCCTTAAAACTTGTGCGCCAACTGCGACCATACCTCATGAAGTCTGACTTGATCTTGGTGGTCCACACCTTGGTTACCTCTAGACTAGATAACTGCAATGCACTCTATGTGGGGCTACCCTTGAAGACGGCCCGGAAACTTCGATTTGTCCAGCGATCAGCAGCTAGATTAATAACTGGGGCAAGTTACTAAGACCAGTGTTTCCCAACCTTTGTTGAGCCGCAGCATACTTTTAACATTAAAAAAATCCGGGGGCACACCACCAACCAAAATGACACTCTAACACAGTAAAAAAAACGGCTGGGGGATGGTGGCCTGCTGGGAGCAGCTGCTGGAAGTGCCAAAGCCAGTGGAAGGGGGAGGAGCCAGGCCATGCCATGCCCCACCCCCTCCCCCCGGCTTCAGCTCTCCCACAGCTTCTCCAGCCTTGAGGGGGCAATGCCAAGCCAGCGGTGGCAGAGCCTGCCACCGCTGGCTTGGCATTGTCCCCTCAAGGCTGGAGAAGCTGTGGGAGAGCTAAAGCCGGGGGGAGGGGGCGGAGCCAGGCCGCGCCATGCCCTGCTCCTCCCCCAACTTCAGCTATCCCACAGCTTCTCCAGCCTTGAGGGGGCAATGCCAAGCCAGGGTGGGGTCATGACTCTGCCCCCGGTGCATTCTCTGCCATGACTCCTGCCCTCGCTGCTGAAGCCACGCAGAGGAGGAGGAGCATGAGTGGTGGACGGGCTTCAGTGGGTGGGGCCTCCTCCGCACAGCTTCAGCTCGAGGGTGGGAGTCATGGCGGATCCAGGCTGGCTGGGGAAACGGCCAAGCCAGCTGCGCCCGGCTCTTCTCTTGCCACTGCCCTTCCTCCTCCCTCCCAAGCAGCAGGAGAAGCTGACAGGAGGAGGGGGAAGGAAGGGGGCAGAGAGCTTTTCTTGCGGCACAGCAGGAGGTCCGTCATGGCACACTACTGTGCCGCATCACAGCGGTTGGGAAACACTGAGTTACAGGGAGCGCTCAAGCCCCCTGTTTAAAGAACTGCACTGCCTGCCATTTATTTTCCAGTCCCAATTCAAGGTACAGGTGATCACCTATAAAGCCCTAAATGGTTCGGGACCCGCCTATCTTCGTGACCAGATTTCCCTCCATGAACCCGCTTGAACCTTCCGCTCCTCGGGGGAGGCCCTCCTGTCGCCGCTGCCAGTCTCACAGACTCACCTGGCGGGCACAAGGGAGAGGGCCTTCTCCTCTGTGACCCCTGATTCTGGAATTCCTTGCCCGGAGAGATTAGGAAAGACCCCACTTTGGAAACCTTAAAAAAAACACCTGAAAACCTGGCTTTTCCGCTGTGCCTTTGGAGAGTAGTTATTTAATTTCTACCATTGCTCTCCTCAATGGCCCCGTTCTTGCCCCCCCCCCCCAATAAAGGATTCCGCTTATCTCACTCCAAGGTTTTAACATTTTATCTGTGAGCCTGCGGCCCACCCTGTCTTTATGATTTTAGATATTCAGTTGTATATTGTTTCCTATTTATATGTATGTATTTTTATTGCATTTACTGTTGATGTTTGATTTTATTTTATTGTAATTTGTTGTTTGTTTGGTTCGGAGTCCCCATTGGGGAGAGGGGGCAGGGTAGAAATAAAGTTTATTATTATTATTATTTATTAGCCCCAGCTTCTGCCAGCCTATTAGTTTGAAAAAATGCAAATGTGAATATATCAATAGGTACTGCTCCGACGGGAAGGTGATGGCACTCCATGCAGTCATGCTGGCCACATGTCCTTGGAGGTGTCTATGGACAACTCTGGCTCTTCAGCTTAGAAATGGAGATGAGCACACACCCCTCCCCCCAGAGTTGGACACAACTAGATTTAATGTCAAAGAGTAACATTTACCTTCAGGCCCGAATCAGGCCCTTTTGGCACCCTAGGCCAAAGGCTCCGCCCCTCCCCGCCCCAGCTCCACCCCTGCCCTTGGCTCCGCTCCCGGCTCTGCCCCACCCCTGGCTCCACCCCCACCTCCTCGCCGGCGCGAGGAGGAGGAGCAGGAAGGAAAGCCGCACCCCCGGAGCCGATGCGAGGCCTCCCCACGGCTCCTGAGAAGTGGCCGAAATCACCCTTTTCAGGCCGGCATGAGTCATGACGGCTTTAGGAGGGAGGGAGGGGGCGGAGCCAAGGGAGGGGGCAGAGGCGAGGGGAGCAGAGCAAGGGGGCGGCCGTAGATGGCGCTTATGCACCCTTTTTATTTATTTTTTTTAAAAAAATTGATTTTTTTTTACTTTTTGGGGGGGTCCGGACCTGCTGCCCCCAAAGGTGCCGCCCTATGCCATGGCCTAGGGTGGCCTTATGTGTAATCCGGGCCTGTTTACCTTGACTTTTAATGATATATGGATGTATTGCTGTTTCTATACTACCCACAATATAAAAAAATAAAAACACGATCAGCGTCCATGTGATCTTGTAACTGAAAAAAAAATGTGCCAGCTGGACCCTTGCTGTAATAGCCATCCAACCAGGGCCATAGCCAGGATTTTGATTGGGGGCTGAGTTTGGTCGGGGGGGGCTGAGACTGGGTGGAAGAGGGTCTACCCTAGCAAATCTTTTGTATTGTTATCCCAATAACCCCATTAATGTGGGATATAATGAGCATGGTGATCAGATCATGATATGAATAAACATAACAGTTTAAATAATGTACCAGTAAGGCCTTTTCGCAGACCACCCTGAGAATTTCGGGGCTGAGCCCCCTTAGCCCCCCGGCTACATGCCTGCATCCAACCAAGCTGAACAAGCCGGATTGGCCGAAGGGAACTGACCGCTCCAAATCTGTGCACAAGCCTAGAAAGTAACACAATTTTTTTGTTTTTTTCCACAGACCGGAAGTCTTCCAAGGATCTCACGCCATTCAGTGGAATAGATTTGCCCATGCAAACCCTTTCGTCTAGAAGTATTTTTCCTCGAAGCAGCGTTGCCACCATGCCTCCTTCTAACAAAGACTCCTGGAAGGCCAACGTCTCCACGCAGCCTAGTCTCAACAACAGCATATCGCTCCAAGAAGCCATGGCCTTGTTTCCTTCCTTGCAAAGGTTGTCAACAAGAGGAGACAAGCTCTCACTCCCAACGGCCCATCGCCCTAAACCGATTTCTGGGCTCCCGTCACTACAGAGAAAGATCAAGAACATGATAGAGAAGGAGCGAGAAGCTGAGAAGTATAAGCAGTTCGAGCCATTGCCTCAGATCAAACCTGAAGAAATCTTGAGCTGCAGGTCAGAGACAAACCCAAGGATGCCTCAGAAAACCATGTTTTTGGGTACAACTCTCCCATTCCAATGCTGGGTCAGGACAGAATGCTTCTGGAACATGGCAACCCATGCTTCTGAAATAGAGATGATGGATTTCAAAATGCTCTTTGATTGTGGGTTAACTATTTATTTATAGTTAACCTACAATCATACAGCATTCTAAATTCCACCATCGATGGAATTGGGTCAAATCTGGCACACAAAACTCCCATGACCAACAGAAAATACCAAAAGGGTTTGATGGGCATTGACCTTGAGTTTTGGAGTTTTGGACCACCAGGAATGTGGCGCAGCTGGCTAAGTGTCAGCTGCATAAGAGCTCTCTGACCAGTAGGTCATGAGTTCGAGGCCTGCCCGGGTCGAGGTGGGTGCTCGACCCTTAAGTGTAGCCTACTGTTGACCTTTGCAGGCCGAAAGTTGCATCTTCAACTCCCACAATTCCTCACAGCCCCAGGCCCCTTCCGAAGGCCTGGGCAAACTTGGGCCTTTCAGGTGTTTTGGACTTCAACTCCCACAATTCCACACAGCCCCAGGCCCCTTCCAAAGGCCCCTTCCAAGGCCTGGGCAAACTTGGGCCTTTTAAAGGTTTTGGGCTTCAACCCCCACAATTCCTCACAGCCCCAGGCCCCTTCCGAAGGCCTGGGCAAACTTGGGCCTTTCAGGTGTTTTGGACTTCAACTCCCACAATTCCACACAGCCCCAGGCCCCTTCCAAAGGCCCCTTCCAAGGCCTGGGCAAACTTGGGCCTTTTAAAGGTTTTGGGCTTCAACCCCCACAATTCCTCACAGCCCCAGGCCCCTTCCGAAGGCCTGGGCAAACTTGGTCCTTTTGTTATCGAACAACCGCCAATCCCACAGGCCTGTTGTCTGACAACCGGGCAAGCCCCGTGGACCGACCACGGGGCAGAGACCGCGAGGGTTCAGTTAACCTGGCGAGCCCGGAGCGACTAGGTCCTCGTAGCCTACCCCGCTCCCAGATCCAATTATGCTCACCAATGCTGCAAGGTAGATGCCATGAAATTGTTTATTCTGCTCAGCTGAGAGGATGCGAACCGCAATACCCTGATTCCCGCAAAGAACGCATGCATATACATTCAAAACATTGGCTTTTAAAGGTTACAGAACTGTCAAAACAATTGAACTTCCCGCCCGCCTTCTTCTGGGCCGGCTCTGCTGGTGATTGGTTGGAACGTTTGAGGCCAGCTGATGGGCGGGAGGCCGGTCAGTTCCAGGGAGCCTATCAGCGCTCGCTCCCATTTGCCGGCTTCGGCCAATCAGAGGTCTGTGGCCATATATGGAGTTCCAGGAAGGAAGGCTTGGGCGGAAATTGCTGTCAATATGGCATATGAATAAAACAAAAGAATCCTAGCCAGGTAAACGACCTGGGGTGACACCTGGGAGTGATGGGATTAATGAGATGGTACATCATTCTTGAGAATGAAAAAGAAAAAAAGGGAAGAGGCCTGATGATAGTAATTCACTCAAACCTTTGGGTGACAAAAGGGCCTATTTTGGGGCACACCTGGGTTCGAAGCCAGCTGTGACACCCGCTGTGAAGAGCAAACTTTTATTGTCCAAGTTCCAAAGGCTAGTTTAGTTAGACTGGAAATCCGACCGTTAAATTCGCCTCAGGACTGATGAAACGTGGGGCTTAAGTCAAGAGCTTAGCTTATCCATAACAAGATTTCCATCAGAAAGCGCATGCAATATGAATATGGTGGTCCACAAAGATTTCGGGAGCAGGGCGCAGTCGCATTTCCTCTTGACAAAACATAGTAAAACACCCTCAAGGCAATCTTTCTTAACCAAGGGCAAGGAGGGGAAGGGAAGGGTTACAAGGGGTCAAAGGGAAAACTTATGAAGCCACACTGTACATACAGGGGATCCCCAGCAATTTCCCAGTACATTCCCATACAGTTCTTGCTCCCAGAGTTATGATCTTTAAAACAGACAACGCAGGGCTGCCTTCCTTCTGGGAGTTGTAGTTCTCCTTGATGTAATTACTGTCCTTGGGAACTGCAGAGTCTTTGGGGCTTGGGGTGCAAAGCAGTGAGAATAGCAGCAAGAGGAGTCCGTGACCAGTGTCCTTGGGTGAACTTCAGGTCCCAGCTGGGAGCCAGGCCACTGATTGCGAGCGGCCGCTTTCCGGGCTTTCCCCAGGCATGGGAGGGAGAACAGGGAGAAGAAAAGAGCAGAGACAAGATGGGGGAAGAGGCAGAGTGCCTGGGGGCCACACCGGGGCAAATTGGGGGAACTTCCAACGGGTGGATGCTGAATGCATGGGTTCTATTGGCTGTGCAAATGTTGTGTGGATGGGGCAATGGGAGGCAATGGTGGCTGGGTGTACTGGGAGGGACGGTTGGTGCAGTGTGATGTATAGAACTGAGTGAGGCAGAAGGGAAGGGGGGAAAGGGGTCTGGTACTGGTGCAACTTAGGCCATGGGCCAAAAGGAATACTGGGGACTCTCTGCGGTTTGACCTTCTGGATTCGGGGCTTCCTGGTTCGACTACACTTTCAGGTGTTTTGGACTTCAACTCCCACAAGTCCACACAGCCCCAGGCCCCTTCCAAAGGCCCCTTCCAAGGCCTGGGCAAACTTGGGCCTTTTAAAGGTTTTGGGCTTCAACTCCCACAATTCCTCACAGCCCCAGGCCCCTTCCAAAGGCCCCTTCCAAAGGCCTGGGCAAGCTTGGATCTGTGAAGTAGGTGATAAAGGTACCACATTAAGGGGGGAGGCAAATTTTGACTGAATTATGAGGCCATTAAAAAGAACTCCAGGAACGCTGGAATGCGGAAAGAACAACAATGTTCACTGGAAACGCTGAGAGATGAGGAGTGCATCAGCTCCCCCTGGTGGCCAGAGTTTGCCTCTGTTCGTCTATATGTGTGTTTGTGAAACAGCAGGAATTGTCTGCTAAGTATGTGTACCTGAAATCCGCTCTGAGTCCCCTTCGGGGTGAGAAGAGTGGAATATAAATAAAGTAAATCAATAAATAGTTGAGGGGGATTGATTTTATCATTTGGGAGTTGTAGTTGCTGGGATTTATAGTTCTCCTGCAATCAAAGAGCATTCTGAACTCCACCAATGATGGAACTGGGTCAAACTTGGCACACAGAACTCCCGTGACCAACAGAAAACACTGAAAGGATTTGGTGGGCATTGACCTTGAGTTTTGGAGTTGTCGTTCACCTACGCCCAGAGAGCACTGTGGACGCAAACAATGATGAATCTGGACCAAACTTGGCATGAATATTCAATATGCCCAAATGGGAACACTGGTGGTGTTTAGGGGAAATAGACCGTGACATTTGGGAGTTGTAGTTGCTGGGATTTATAGTTTACCTACAATCAAAGAGCATTCCGAACCACACCAAGGATAGAATTGGGCAAATTTCCCACACAGAACCCCCATGACCAACAGAAAATGCTGTGTTTTGTGGTGGTCTTTGGCAACCCCTCTGACAACCCCTCATGAGTCATACCCCCCAGGGGTCCCGACCCCAAGGTTGAGAAATGCTGTCCTAGCTGAATACCAGTATCATGTAGATCAGTGTTTCCCAACTGGTGTTCCACGGCACACTAGTGTTCCTTGAGCGAATATCTGGTATGCCGCGGTAAAACTGCTCTTCCCCCCTTTCTTCCCCCTCCTGACGAACTCGGGGAGGAGGAGGAAAGAGCAACCTTGGCCCTAGAGCGTGCGCGTGCACTTCATCGTCCTCTCTTCCCCCTTTCTTCCCCCTCCTGGCGAACTTGGGGAGGAGGAGGAGGAGGAAAGAGCAACCCCAGCCTTGGAGCGTGCGTGTGCACGTGGAGGAAAGGAGGGAGGAGGATCCTGGAGGAGGGGCACACCGCTGAGCCTGTGCATGTGCGCGTCCCCCTTTCCTCCTCCTTCCCCCCACGTGCACTCCCGTTTGTCCTCCTCCTCCTGCCATGTGCCTTCCTTTGGAGGACTTTGTGCACAAGTAAGTAATGGAAAAAGCAGGGGGAACTATAAATCCCAGCAACTACAATTCCCAAATGTCAAGGTCTATTTTTCCCAAACTCCATCTGTGTTCACATTTGGGCATAGTGAGTATTCATGCCAAGTTTGGTCCTGATCCAACATTGTTTGAGTCCAGAGTGCTCTCTGGATGGAGGTGAACTACAGCTCCAAAACTCAAGGTCAATGTCCACCAAACTATATGTATTGCTGTGTTAGAGTGTCATTTTGTGTCATTTTGTTTGGTGGTGTGCCCCAGGATTTGGTAAATGTAAAAAATGTGCCGCGGCTCAAAAAAGGTTGGGAAACACTAATGTAGCTGTTCAGTTCTATTTCCTGCATATGTAACTCCACTTATAAAAACCTAAATTCCATAGTGAATTCCAGTCATCATAACTATTAGGCATGGTTTCGAACCCAAAAATGGCGATTCTAAAATCAAATTGGGGGATTTTTTTGATTAGTAAAAGAAAGACTTACAAAAAAATTTCCAAAAATTTCTAAAATGTAACTTAAGTACTAACGAAATTCGTTAGTAATTCGTATGCCAGAGCATGCGCATTCCAGATGGTTTTGGCCTACAACTCCCAGAAATCCTAACAGCTGGTAAATTGGCTGGGATTTCTGGGAGTTGTAGGCCAAAACTTGAATAAACCACACTGAATTCTAGATGGGACTCTCCAAATAGGAAGGAGGGAGGGAAGGAGGGAGGGAGGGGGGGTATTCTATTCTTGGAAGCAGCAAAAAAAAGGAGGAGGAGGCCCCCCCTCGCTCCTCGCTGCCTCTCTCTCACCCCGATCCTGAGGGAGCGAGGGCCCAAGTTTGCCCAGGCTGAGAGGAAAATAAAGAGGCCTGAGGCTGTGAGGAATGGTGGGAGTTGAAGTCCAAAACACGTACCTGGAGGGCTGAAGTTGGCCCCTGCGATGGGGCATGGCAGCAGAGCAACGGGGAAGAGAAGCATCTGAGAGAGCACAGGGGAGAGAGGAGGAGAAGCGCGCGTGTGTGTGTGAAGCTGGCCCCTGCGATGGGGCATGGCAGCAGAGCAAGGGGGAAGAGAAGGGGGGGAGCGTGGAGGACTACACTTTCCAGAATGCATTGCCTACCTAGCAGCAGTGTCACTTCCAGTTCCCCATAGAAATGCGGGAAAAAGAAGAAGCTGAATGAAGGCGGGAAGGAAATGAGGGGGGAGAAGACAGGGAGAAGTGAGTACGTAGTACAATAATTAATTAATTAATAATTAAGAATTTATTACGATCATAACGCAAATTGTTGGCCTCAAGGACCGTAAAAGGAAGTCTACTTCCGGGTTCACGGCAGCGATCCGTAAAAGCTCAAAAGTCCCATTACATACGAATCTCTTACGAATCCTTTTAATTTCCGTTTCATTTTTCTCATGCCTAATAACTATCACTACCTAAGTGTGTTTCTTCTCTTATGTTTTGCACAGGTACCTCCGTTTGTCTCAGAGCAATATTGACACTTTGCTGGACCTGTGTAAAGAGTCTGGGATCGACATAGACTTGCATCCACATATGAAAGAATCTGACATCGACGTCAGCAAAGTTCTCTCCTCCAGTACCAGTAGAGCACTATAGACTGAAGATCGCGCCCAAATATAGTTGTTGTCCCGTTGGGCACTGTTTGCACAGTGGCCCAAAAAGTGTGAATTTCCCACCAGTATTGGAAAAACCAGACACTTTGGGAATCAAAAGCATAGTTGACGAGAAAGTAGGAAAGTCCTGCAGGATTTAGTGATGCAATGATAAAACAAATCGTGCTCTCGCTGTAAGCTGTAAGTTGCTGTTTTCTTCTCCTGGTCGATGAGTAATTAATTGGGCCAAATATGTTGGATATGTCATTAACTGGACTCAATATTTGAAAGGTGTCACATTAAACCAGTGTTTCCCAACCTTTTTTTGAGCCGCGGCACATTTTTTACATTTGCAAAATCCTGGGGCACACCACCAACCAAAATGACACTCTAACACAGTCATACATATAGTTAATATGTTTTTAAATGTATTTATACACTCAGTGTGAAACCTGGGCCTGTTTCGATGAACACAACATGGATATCCTGGCAGGAATGGCAGAAAGACACACACGAAGGTCTTGCTCAACAGCTGGGAGTTATAGTTCACCCGCAATCAAAGAGCACTCTGAACTCCACAGTCAATGATGGAATGGAATCAAACATTTCCCATGATGGAACAGAACTCCCATAACCAAGAGAAAATACTATAAGGGTTTGGTGGGCATTGACCTTGAGTTTTGGAGTTGTAGTTCACCTATATCCAGAGAGCACTGTGGACTCAAACAATGTTGGATCAGGATCAAACTTGGCATGAATACTCAATATGCCCAAATGTGAACACAGATGGAGTTTGGGAAAAATAGACCTTGACATTTGGGAGTTACAGTTTCTGGGGTTTATAGTTAACACACAATCAAAGAGCATCCTGAACTCTTGCAACAATGGAATTGAACCAAACTTGGCATATTGAACTCTCAATTTCCCACGGCACACCTGATGATCGCTCACGGCACACTAGTGTGCCACGGCACACTGGTTGAGAAACACTGCATTAAACGATGCAACCCATTTGTGCACATTCCCCTAGATTTGCTTCAAGGTGTGACCAAGGTCTCCGAGATTTTGAACTTATTTATTCATTTATTTATTTATTTACTTTGCTTCTAGACCGCCTCTCTCAGCCCGAAGGCGACTCGAGGCGGTGTACAAATGGAAAAAACCGCCCAAGACAAACATATCAACATTTATCAACACAATTCCATCATATACAAATTAGCACTTAACGTTAAAAACACAATATCAGCGTCTCATTATTAAATCGGTATCCAGTTGCATCGTCGTCGTTCCGTAGGTCTCAATTTGGTAATCATACTACATCTGCAAATGCCCGGTAAAATAGCCAGGTCTTGACCTTCTTGCGAAATGCCAAGAGGGAGGGGGCTGATCTGATGTCATAAGGAAGGTCATTCCAAAGCCGAGGAGCCACCACTGAAAAGGCCCTGTCTCTCGTCCCCACCAATCGCACCTGCAAAGCAGGCGGGACTGAGAGCAGGGCCTCTCCAGATGATCTTAAGCATCTTGAAGGTTCGAAGGGGGAGATGCGTTCAGACATGTAAGTTGGACCAGAACCGTTAAGGGCTTTAAAGGCTAAAGCCAGCACTTTGAATTATGCCCGGTAGCAAACTGGTAGCCAGTGGAGCTGGCACAACAGAGGTGTTGTGCGCTCCCTGAGTGCCGCTCCTGTTATCAACCTGGCTGCTGTCCATTGGACCAGTTGAAGCTTCCAAACAGTCTTCAAAGGTAGTCCCATGTAGAGGGTGTTGCAGTAATCTATACGAGAAGTAACCAGAGTGTGGACCACTATGGCCAAGTCAGACTTCCCAAGGTACGGGCACAGTTGGCGCACAAGTTTTAACTGTGCAAATGCTCCCCTGGTCACCGCCAAAACCTGGGGTTCCAGGCTCAGCGATGAGTCCAGGATCACTCCCAAACTGCGAACCTGCGTTTTCAGGGGGAGTGTAACGCCATCCAACACAGGCTGTAACCCTATGCCCTGTTCGGCCTTTCGACTGACCAGGAGTGTCTCTGTCTTGTCTGGGTTCAGTTTCAATTTGAAATTGAACCAAAAATAGGTCCAGCATTTTCAGTAGGTCCTTTAATTTGTAGTGTGGAATGTGAATGGGTTCATGGCACACTCGGACATCGGGGCCACGAATCATCACAAGATCCTACTGTGCTGTCGCACCCGGGCTGTAGATACTAGGCATGGTTTAGGACCCAAAAATAGCAAATCGTAAATCTAATGGGGGGGATTTTTTTTATTAGTATATCAAAGACTTACAAAAAATTTCCCAAAAAGTTCTAAAATGTAACTTAATTACTAACGAAATTCGTTAGTAATTCGTATGCCAGAGCATGCGCATTCCAGATGGTTTTTGGTTCCACAACTCCCAGAAATCCTAACAGCTGGTAAATTGGCTGGGATTTCTGGGAGTTGTAGGCCAAAACTTGAATAAATCACACTGAATTCTAGATGGGACTCTCCAAATAGGAAGGAGGGAGGGAAGGAGGGAGGGAGGGGGTATTCTATTCTTGGAAGCAGCAAAAGAAAAGGAGGAGGAGCCCCCCCCCTGGCTCCTCGCTGCCTCTCTCTCACCCCGATCCCCAGGGAGCGAGGGCCCAAGTTTGCCCAGGCTGGTCATATACCTACATTCTATGCACATGCAATAATACAGCAGTAATAACAATGGGTATAAGAAGAGGTAAAATTCAAACCGAAGTATTCTGACTGGTCCCTGCCTCATGCGGTGCAAACGGGCTCTTTCTCTGGGAGCCCGGAAATTACCCGGGAAAAGACAGCGTTTTCTGCTTGGGTGCACACACATACATATTCTTTGGGGGATTTGCTGCAGAATCCCGGCCTCATAGAGAAGATTCTGCAACAAATCCCCTCCCAAGAATATGTATGTGTGTGCTCCCAAGCAGAAAACGCTGGCTTTTCCCCCCCGGCTAATTTCCCCGAGCCCCGCTTTGCACCGCATGAGGAGAGACCAGTCAGAATACTTCGGTTTGAATTTTACCTCTTCTTATACCCAGTGTTATTACTGCATGTGCATGGAATGTAGGTATGACCAGTTGGATTACTTATAATATTAGGCAGTGGCACTTACAGTAGCATTCATTGTATTATACATTAGGTTGGTTTCTCACCCCAATACTCTTTGATGCCTTAGATCCTGGCTGGCAGGCAGGAGAGGCAGGGAAGCCTGGAAAAAATGTAAACAGACGACTTCCGGTAGGGGCATCATGGCGGATGCCACGGTTTGGTGAGGCTCCTCGTGCAAAGCTCACCAAACCTACCTCTTTCCACCCCTTGGAGGGGCATTCGCCCCCCTTCGACGACGGATTGAGGTCGACGAAGTGCCAACCTTGGAGCCGGCTGTCTGTGGTTGGAGTCCCGGAGGGGGCCCTGGCGAACAGACAGAAAGAGGTTCGGGTGCACAGGAGGCAAGAGGGAGCCTGGGGCGTAGCTCCGGGCCAGAACGCCGGCCCCTATTTTAAAACCAAGAACGGCGGGAAGAAAGCGCTAAGAAAACCGAATTGCAGAAAGGCCCACAAGGCCCGGAGGCATTATATACTGACTTTGGGATTTAGAGAAAAACATAGATGGTCCGTAGAGACACTTTCCACAAGAAGCTGAGTGGGGTTTGTTCGCAGCGAGGGTGAAGCAGAGACGGAAAGAAGAGCGGTGGGAGACCTTGGAGAAGAGCGGCGATAGGATCCGTAAAAGAAGGTCGGAGAAACCCCCCCTACAGTTAAGAGGCATAAATTTAAATTCGTCTTGCCTGATCACCGGTTCGCCGCAGCTTTGCCGTGTCCGGGTGAGACTGGCGGTGGCGTGTAGGGCGAGGAGGCGAGGAGTGCAAGAGGGAAGGAGAGAGAAGGGGAGAAAAAAAAGCAGCGGCCCCTTTAAGCAGCCCGGTGGGAAAAGAGTCAAACAGTAAACGAGGGGTGAAGATCTCGGGACCTCTCGCGGGAGGACGTTAGCGTCAACGTCAGCGTCAGCGTCAGCGCCAGCACGTCAGCACGTCAAGAAGATTGCGCAAGAGGTCAGCCAATTCTTTAAGACAAGTAGGCGACGTAACTAAGGCATCAACGTAATTAACGCAACCAACGCAACTAACGCAATCTGACGCAAATAAACTGAAGTTGCGTGAAATAGCGCATCCGGGCTTTTGGACACTTCGACAGGCAGTTTGACAAACAAGGGAGGACGGAGAGAGGAAGGAGCAACGGGAAGGCGTTACAGACGACAGGCGGCAACGGAGCCAAATAACTCAAACCAACTAAAGAAAGTAAAGGAAACCAAAGGAAACTAAAGGAAACTAAAGAAAAGCAAGGGATAAAAAGAATACCTGAGAGTTTGAGTGCCCCGGGAGTCCTGATACCCGTGCATGTCGTAGTCTGGTTTCTCTGTTGTGGAGAACGACAGTTTGGGCTCCCCCCTGGGTGCTTACAGGGAAGCCTCAAGAATACCTAAGAGACTGAGTGTTCCCTTCTCCCACATAAAATTGTTCTGAGTCATTTACACCTTTACACTCCGTGAAACTCTTCCCTAGCACCCCCCCCCCCCCGTCTAGAGTGCCCTACCTTATACAACTTACCTAACCACCTGTCTCAAAGAATACTTTAAGGAGTGTGCCTTGTCGAGCTCCGTGGACTCTTATATCTGCACTAGGGGAGAGTACATAAACCACAGAAGGAAAGCAGTGGATGGGAAAAGGGAAGTTAGCAGAAGCCATCAGAAGTCACCAGAAGCAATTAGAAAGAAGAAAGTAAGCCCAAGATAGAGAGTTAATCTCAAATGCTGACTTAAACCCATACACTGCAATCCTTGCAAATTTATCCTAGCATCTCGTTTAGTTCAATGGTCCCTCAAACATCTTACCTGTAATACCTCCTGCAAAGATTATTGAAGGATTTGTATTTTTTTTCTCTTCTCTGCTCCCCAGATCTGGGCCTCGGGTGCCTCTTGCACTTGCCTTGGGAGATTTTGTAAACTAGACACAGAGGTGAATTGGCAGGGGAAGCTATCTCGAACTAGGAGCAAGACAGAGTGCCAGTTCTGAATAATAGTTAGGCCCCCCTTGACCAAGTACACCTCTGTAAGTTGCTCAGAGACTCTCTTAATTCAATATACCTAAGTTTTTTTTAAAATCTGGCTTGAAGAGTAAAATCTAAGAATGAATACACCTAAGGCCAAAATGGATAAAATAGAGAATAAACAACTAGGAAGAAAGGGCTCAGTAACGGAGGAATTTTCTTCAAAGGACCTAATGAAAGAAATATTGAAAATACAGACAGATGTGAAACAGATTCAAGAAAAGCAAGACTCTCAGTATAATATTATTAGAGGAAAGATGGAAGATTTAAAGAAAAAATTAAAGGAGGAAATGAAAACAGTGATTAAAGAGGAACTAAGAAACATGCAAAAAGATATCGATCTGCTACAACAAGGGAAGAAAGATTGTATTAAGGAAAACAAAGCAATGCAGTCTCAACAAAAAGAATTGGAAAAAACAATGGTAACCATGGAAAGGACGATTGCGACTTTAAAATTGCAACAGGAGTCACTGGAGGCAAAGGAGAAGGAATTCCAACTCAGGTTCAGAAACGTTAGGGAGCAGGAGCAGGAAAATATCAAAGAGACAGTAACTATGATAATCGCAGAGGTTTTACAAACTACGGCAGAGGAAGTTGAAGGAGATGTGGATAGGGTGTTCCGTGTGCAATAAAACTATGCTAAAAGACATGGCACGCCACGGGACACGATAGTCTGCTTTGGCAGAAAAATTGTTAGAGATGAGATAATAAAGGCCAATGCCAAATCCCCAACCTTCTATAAAGGCGACAAAGTGGTGATACTAAAAGAATTTCCAGTAGCAGTTCTAGAAAGAAGGAGAAAATATTTCTTCATTACTGACATACTGAGAGAGAAAAACGTAAGGTTTAAATGGGAAAAAGAAGGTCTGACGACAACATGGGAGGGGGAAAAACACTGGCTAACATCTGAACACAAAGCCAGAATGTTTTATGAAAGATTCTTAGCAAAAGAGGGAGAAGCAAAGGATAAGGAGCCTCGGAAGACGGAGAAAAAAGACCAGACGTCTGATAAACCACGGAAAAGACTAAGGGAGAAATCCCCTTTAGTAGATATAGACTTGATGGAATTCGGGCAGGCCGGTGCTGGGGGAGGAACCAAGGAAGAAGATGCCACAGAGTCTTAAATTTTACTCACAAAATGTGAATGGCTTAAATAGCCCTAATAAACGTAATAAAGTATGGAATCAATTTAAACAGGAAAATTTGATATAATTACAGTACAAGAAACACATATTTCTCAGAAACATGTGAAATATTTAAATCAGAAACAATTTGGAAAAGTTTATTTTGCATCAAGTGAGGAAAAGAAGAGAGGGGTGGTAACCTTTGTTAATGAGAAAATTCAATCAAATCAAGCATTTAAGGACCAAGAAGGGAGACAACTGGGAATTATTTTGGAGAATGAGGGGAAAAAGATATTGCTATGCAATATCTATGCACCTAATGGGGCTAAAGAGAAATTTGTGGAATCTCTTAATAGAAGAATTACAGAACAAGAGTTTGATTATCTCCTAATAATGGGGGACTTCAATGGGGTGTGGAATACGAAACTGGACAAGTCAGGAGAGAAGCCAGAGGAGAAAAAGAATAGGAAAGGCAAAACAAATAAGGGGGAAATGCCAAAATGTTTCAAAAAACTTCTGGTGGAATTTAACCTGATAGACCTCTGGAGACATTACCATAAAAGTGAAAGGGATTATACCTTCTTTTCGAACCCTCACCAATCATGGTCGCGTATCGACATGGCATGGGGTTCCAAAGACTTGGTAATAAAGATAAAAAAAACAAAAATCCTGACTAGAATAACATCAGATCACGCACCGTTGGAGTTGACAATCGATAACACAAGAAACAGGGAGGGAAGTTTTAGGTGGAAACTAAATGACCACCTATTAAAAACCCCTAAGGATATTGAGAAAAGCAGAGAGATGCTAAAGGAATTTTTCAAATTTAACAAAGAAGAGGATTCCCCAATGGAAATAATTTGGGATGCCGCCAAAGCCTTTATGCGAGGACACTATATCCAACAAGCAGCGAGAAGGAACAGGGAAAAACGAAATATGTGCCAAAAATTAGAGACGGAAATCTCCATATGGGAAAAAAGTTAAAAAATAACCCAAGAGACATCAAAATTAGAACACAATTGGATCTACTTAAAAACAAATAGAAACTCTCCAATTGGAGGATATTACAAAGAAACTCAATCTAATGAAACAGAGACATTTTGAAAATGCGAATAAAGTGGGTCGATGGTTAGCCTGGAAGATTAAAAATAGGAGACAAAAACAATATATAAACAAAATCAGTGAAAATGGGAGAGAGTATATATATCAAAAGGAAATAGAGGAGCAATTTGTAAAATTTTATAAAACACTTTATTCTGATGATAATATTTCCAGAGAAAGGATTATAGAGTATTTGGGGAGCAAAAAAATAAAGAAGATAACAGAATGTCAACGAGAAAGTCTGAATAAACAGATAAACGAGGGAGAAATTAGGACAATAATTAAAACCATGGCACCAAACAAGAGCCCAGGACCGGATGGCTTTTCATCACACTTTTACAAGGTGCACACAGAGGTGCTAATACCATCAATGTTGAAAGTGATGAATAAAGTTCTGAACGAAAGTAAACTCCCACCTTCCTGGACTCACTCAAATATTACGCTGATACCAAAAGACGATTCAGACATGAGGACACCCAAAGGTTTTCGCCCAATTGCTTTATTGAATACAGACTATAAAATTTTTGCTGGCATATTGGCAGCAAGATTGAAAGTGGTCCTGAATGAAAGAGTACACAAGGACCAAACTGGCTTTCTCCCAGGCCGTCAAATTAAAGATAATACCAGGTTGATTTTGAATATAATCGAATACTACAACAAGCACACTCAAAAAGAAGTCGGCATCCTCTTTTTGGATGCCGAAAAAGCCTTTGATAAGGTTAATTGGAATTTTATATTTGAGTTGATAAGAGAGATGGACATGGGATTTTATTTTGAGAACGCGATTAGATCAATTTACGATAAACAAACGGCTAAAATCATCATAAACGGCCAGTTGACAAAAGAAATTAAATTAATGAAAGGCACAAGACAAGGCTGCCCGTTGTCTCCTTTGATTTTTGTAATGACATTAGAAATCCTTTTAGAAAGTATAAGACAAAATAAAGAAATTAAAGGACTGAGAATTCCTAATAATACGTACAAGGTCTCGGCATACGCAGACGACATGGTCTGCGTAATAGAAGACCCTCTGCAACAATGGAATGAGTGGTGGAAGGAATTAATGACTTATGGGGAAGTCGCTGGGTTAAAAATAAACAAAGATAAAACGAAATTTATTGTAAAGAATATGACGGAAAAGAAAAAAGAGAGTCTCCAAAGAATAACAGGAATTAAGATAGAGAAAATGGTCCGGTATTTGGGAGTTGTTTTGACAGGAAGCAATGCCCATTTGCTCCAAAATAATTATGAAAGAAAATGGAGGGAAATAAGGTCAAAACTGGAAAAATGGAGTAAGTTGCAACTTTCATTGATGGGCAGGATAGCCCTGGTTAAAATGTCGGTGTTACCCGAAATATTATTTTTGTTTCAAACAATCCCAATCCTAAGGACAAAAGCAATTTTGGAAGAGTGGAGAAAGGATATCTTAAAATTTGTGTGGTTGAACAAGAGGGCAAGGATAGGCTTCCATCAGCTGAAAGACAACATCAAAAGAGGAGGAATGGCATTGCCGGATCTCCAAATTTTCTATGAATCGGCGGTACTGGTATGGGTGAAAGAATGGGTAACCTTAACAAAAAAGAAACTTTTGGCCTTGGAAGGAGAAGATCTTTTCCGGGGATGGCATAGCTATCTCTGGAGAGACAAGGCTAAGGTAGAAAAAGGTTTCAGAAATCACTTTATAAGGGCGGCTCTTATTAATGTGTGGGACAAGTATAAAGAAAGATTATGTAATAAAACTCCCATGTGGTTCTCTCCGATTGAGGCAGACCATAAGAGGGAAATTCCGAGGGAGAGGTGGCTGACGTATAAAAATATATTAAAGATCAAAGGGCAGGAAGTGGACCTGATAACGTTGGAGGAGCTGCAAAGGGTGGAACCTGGTACAACGTGGTTCCACTACTGGCAAATTAAAGAGAATTACAAACAAGATCGGAAAAAGGGGTTTGAAATAACAGACTCTAGTTGGTCGAAAATTGTAAAAAGCGACACCAAAACTATACGGAAATCCTATCAACTATTATTAGGTTGGGCCACTGAGGAAAATCTGGTTAAGGAGGTAAGGATAAAGTGGGCCAGGCTGGTGGGTCACACTATAGACTTGTGTAAATGGGAAGAAGTGTGGGGCAAAAAATTAAAATTTACTTATGCAGTCGAGATAAAAGAAAACTGGTATAAGGTATTTTATATGTGGTATTTAACACCAGAAAAGCTCTCGAAGTTTAGCAAAGGTAAACTGAATGCGAAATGTTGGAAATGTGGAGCGAATGTTGGGACGTATGCCCATGTGTGGTGGGAATGTAAAAAGGTAAAGAAATTCTGGTGGGAGATATTTAAGAGGTCAAAAGATATTTTGGGGAAAAAAATTGATTTTAAACCAGAATATTTTCTGTTGGGGATATTTGATTTTGAGTTAGATAAAAACGATGATAAAATCCTTTTTTATTTGGCTGCCGCAGCAAGAATAACTCTGGCCAGATTCTGGAAACTTAAAGAAGTGCCAACACACCAAGATTGGTTAAAAAAAGTCTACGACATAATGAACATGGATCTGCTAACACAGAAAGTAGCTTATAACAGGGCATTTGAAAATAGAACAAACTGGGACAAATATATTAATTACCTTAAAGTGTAGAAATATAAGTTGATATGATGGACAACAATACAAAAGTGAAGATAAAGATATGGAACCATTGGATAACTAAGTCTTAGTTCACAGAAAGGGGAAGTAAGACCACCCCTCTGTGCAACGGTCGAATGTAGTTGGAGCCTCTGCAAAACGGACTAGGAGGGCAACAGGGGGATTATATAGGTGTAGGTGAGGGTGGAGGAAGTGGGGGGGGGGAAGGGAGGGGGGATCTGATTTTATGTTACGTTTTTATGTTATGTTATGTTATGGTTTTGTTTATGTTTATGTGTATGCCGATGGTTTAGGTCGGTAAGTTTGTGATGTATTGTGTTTTTTTTTTGTTTTTTCATGTCAGAATGAATAAAAATTAATTACAAAAAAATGTAAACAGAGAGGATTACTCAGGAGTAAATCCACAAAGAAGGGCCCTTCATCCAAAGTGCCCTCCTTTGCAGATTTACTTCTGAGTAATCCTCTCTGTTTACATTTTTTCCAGGCTTCCTTCCAGCCGAGCGAAGGAGCGAGTTTAGGGCTTGCCTTGCCATAATATTGGCAAGGGAGGCGGAGGGTGGTGAGAGAGAAGGAGGGTGCCCCCTTATGCCCCCTTACGACCTAATAACGACACTTAAGAAAATCCTGGCCCCGAAGTTCGAAAAATTAAGTCCACTTCCTGGTTGGCGTTCCAGGTGCGGAAAAGCTCGAAAGTAGCATTTACGAATTTCTTACTGAAACGAATCATTTTCATAACCTTTTTCTCATGCCTAGTAGATACCCAGTGAAGGGAAAGGACGTGGTCTCTCTATACTGGAGGATTGCTTCTTGCCTTCCTTTAGAGCAGGGGTCGAGAACCTTTTTGACTCAGAGAGCCATGAAAGCAAAATATTTGGAAATCTATCTCAGTGAGAGCCATATTATATATATACTGTATAATATATATTAACACTGAATTCAACTAAATGTGAGTATATACGTACATACTATGAGAAAACGATTCCCCGGCAGAATGACGGGACACTTCAGACGTGGCTCTGCAAAAGGCACGCTCAGGACTCTGGGAAGGAAGAGAAGACGGAAGGAAGGAAGGGGGAAAGAAAGAAAGACAGACAGAGGAAATAAAGGCGGGAGGGGGAGAGGAAGAAAGAAAAGAAGAACGAACTATGGAAAAGGAAGAAAAGAAAAGCAGGAGAGAGACAAGGAGGGGAAAGGAGGAAATGGGAAGGGAGGAAAGGAAAGGGTGAGGGGAAAGAAAGGAAAGGGAGTGAGGAAAAAGTTAAATAATGAAGGGAAAGAAGAAAAGAAAGAAGGGGGAGAGGGGGGAAGTGAAAAGAAAGGAAGGAGAAGGAAAGGAAGACTTGGGGAAAAATAATAGAAGAGGGAGGAAGGAAGCGGGAGGGAGAATGGAGGAAAGAAGGAAGGGGAGAGAGGGAGGGAAAAGGAAGGGGAGAAGGAAAGGGTGAAGGGGAGAAAGAAATGAAGGAAGAGGAAGGAAGGAAGAGGGAGAATGGAGGAAAGAAGGAAAGGGAGAGGGGGGAAAGGAAGGAGAGAAGAAGGAGGAAAGGGTGAAGAAAGAAATGAAGGAAGAGGAAGGAAGAGGGAGAATGGAGGAAAGAAGGAGAGGGGGGAAAGGAAGGAGAGAAGAAGGAGGAAAGGGTGAAGAAAGAAAGGAAGGAAGAGGAAGGAAGGAAGAGGGAGAATGGAGGAAAGAAGGAAGGGGAGAGGGAGGAAAAAGGAAGGAGAGAAGGAAAGGGTGAAGGGGGGAGAAAGGAAGGAAGGAAGGAATAGGGAGGAAGAGGGAGAATGGAGGAAAGAAAGAAGGGGAGAGAGGGAGGGAAAGGAAGAAAAGGAGGAAAGAATGGAAGAGGAAGGAAGGAACAAAGAGGGAGGGAGCAAAGAAGGTAGGGAGAGAGGGAGGAAAAAGAATGAAAGAAAAAGAGAGGGAAAATTTGTGTCACTCCTCCCCGTTGCATTCCGGGTTAACCGAGGCCCAGGCTGGTCTGGAGAGCCAGATGCAATCACGAAAAGAGCCACATCTAGCTCCCGAGCCATAGGTTCCCTACCCCTGCTTTAGAGGCTTGGGGCTCCCAAGGACCAAGCTGGACACTCTAGTCAACTCAAACAGGCTTTATTTGTTCATAACATGAGTTAACTTCACTCAGTAACTTAGCTTAGTTCCCCGGAAAGATAAAGGAAAGATCTTGCTTTACAGTCTCTCTATAGCTTTAGTTCAGGAAGCTATATCCTCTCCTTCTCTATGGCCTCGAGGTAAGAACACTCGAAGCCTAAGTCAGACAGCCTATATTGAAGGCATGAAACATTCCTCTGGATGTCAACTGACTGGTTTGAAGGTGCTTGAGACTCCTCAGAGCTACCCAACCTTCTGGTATGCTGGGCTTTCCATTTGAGTCCCAAGGAAAGCCAGTCTGGTTTTGGAAGATAGCCTGACCAAGGCCTGGCCTGGCAAACCTTCAGTCACGTCCTCTCTGGAGAAATCCTGGTGGTCTAATGCAGTGTTTCCCAACCTTTTTTGAGCCGCGGCACACTTTTTACATTTGCAAAATCCTGGGGCACACCACCAACCAAAATGACACAAAATGACACTCTAACACAGTAATACATATAGTTAATATGTTTTCAAATGTATTTATACACTCTGAGTCAGGGGTGCTCACACTTTTTCAGCATGGGAGCTACTGATTAAAAAACCAAGTCCCAAAGATCACCTGCCCAGAAATGTAAAACGTATAACTATTTTCTTATTTATTTATTTATATTATTCATTTTTACGTACCGCTCCTTCCAGCAGGCTCGGGGCAGTTTACATAAAATGAAGTTATAAAACATCAACATTTCAATTTAATAACAACAATATAAAACAGAGCATAAAAATACATCCAACCACCCCATTTCTCCCACACTGCCATATTACCACACATATTATCAGCCAGAAAGTAAGAAGAGAGGCTGTTGAACTGCAAGGCCATTTAATACTCAGCAAGGTAAACAAAGGGGCATGCAAAAATACATCCAACCACCCCATTTCTCCCACATTTCCATATTCCCCAACATATATTTCTCAAGGAACAAAGCAAGCAGAGAGGCTTTGGAGCTAAAAGGCCATTTTTAAACATTAAAAATAAACAAAGAGACATGCCACAGAACAATCAAGCACCCACCCCAAAGTAAAAAGACCGACCTTTGAGATGCGGTAAGGAAATGACCCCAAAGCGTCCTTCTTCTTCTCGTCTGTCGTTGCTCCTATTTCCACACCGCCAGCATGCATGCCGCCTCCAAGAGCTCCAAGAGAAGTCCGAGAGGCAAAATGGGTGCTTCTGCGCATGCGCGCGGGGCCAGCCATGCATCGCGTTATCCAGGCCCGCCCCCTTTGGTCTCCTACGACTCTGAGTGGCTGGAGAAGGACGGAGGGAGGAGGAGGAATCCAGAAGAGGGGGCCCATTCTGCCTCTTGGACTCTGGAGCTTTTGGAGGTGGCGCGCGAGCAGGGAGCGGGGAGGAGCAACGACGGAGAACTTCTTTGCAGCGTGCAGGGGCGCGTGAAGAGGACCAACAGCAAAAAACCTGGTCAGGGGCCTGAAGATCACCAGGATGAGGCCCGAAGATCACCCTGGTGATCGCGATCACCGTTCTGAGCACCTCTGCTCTGAGTGAAACCTGGGCCTGTTTCGATGAACACAACACAGATATCCTGGCAGGAATGGCAGAAAGACACACACTTCCCACACAGAACTCCTATAACCAGGAGAAGATGCTATAAGAGTTTGGTGGGCATTGACCTTGAGTTTTGGAGTTGTAGTTCACCTATATCCAGAGAGCACTGTGGACTCAAACAATGTTGGATCAGGACCAAAGTTGGCATGAATACTCAATATGCTCAAATATGAATGCAGATGGAGTTCAGGGGAACTAGACCTTGACATTTGGGAGTTGTAGTTGCTGGGATTTATAGTTCCCCTACAATCAAAGAGCATTCTGAACCCCACCAATGATAGAACTGGGCCAAACTTCCCACACAGAACCCCCAGGAGGCAAGAGGAGGTCTCTACTTGGGGAAAGGGAGGCAGGCCTTCCCAATGCATGGAGAGGGAGAGAACAAATAGACAACGGGTGGGGAGGGGGGGTGTTTGTAATTTTGTGCCTTTTTTGAGGTAGGTTTCTTAGGGTTTTTATACTTCAACACACTAGACACCCCCCCCCCCTCGGAGGTTCCAATTTCCCAAGGCACACCTGATGATTGCTCACGGCACACTAGTGTGCCCCGGCACACTGGTTGGGAAACACTGGTCTAATGTATATAACAATGGCATTCTTCCAAAATCCCTGGGAAAGGGGGTGGAACAAACTCAACTGGGCTCTGCAAGCAATGATTGGCAGGTGCAAAGAACCAATCAATGCAACCAAACCTTTGCAAAACTGAGCATGCTGCAGAAACACAACACAACAGTGCAAACCTTTTGGAACTCTGCCATACAAAATGACTTGATCCCCAAAATCCCTGGGAAAGGGGGGCGGAACAAACTCAACTCAGATCTGTGAACGATGATTGGCAGGTACTAAGGACCAATCAATGCAATCTCACTTATAACAAACTGTGCAAGCTGCAAAACACATCTTAACAAGGCAAAGCTTTACAAATTTAAGATCCTTTATGCAGGGGCATTTGCAGCGCCATCACACTCACAACGGATTCTCAGGTTGGAATATGATTGGTGTTTAATACACAAGAAAGCTCTCCTACCCATCCAGTTGGACATTTTAGCAGGGCAATGGCCATATTTAGTTTGCGGTTGCATAAGCAGAGTTCGAGAGTATTACCATTTCATCTGGTATTCATGTTACGAGTCCCAACTAAAGTACAGCCATCAAATACAATGGAATTACTTAGGAGCCCCCGGAGCCACAATGGGTTAAACCCTTGTGCCAGCAGGACTGAAGACCGACAGGTCAGAGGTTCGAATTTGGGGAGAGCGTGAATGAGCTCCCTCTGTCAGCAATAGCTCCCCATGTGAGGACATGAGAGAAGCCTCACACAAGGATAGTAAAACATTAAACATCCAGGCATCCTCTGTGCAACATCCTTGCAGACAGCCAATTCTTTCACATCGGAAGCGACTTGCAGTTTCTCAAGTTACATGAAAAAAACCCACAGTAATGGATAAAATGGGTCTATTAAAATAAATAGAGTGATGTAGGGACGCTCTATTTATTTTAATATAATAGTATATTATATTACTTACTTATATTACCTTACTGTATATTACTTATATTACTTACTATATTACTGTATATTACATATATTACTTACTATATTACCTTACTGTAAGCCGCTCTGAGGCCCCCTCGGGGGTTGAGAAGAGCGGGGTAAAATCCTGAAATAAATAAATAAATAAATAAATATTTATACATTATTTTAGTAGTTAGTTATACACTATTTTAAGTCTTTATAAACTTAAAATAAAGTGAAGTGAAGTGAAGTGAAGTGAAGTGAAGTGAAGGAAGGAAGGAAGGAAGGAAGGAAGGAAGGAAGGAAGGAAGGAAGGAAGGAAGGAAGGAAGGAAGGAAGGAAGGAAGGAAGGAAAGGGCCTTCAAGGCTGAAGGGAGGACTGAGGAGGGAAATCGCATCGGAGAGTGGCGGCGGCAAAAAAAATGCCAAACAGCAAAAATACCGCAATATTTATTTTAAATTAATGTTTTTTGAAAACCGCAAAACAGCGAGTCTGCTAAAAGCGAACCACAAAGTATTTATTTATTTATTTATTTCTGGCATTTATACCCCATCACTTCTCCACCCGCGAAGGAGGACTCAGGACGGCGAGCGTACACTGTATACGTGTGTGTGTGTGTGTGTGTGTGTGTATTTCTCCCTATGATTTTATTTATTTTATTTATTTTATTTTATTTACTTTATTTATATTCCGCTCTTCTCACCCCGAAAGGGACTCGGAGCGGATTACAGATACATATACTTTAGCAGACAATTCCTGCTATTTCACAAACACACATATAAACGAACATATAAACGAACAGAGGCAAACTCTGGCCACCAGGGGGAGCTGATGCACTCCTCATCTCTCAGCGTTTTCCAGAATCCCTTGTTGTTCTTCCGCATTCCTGGAGTTCTTTAATGGCCTCATAATTCAGTCAACATTTGCCTCCCCACTTAATGTGGTACCTTTATCACCTACTTGACAGATGCAACTGTCTTACGGGCTGCAAAGGTCGACAGCAGGCTACACTTAAAGATCGAGCACCCACCTCGACCCGGGCAGGCCTCGAACTCATGGCCTACTGGTCAGAGAGATCTTATGCAGCTGACACTTAGCCAGCTGCGCCACATTACCCAGTTAAATTAAACCAGGCATTTCAATTTAAATACAAGGGCCTTTACTTTTCAACGTACATACCAAAAAGTGGAACTACACAAAAGTTAAAAAAATAAAAATATTGGCATATATGTGCCAATTCTTGCATATCACCACCAGATGGGGCTCAATAATAGCTGAAACAAACTATTATGTTATACATTTTACAGCCATTTCCTCATTTGCCTTATTAGCAGCTTACGCATACACACAAAGGAAATCTATTCACTTACTCCCTCTCATAGTTTAGGTTTGAATAGCCACTAATCTGGCAATTGAAGGAGTTTTGGAAAATTGTAATGACTTCCAAAACTGTACATTAAAAACTGCTGTAAGTGGCTTGGAAATGGAGGCATCGGTTTTGTATTACAGTCGTCCATTCACATGTGTGGGTTTGACTTTAGTGGATTTGATTATATTCACAGAGTTGATTTAAAATGTTCTCCCTAGGACAGTGGTTCTCAGCCTTCTTAACGCCACGACTGACTTAATACAGTTTCTCATGTCGTGGTGACCTCCAACCGCAAAATTATTTCCATTGCCACTTCATGACTGTAATTTTGCTCCTGTTATGAATCGTCATGTAAATATCTGATATGCAGGATGTATTTTCATTCCCTGGACCAAATTTGGCACAAATACCCGATACACCCAAATTTGAATACTGGTGGGATTGGGGAGTTGATGTTGTTTTAACTCAATGTTTCCCAACCGGTGTGCCGGGAGCGATCATCAGGTGTGCTGTGGGAAATTGGAACCTCTTGAGTCTTGAATAAGCCATGCCCCTTTATTCCCCACGGGCCAATCCCATTGCGGTGGCCTTGAACTCCTGCCCGGCACCAAGATGGCGGCGGCAGAAATGGAGGGACCGGAAGCTCCTTCCCTGAGGGGACACCAGTGGAGTAGAAGTGCCTCATCTGAGATGATGCGGCGGTGGGTGTGGGTGCTGGGGTTGGCAGTGGGCCTGGCACTGGTCTGGCCTGCCAGGGCGGTGGAGCCCTTGAGCCTGAGCCTGGCCCTGGCTAGCGCCGCCGCCTCCGCCTTCACCGGCTTCCTCTCTATCGCCCTCAGGGGCCTTGGGACCTGACCTCCCTGGATAAACCACACAGCAGCTGAGGTACAACGGGTTTTATTTAGAATAGGTAGGTATGGGAAAGAGCCTGGAAGCAATTTAGGCCTCCAGGTAGCAGCAATCAGCAGGGACGTGTGGTGAGCATATAATCTGCATCAACAGGAACCCAAGCGGAGGGAAATCAGGAAACAAGCCGGATGCAAGGAAAGTCTCTTAAAGAATCCCAGCTGGGTTAAAACAACAAGGAGAGTCTTCTTAGGAGTAGATAGAGTTCGGTAGCAATAAGGTCTTTGCAGGAGCAGCACAGGACCAACACAGGAACGTGGCAATAGGCAGGAACAAGGCAGCCCGGTGTTGGCTGGCTGGCACGGCTTCTGGAAGTCCCGAAGCGGCCTCTCTCACAGAAGCATCCTCAAACGCGATGTTGGTACGAGATACCCCCAGTGGGTACCTCTGGGCAGTTATAGTGTTCCCTGGTTTTGATCTACTTGTGTCGAGTGTCAATGCTCTAGGATTGATGAACCTCTATATGTTTTGCTACCTCAGTCTCTCTGGAATGCATAACTCATTAGCGACTTGCAGCTGGCAAAAGGGAGTCAAACTTGAGGCATCTACAAGGCGCTCCACTTATCAGGGAGGCTCGTTTGAATAACCTTGGCCTATCCATGCTATGCATTCAAGACTGGTTGCAAAGGGGCCCAGGGGGAAACTCTGTAGCAAAGCAAGCTGGCTTAGAAAATACCTTGCAGCCATCATGGCTGAAGTTCTGCTAAAGCAAAACTGATGCCAGAGGCCCTTGAGGTGTGACACTCTCCTACCCGGGGCTCTACTGCCTCTTCACCCACTGCTGCCACAACGCGGGGAACAATGGGGCCCGCCTACCGGCAGGTACGCAAATAACCTACCAGGCCTCAGAGACTGTGACATGACGTGGAAGGAGCCTCATGGGCTATATTATTATTATTATTATGAACTATGTATTAACAAATTATTTTCCCTTAGTATATGCTATTATATTGTTATATTATCAGTATTTGTCATATTCATGGTGTATAGTGCTGTATTGACTATGAGAGTAATGATAACAGTCAGGATTAACTCCTGTGCTTTACTGATAAGCCCAGGCCCTGCCCCTATAATATTGATATTATTATAATGTAATACAAGATAACACTTTTAAAAATAATACAATATTGAAATTAGATATTTTATATTACTTGTAATAGTACTAATAATATTACAGTATAATGGTATAGTACAATATAGTAAGTTAGAGTGTCATTTTGTGTCATTTCGGTTGGTGGTGTGCCCCAGGATTTTGTAAATGTAAAAAATGTGCCACGGCTCAAAAAAGGTTGAAAAAGGCGCTGCAACGGCAGCGTCACAGGCCTGGCGTGGCAGAAGGCGCTGCCCCGTCACAGGCCTGGCGTGACGCCTTCTTTACACGCCTACTCCTCCTTGGCGGCCCTCCTTCTAGGCAGGGGAGCCACCGAAAGGAGGAGTAGGCGGTGCCAAGGGGCAGCGTCACGCCAGCCTCAGACGCGCTGCTCTTGGCACCGCCTTCTGCCCTTTTTCGCTCCCCTGCCCTAGGAAGGGAGGGGGGCGCCGAAAAGGAGGAGCTAGCTCTCTTCCTCCTCCCTGCCCCGCCTCCCCCTCCCCCCCCGGCTGCCATTTTCTTTTTTTTAAATCGATTTTTTAAAAAAATTTAAAATGGCGGCTGAGGGCTTAGGTGGGGCCGTGTCCAACAGGCTACGGGGCCGGATCCGGCCCCGGGGCCGCCAGTTGGACAGCCCTTGTGTATATCGTTATTGACTATGAGAGTAATGATAACAGTCAGGATTAACTCCTGTGCTTTACTGATAATATATTGCATGTACCTATAATATTGATATTATTATAATGTAATACAAGATAACACTTTTAAAAATAATACAATATTGAAATTATATATTTTATATTACTTGTAATAGTACTAATAATATTACAGTATAATGGTATAGTACAATATAGTAAGTTAGTGTGTCATTTTGTGTCATTTTGTGTCATTTTGGTTGGTGGTGTGCCCCAGGATTTTGTAAATGTAAAAAATGTGCCATGGCTAAAAAAAGGTTGAAAAACACTGTTTTAACTGACGTGATATGTTTTAAGGCATAATGGAGGTGCGATCCTAAGCCGCCTTGAGTCTCCCTCAGGGTAGAGAAAGGCGGGATATAAATAATAGGCCTAGTTAGGTTCATAGGAATGCTCGTCAAATCGGAATGAATTCGGATTAAATTCACTTTTGAAGCGATTTTGAAGCGATGTAAGCAACCCAGAAGTGAATTTGCCATTTCAAAGCCGCTGCCGCCATTTTAGAAAAGGAATTAGCAGGTTTCCCTTCCCTGGCCTTCCCTTCCATGAACAGTTCTGACGCGGAGGGAAGGCATCCGTGTCCACGGCTGTTGCCCCACTTCTGACGCAGAGGGAAGGCATCCGTGTGCAAACGTCTGTTGCCCCAGTTCCCGCCAGAGGGAAGGCATCATTCCAGTCTACAAACTGTAAACATGCATATTCACCCTATGAGCCATTCAATTTACCTGCAAATGTATTCTCCCCTATGAAGGCCAAGAGTGCTCGGTCCCAGGCCCACTCTCCACAGGCATGTCTGGTGGGGACAAAGGACAGGGCCTTTTCTGTGGTGGCCCCCCCAGCTGTGGAATTCCCTCCAAAATGAAATTAGATCCGCCCTCTGCCTCTTGACTTTTAGGAAGCGGGTGAAATCGTGGCTGTGCAATGAGGCCTTCGCAGAATGAAGGAGGAGATCGCGAATCGACTAAAGTCGCTAACCACTAGATATGGACCGAATACATGGCGAAAGGCTTTTTAAATGTATTTATTGTATTTGTATTTGATAATTTTATTGTAAATTTATGATGTTTTTAGATTTTAAATGTTAGCACTGAATACTTGCTGTTTGCCGGTCTGAGTCCCTCTTCGGAGGTGAGAAGGCCGGGGTAGAAAAGTTTAAAATAAATAAATAAATAATAATAATAATAATAAACATTCCGAAATTTCAGAAATAATTTTTCCGGAAAATTTTGAAAGTCAATCAGATTCGAAGTGCCAAAACCCCCTACACCCGAAACGAGTTTTGAACCATTTTTTTAATCAACCAGGCTTAATAAATAAGATAAAGAAATAAAATAAAGAAATAAATACACAAGTGGGACCTGCAAAAAAAATGCAGCAGGATGGCTTTCCCTGGTTCAGAGAGACTGCTAGCCAACCAGCCGTGCTTTCTTCCTGGATGCTCCTTCCATCTCTCCCTCCTAAGTTTCAATCCTATTCCACTCACAGTCGGTCAGGTCAGTATTCTGCGTTGACTGAGCATGCTCGGCTCTCGTTGGGATATTTTGGAAGCTCTCTCCTCACCACGAGAGTCCTCCCCTGCCTGACTTTTTGTACTTCTCTGAAGCTCAGATGCAGCACAGTGAATGTCATCTAAAGCAGCGTTCTTGAAACACCAACTGATGTGAGTCGAGGTCGAATGTATGTACAAGGGCTCAAAAAAAAATGTGCCTTTGAAGCATTCTAAGGGGTTTTATTTTTGAGCTGCAAAAAAAAAAAAGTGACAGCAGAAGGAACCTAATGGATGTCTACAAAATTGTTAAGTTGCCTGGAGAAGGTAACAATCCGAAAATTTGAAAATTAAACTTGGCACAAATCCTCAATATGCCCAAATGCGAACACTTGTGGAGTTTAGAGAAGCTAGGCTTTGACGTTTGGGAGTTGTAGTTGCTGGGATTTATAGTTCGCCTACAATCAAAGAGCATTCTGAACCCCAGCAATGATAGAATTGGGCCAAACTTGGCACATTACATACAGGGTCAACACTGAATACTGGTGGGGTTGGGGTGCAAGCTGTTTTTGAATTCTGGGAGTTATCGTTCACCCACACCAAAAAGGCAGAGAAGGACGGAGAGATCGTCAGCTTTCTCTGCCAAAAGCATTCCTAAGACCATTAGAAATATGTGGTTTCTGATGGTCTTTGGCAACCACTCTGAAACCCCCCTTGCAACCTTTCCAGGTGTCCCGACCCCCAGGTTGAGAAACACTGGCTTGCACAATAGCAATGTGCTGAGGAAGACCCCAGCCTTACAGCGGTATGTGATACACAGACACCAGGGACGGTCCTACCAGTAGGCAAAGGACGCTGCTGCGTGGGGCGCCATCTGGGTTAAGGGCGCATTCCCCCGCCCGCCAGACAGCGTCTGGCCGATGTTCCGCTTTTGGGCCTTGTGCGCTCTGATGCTGCACCGCAGCAAACCTCCCTGCGTGCCGAATAGGGAGTGCTGTGTTTACAGGCTTCTGCGCCTGTGCACAGGAGCTTCTGTGCATGTGCAGAGGGGGGGCATGCCGAATAGGGAGTGCTGTGTTTACAGGCTTCTGCGTCTGCGCACAGGAGCTTCTGGGCATGCGCGGAGGGGGGGCATGCCGAATAGGGAGTGCTGTGTTTACAGGCTTCTGCACCTGCACACAGGAGCTTCTGGGCATGTGCAGAGGGGGGCGCATGCCGAATAGGAGTGCTGTGTTTACAGGCTTCTGCGCCTGTGCACAGGAGCTTCTGGGCATGCGCGGAGGGGGTGCGTGCCGAATAGGGAGTGCTCTGTTTACAGGCTTCTGGGCCTGCACACAGGAGCTTCTGGGCATGCGCGGGGGGTGCATGCCGAATAGGGAGTGCTGTGTTTACAGGCTTCTGCGCCTGCACAAAGGAGCTTCTGGGCATGCGCAGAGGGGGCGCATGCCGAATAGGGAGTGCTGTGTTTACAGGCTTGTGCACCTGCGCACAGGAGCTTCTGGGCATGCGCGGAGGGGGTGCGTGCCGAATAGGGAGTGCTGTGTTTACAGGCTTCTGCACCTGCGCACAGGAGCTTCTGGGCATGCGCGGAGGGGGGTGCATGCCGAATAGGGAGTGCTGTGTTTACAGGCTTCTGTGCCTGCGCACAGGAGCTTCTGGGCATGCGCGGAGGGGGTGCATGCCGAATAGGGAGTGCTGTGTTTACAGGCTTCTGCACCTGCGCACAGGAGCTTCTGGGCATGCGCGGCGGGGGGGGGTTGCATGCCGAATAGGGAGGGCTGTGTTTACAGGCTTCTGTGCCTGCGCACAGGAGCTTCTGGGCATGCGGGGGGGCGCATGCTGAATAGGGAGTGCTGTGTTTACAGGCTTCTGCACCTGCACACAGGAGCTTCTGGGCATGCGCGGAGGGGTGGGCGCCAAAATAATGTTTGGGGGGGGCGCCAAAATAATGTTCACTTACCATTTAAAATTACCTTAGACCGCCCCTGACAAACAGACACACATTACTTAAATACGTTGCTAGGCAGAAATGAATCCTGTTTTTTTAAAACTCTGCTAAAAACACACTTAAAGGTAACACATAACACGCACGCACCACAACACAGTGGCTCTGTGTGTTTCCCAACCACTGCTGGCTTGATGCTACCAGCCGAACTGGAGGTGGCATCCAATCAGAGAGGCGGCTGCTGAGGTCCAGAGAAAACGGCTGCCGTTTATTTTATTGCTTTCTGTCCCCACAAAGTGCAGGAAATGCAATGCAATAAAACCAATCCAGGGACAAATAATGAGGGCTACTAATTCACAGAAATTATTTTTCCTCCCACTACTCTTTGACATCTTTTTTTTTGGGCTATAGCACACTGTTTCTTTTTCTAAAGGCCAACACTTTGAACGTTCCATTTTTATATCTCATTTACTTCCCCAGGGTGCAAAAGCCTGCTTGAAGATGCTGCGACGGAGGGGAAATTATTTATGTTAACGGAGAGTCATTATTCGGTGCACGCAGGACATTTGCAGCACCAAGGGGAAAGAGCCGTGCGGAGAGATCGCTCACAAACGGTTAACAAGAAATTTGGGGAGGAGGGGGCCATATTTGGAAAAAATAATATTGGGTTGCTGTAGGTTTTTTGGGCTATATGGCCTTGTTCTAGAACAGTGTATTTCAACCTTTTTTGAGCCGCGGCACATTTTTTACAATTACAAAACCCTGGGGCACACCATCAACCAAAATGACACAAAATGACACTCTAACACAGTAATACATATAGTTAATATGTTTTTAAAATGTATTTATACACTCAGTGTGAAACCTGGGCCTGTTTCGATGAACACAACATAGATATCCTGGCAGGAATGGCAGAAAGGCACACACGAAGGTCTTGTTCAATTTATAGTTAACACACAATCAAAGAGCATCCTGAACTCTTGCAACAATGGAATTGAACCAAACTTGGCATATTGACACAAAATGACACTCTAACACAGTAATACATATAGTTAATATGTTTTTAAATGTATTTATACACTCCGTGTGAAACCTGGGCCTGTTTCAATGTACTCAACATAGATATCCTGGCAGGAATGGCAGAAAGGCACACACGAAGGTCTTGCTCAACAGCTGTCAGTCTCTCTCTGTGTTCAGTTTTTATCACAGTCACCCGGTCCTCAGGGAAAACGTACCCGGTCCTCAGGGAAGCCGGCTGGAAAGAGAGCAGCCAGACGGAAGCACACTCTGAGGCAGAGAGTTCCACAGCTCTCACAGTCAGGAAATTCTTCCTAATGTTCATCCTCCTACACAGACATGTTCCCTGTGATGTTTGCTTTTCTGCCTGCGCTGTTGTGCTCTCTCTCTCTGTCTCTGTCTCTGTCTCTGTCTCTCTGTCTCTGTCTCTGTCTCTCTCTCTCTCTCTCTCTCTCTCTCTCTCTCTATATATATATATATATATATATATATATATACACAATATATATACATGTGTGTGTGTGTGTGTGTAATGTTCATTTGTGGGATTAACATAACTCAAAAACCACTGGACAAATTGCTGCCAAATTTGGCCACAAAACATAGTAATACTAACCCAAGGAGGGACCATCAGTCAAAAAATTGACTTTGTCATTTGGGAGTTGTAGTTGCTGAAAGTTATAGTTCACCCGTAATCAAAGAGCATTCTGAACACCACCAATGATGGAATGGAATCAAACTTCCACAACAGAACTCCCATAACCAAGAGAAAATACTTTAAGGGTTTGGTGGGCATTGACCTTGAGTTTTGGAGTTGTAGTTCACCTATATCCAGAGAGCACTGTGGACTCAAACAACGTTGGATCTGGACCACACTTGGCATGAATACTCAATATGCCCAAATGTGAACACAGATGGAGTTTGGGAAAAATAGACCTTGACATTTGGGGTTACAGTTTCTGGGGTTTATAGTTAACACACAATCAAAGAGCATCCTGAACTCTTGCAACAATGGAATTGAACCAAACTTGGCATATTGAACTCTCAATTTCCCACGGCACACCTGATGATCGCTCACGGCACACTAGTGTGCCACGGCACACTGGTTGAGAAACACTGCATTAAACGATGCAACCCATTTGTGCACATTCCCCTAGATTTGCTTCAAGGTGTGACCAAGGTCTCCGAGATTTTGAACTTATTTATTCATTTATTTATTTATTTACTTTGCTTCTAGACCGCCTCTCTCAGCCCGATGGCGACTCGAGGCGGTGTACAAATGGAAAAACCAAGAGAAAATACTATAAGAGTTTGGTGGACATTGACCTTGAGTTTTGGAGTTGTAGTTCACCTATATCCAGAGAGCACTCAAACAATGTTGGATCTGGACCACACTTGGCATGAATACTCAATATGCCCAAATGTGAACACAGATGGAGTTTGGGAAAAATAGACCTTGAGGTTTGGGAGTTGTAGTTCACCTACATCCAGAGAGCTCCGTGGACTCAAATAATGTAGGCGCTGGCCTCTTCCTCGTGGGGAGGGGGACACTCCACCCCTTTCCAACCCTCCCTCCGCTCACCTCAGCCTCTCTGCCAGCCTTTCCTCCTCCTCAAATGGCTGGGAAGGGGGCAGGGCCCAAGTGACGTCTCCCTTCCCTCTTCCCTCCCTCAATTGGAGGCTGGCTGGCAGGCGTGCGTGGAGGGGAAACGGCTGAAGGAGGCGGCGTCCCGGCCCCTTCTTTGCCGCTGCCGCCCGGCCCTTCCTCCTACCCCCCCCCCCCGCAAGCAGCAGCAGCAGGAGTTTGGCAGGAAGGGGAAGAAAGGGCATATTGGAGGTTTACTCACAGCACACCTGATGATCGCTCACGGCACACTAGTGTGCCGCGGCATACCGGTTGGGAAACACTGTTCTAGAAGCATTCTCTCCTGACGTTTCGGCTGCATCTATGGCAAACAAACTCTGAGGATGCTTGCCATAGATGCAGGCAAAATGTCAGGAGAGAATGCTTCGAGAAAATACCCATATAGCCCAAAAATCCTACAACAACCCAGTGATTCCAGCCACGAAAGCCTTCGACAGTACAAAAATAATATTGTCAGTATGCGCGATGCTACAAAGGCGACTCTCTCTAAAGCAGTGGTTCTCAAGCTTCCTAGTGCTGTGACCCCTTAATATACTTCCTCATGTTGTGGTGACCCCCAACCATAACATTATTTTCATTGCTACTTCATAACTGGAATTTGGCTACTGTTATGAATCATAATGTAAATATCTGATATGCAGGATGTATTTTCATTCATTGGACCAAATTTGGCACAAATACCCGATAAACCCAATTTGAACACTGGTGGGGTTGGGGGGATTGATTTTGTTATTTGGGAGTTTTGTTATTTGGGAGTTGACTGGGATTCATAGTTCACCTACAATCAAAGAGCATTCAGACAACAATGGGACTGAACTAAACTTGACACATAGAACTCCAACGACCAACAGAAAATACTGGAAGGGTTTGGTGGGCACTGACCTTGCGATTTGGAGCTGTAGTTCACCTCGATCCAGAGAGCACTGTGGACTCGAACAATGATGGATCTGGACCAAACTTGGCACTGGTGGAGTTTGGGGAAAATAGACCCTGACATTTGGGAGTTGTAGTTACTGGGATGTATAGTTTGCCTACAATCAAAGAGCATTCTGAACCCCACCAAGGATAGAATTTGGCCAAACCTCCCACACAGAACCCTCATGACCAACAGAAAATACCATTTTTTCTGATGGACTTTGGCGACCCTGCTGACATCCCCTCATGACCCCCCCCCTTCCCGGGGTTCTGCTCTAAATAAAACAGATGGAGGAGTATATCTTAAGTCATTTATGAAATCATTCAATATGATCCTTATGCTGCTGGAGTATTGATTGATCAATGGATTGGTTTAATTCAGTGGTTCCCAAACGTTTTTGGCCTACCGCCCCCTTCCAGAGAAAAATTACTCAGCCCCCTAGATATTAATTTTTAAAATTTTAATAGCAATTAAACAGAAAAATATATGTATTAATGTTTCTACCTTTTTCGTAAAATATAGTAAAGAAAGGTGTAAATTGCAAACATTGAATTCCAGAAATAATCACAAAAACAATATGTTTGGGAGAGTATGAGCAACGGATGATGGGATTTGCAGTACCTTCAGCCAATTCAGCTCTGACTTCCACAGACCACTAAGATCCCCATGAATGACAGATCTGGATCAAACGGCAACACCTGCCCGGGGATCACGCACTTGCGACTGTGTCCCTGTGAGTTGGAATCCCCGGGCAGGCATTGCCGTGGAAACCGCAGCACGTGCCTCCTTCCTCTCGTCAACCCCGCCCATGGCGCAGTCCTGTGTATCGGCCTCTTTCTTCCAACGGGGACGTCCTCTCAAGCACGCGACCCTGCAAGTGGCAAGCCTGGCTCATGCCACTGCCCTCTTACAGGGGTTCAGCGCCCCCCAAATTCTCCTGAGCCTCCCAGCGCTGCCTTGGATCGCCCCACCGCCCACCAGGGGGTGGTACCGCCCACTTTGGGATCCAATGGTTTAATTTATTCCCTGACTTGATCCCAGGATGGCCTCCAAGGTGTCTCACAGTAATTGAGAACAGAATTTCCTAAAACAAAGGGAAAATACTATTTTATTAATTAGTTTTAAAAACACATTTAAAACTGAGATCCAAAGTAAAATAATAAAAATCAGAAAAATTAAAATGAATTTAAATGTATGTGTATTTGCTCTCCTGATGGTTTGAAGAGAAAGCCCTTTCCTGTGTCGGTCGGTTACCCAAAAGCTTCAGCCGGAGACATCTCCGATTAAACCTGAACCTGTGCTCACATCTGGGGTTATGAACCTCTTCGACACAGCAAACCTTTTCTAGGAATTGTTAAACCCAGTGTGAAGGAAAGGAACAAGAAAAAAAACCCAGAAATACGAGGGCGGGTCAATAAGTCTGTAACTTTTTGAATTTCCCGCCTCTTAACTGAAAGGGCAACACTGCTCCTGTCAACAGGCATCTGTCAGTTGACTCCTGTCAAAATGTGAACAAGCTGCATCATTTAGTTTGTGTTTGACAGCCATTGATAGCAGACTACCGTGTGATTTGAGGAGAAAATGGAAAAAAGTGAATTTTGTGTGCTCATTAAGCATTATTTTTTGCGGGAAAACCCATCACTCAAACCAAGGCTAAGCTTGATCAATACTATAGGGACTCTGCACCATCAATTTCAATGGTAAAAAAGTGGTTTACTGAACTTTGTTGTGGCCGTACAAGCACGGAAGATGCCAAACGTTCTGGACGCCCAGTTGAGGTCTCTACACCCAAAACAATTGAAAAAAATCACGATATTTATTTATTTATTTATTTACTCGGCTTCTATGCCGCCACTCCCAAATAGGCTCGGGCGGTAAATATCAGTCTCACAGCCAGAAAGCAAGACAATACACAATAAACACATGCACTCTAAAATGCAATACAGGATGCAGGTTAAAAATACACAATAAAACATCATTAAAAAACACAGTTAAAATAATTAAAATGGTCTGGCGACAATGGCATGGCTTGAGGAACCCGCTGGGCCTATACCTGAAAAGCCAGCCGGAAAAGGTGGGTCTTGGCATGCCCGCCTAAACGGGAGTAAGTCCTGGATAGCCCGTGTGGCTGGTGGAAGGGCATTCCACAGTGTCGCTGCGCTATGACCGTTCAAGAAGGCTTCCTTTCGGCTGATAATAGTGGCAGTTCTTTTAGCCACCTTAGCCGGAGGGACAGCTAGAAAGATTAGAGTCCTCCGACATTTCTTGGTAAGTGATCTAGAAGGGTAATATGGGGTGAGACGGTCCCTCGGATATGGTGTTGGCCGATCAGAGATTGAAAGTGCGAGAGATTGTGGAAGCCATAGGCATCTCATGTGGCTCAGTGGTTTCAATGTTAAATGATCACTTGGGTATGAGAAAGCTTTCCGCAAGATGGGTGCCGCGTTTGCTCACAATCGACCACAAACGCAACCATGTAACAATTTTGCAGGAGTGTTTGGCATTGTTCAACCGCAATATGGACGTGTTTTTGCACCATTCCGTAACCGTGGACAAAACGTGGATCCACCACAACACACCAGAGACCAAACATCAGTCAAAACAGTGGGTTTCTCGGGGTGAATCGGCGCCAAAGAAGGCCAAGGTGGGTTTGTCAGCCAATAAAGTCATGGTGACGGTTTTTTGGATGCACGTGGTATAAACCACATTGACTACCTTCAAAAGGGTAAAACAATCAATGGCGAATATTATGCAAACTTATTGGGTCAATTTAAATATCCTATATGTCCATGTGGCCCACCCTGTGGGTTTTGTTTTTAGATTCACCTGTATTGTTGTGTTTTCACAGATGTATTTTATTGTGTTTATTGCTTTTATTATGTTTATTGTTCTTTTATGTTGTTGATATTTTATTATGTGTTGTTTGGGCATAGCCCCATGTAAGCCGCTCCGAGTCCCCTCCGGGGAGATGTTTTATTATTACTATTATTATTAAGTTTTATTATTATTATTATCATTATTTAATGAGGATTTGGGGGGGGGAGACCACATTTGGCCAAGAAAAATTTTTATTTTGCACCAGGACAATGCAAGGGTGCACACACGTGCAGTTACCATGGCAACAATAGATGAATTGGGATACGAATTGCTCCCTCATCCACCCTATTCTCCGGATTTAGCCCCGAGTGACTATTTCTTGTTTCCAAACAATGGCTCGGCGGAAAGAGATTTGACTCCAACAAGGAAATCATCTCACAAATACCTATTTTGATGACCTTGACAAATCTTATTTTTTGGAAGGGATAAAAAAATTGGAGAAACGTTGGACAAAGTGTATAGAGCTCAAATGAGACTACGTTGAAAAATAAATGGTGGTCACTCCATTGCTGAAGAAGCCAGGGTTAGACCCCGGGGCTCCCTCCAATTACCGCCCAGTGTCCAATCTTCCGTACCTGGGCAAGGTAATTGAGAGGGCAGCAATGGACCAGCTGCAGGCATTCCTGGATGATGCAACCTGGCTAGACCCCTTCCAGTCCGGCTTCCGTTCGGGCCATGGGACGGAGACTGTCCTGGTCTCCATCACAGACCTACTCCGCTGCCACTTGGACCAAGGCGGATCGGCGCTGCTCGTGTTATTGACCTCACGGCAGCGTTTGATACTGTCGTTACCAACTTTTGACACACCGCCTGGCGGTAGCGGGGGGGGACAGCCCTCAACTGGCTGTCCTCCTTCCTCCAAAACCGCCTGCAGCGAGTGAAGTGGGGAGGGGTGGTCTCCGAGGGCTCCCCTCTACTTTGTGGAGTCCCTCAGGGGGCCATTCTCTCCCCGCTGTTATTTAACATCTATATGCGACCACTCGCCCAATTGGTGCGGAGTTTTGGGCTGGAGTGTCATCAGTACGCTGATGATACCCAGCTCATTCTGAGGATGGACCCCGGGGTGGTCTCTGTACCCGATAATTTCCATCTCTGCCTTGAATCCGTAACTGGATGGCTGCGAGCCAGAAAGTAGAAGGTGAACCCCGAGAAGACGGAGATCTTGTGGCTAGGCCGCCCGGGGGTAAAGACCCAGCTGCCGACGTTCGGTGCGGCCCTCTGCCCGCAACCATCTGTCAAAAGTTTGGGGGTCCGGCTGGATGCTCAGCTGTCGATGGAGGCGCAGATTGGCTGCGCCTGCAAGACAGCCTTCTTCCATCTGCGTCTGGCAAAACGCCTGGCTCCTTACCTCTCCCGCTGCGACCTGGCCACGGTGATCCAAGCCACGGTCATCTCGAGGCTCGATTACTGTAATGCGCTGTACATTGGCCTACCCTTGTCGGCGATCCAGAAACTTAAGCTGGTGCAGAATGCAGCAGCCCGCCTGCTCTCAGGAGCCTTAAGATCTACCCACGTGACTCCACTCTTGCGCGAGCTGCACTGGCTTCCAATTGAATTCCGGGTCATCTTCAAGGTGTTAGTTCTAACTTTCAAGGCCTTATATGGTTTGGGGCCAGTGTACCTGAGGGAGCGGCTTACCCCTTATGTGCCCAGGAGATCACTGCGCTCAGAGGGGCTCAACTTATTGGATGTGCCCAGTGCTAGGGTCTGTAGACTGGACACTACCCGTCGGAGGGCGTTCACCGTAGTGGCACCAACTCTGTGGAACAGCCTTCCTGAAGAAATACGGGCCACTCGAGCCCTTCTGCCGTTCCGCAGAGCAGTAAAAACGTGGTTGTTTAGAAAGCCATTCGGCCCATAGCTGATTGCTGTCTACCGCACCCGCTATCCTGCTGCTAGCCTGCCACTGTACTGCAGCCCGGTCTGCAATTTGTTTTAGTCGGGGGATTGAAATTGTTTTAATGTAATTTAATGTATTTTAATGTATTTTGTGTTTTATGTTTTTATTCTGCCATTCTTGTGAACCGCTCTGGGCTCCAGAGAGAGCGGTATACCAAATCGAACTTAATAAAAAAATAATAAATAAAAATGATTTTTTAAAATCCAAAAATCTGTGTTTCATTCAAAAAGTCACAGACTTATTGATCTACCCTCGTAGTATCGTACTTTCAAATCCACAAGAGACGAGAAAAGGGCGGGGGGACCCAATGAGCCAATTTGTACATTTCCATATTAAGAAAAGACTCGGGGCTACCAAAGTATCTATTTCGAAATGGCTTAGGTGGCATATTACTGAATCGTACAAAACCCAAGGGCTCCCAGATTCCGGAGTCTTTAACTATCATTTTGCAGAGACTACCTGGGTAGAATACAGAAAAGCTTCACCTTTTTCGGCAGCTTTGTAGAACCCTCTGCTATTCAGTGTTTCATGAGCGTTGATGGTACAAAGCCTTCTAAATCATTGGCTAGCCTTTGAATGCCGGCTTCTCAGCAGAAGAGTTCTTCCACAGTTGTAGGTAGTTTGTTTCTTCGCTTTCTTTTGAGCCTCGGCTCCTTCGCTCTCAGCCGACTCTCAAGCATTTAAAACCGAAAATATAGTTAGAAGACGCACAACAGTGGAATGACCCCGAGGTCAGCTCTTTTAGCACACCTATGTATGGGATGTGGCACAAATGGGGAGGGGAAGGAGGGCAGAAGACTCTTGAAGTTCTTCAGAGAGATGGCCAAACGGAGGGCTTCCATTTAATGTGGCACCCCTTTGTTTCCCGTACGAGAACAATTCCAGCATTCTTAAGCACGGCAACATCGGATCCCGCTCCGAACAAGCGTTCTACGGCAGAGTGGAAAAGCTAAGGCCTAAATTTGGCCGCCAACTCCCATTTTACAACTTCTTTGCCATGTCATGAGCTATTGTCCTACAAACGCAAAACAAAAGCAGGAATGAAGTTCCAAATAAACCTCACCACTAACCCAATGGATGTACCGGACAATAGTGCAAAAACCAGTCGTTAGGTTCTCTACGGCAGTGTTTCCCAACCTTTTTTGAGCCGCGGCACACTTTTAACATTTAAAAAATCCGGGGGCACACCACCAACCAAAATGACACTCTAACACAGTAAAGAACGGCTGGGGGATGGTGACCTGCTGGGAGCAGCTGCTGGGAGTGCCGGCCGGGGAGGGAGGAGCCATGCTCCGCCCCCTCCAGCGACTTCAGTTCTCCACAGCTTTGCCAGCCTTGAGGGGGCAGTGCCAAGGCCAGCGGTGGCAGAGCCAGCACAATGCTGGCTTGGCACTGCCCCCTCAAGGTTGGCAAAGCTGTGGGAGCACTGAAGCCGGGAGAGGCGGCGGAGCCAGGTCGCGCCATGCCCCGCCCCTCCCCCCGGCTTCAGTTCTCCCACAGAGGAGAAGCATGAGTGGTGGACGGGCTTCAGTAGACAGGGCTCCTCCTCCACCCGGCTTCAGTGAGCGAGGGGTGAGAGTCGTGGCGGGAGTCATGGCGGATTGGAGGCTGGCTGGGGAAACGTCGAAAGGAGGCGGCGCCCCGGCCCCTTCATCTTTTTCTTTGCCGCCACTCAGCCCTTCCTCCTGCTCTCCCAAGCAGCAGGAATTCGGCAGGAGGAGGGGGGAAGGAAGGGGGGCAGAGAGATTTTCTCGCGGCACACCTGATGATCGCTCACGGCACACCAGTGTGCCATGGCACACTGGTTGAGAAACACTGCTCTACGGCAGTGTTTTTCAACCTTTTTTGAGCACATTTTTTACATTTACAAAATCCTGGGGCACACCACCAACCAAAATGACACAAAACGACACTCTAACACAGTAATACATATAGTTAATATGTTTTTAAATGTATTTATACACTCAGTGTGAAACCTGTGCCTGTTTCAATGAACACAACATAGATATCCTGGCATGAATGGCAGAAAAACAAACAAAGGAGAGCAAGGGTTACATAAACGGCCTTGATAAAGCTCCGTCTTGGAGCGAAATGCTAGTGAAGCGGCCTGACATCTTCAGCCATCACTGGCTCTTTAGCCCCAGGCTTATGTTTATCTTTTAAGGAGTCTACAGCACCTCCTACGTGTCCTATCGTATGCTGGCAAATGCCTAACTGACATAGAGGACGCCACACTTCCACGGAAACAGAACCTTTTGCACCCTATTTCACATGACCACGGATTAATTGGACTATAATCCGGATCTTCCGGCTGATGAACTGAGGACACCGATTTTCGGCCATGTGAGACTATATCCATGATATACGGTTTTGTATCATGCTTTGAGGTTCTGTATGTGGTAACAGGAATGGCAGAAAGACACACACGAAGGTCTTGCTCAATTTATAGTTAACACACAATCAAAGAGCATCCTGAACTCTTGCAACACTGGAATTGAACCAAACTTGGCATATTGAACTCTCATTACCAACAGAAAGTACTGAAAGGGTTTGCTTGGGAATTGACCTTGAGTTTGGAAGTTGTAGTTCACCTGCACCCAGAGAGCACTGTGGACTCAAACAATGTTATGTTACGTTGTTGTTTGTTTTCTATCCAGAATCACAATGTTGGAAGGAGGCTCACCACTTTAAGGTCCCTAAAAGAGGCATGGGAAAACTTCGGCCCTCTGGGTGCTTTGGACTTCAACTCCCATCATTCCTAACAGCCTGAGGTGCTTTCCTGCTTAAGTGGCTGAGGGGAAAAAAAGAAAAGGGCCTGAGGCTGCTAGGAATGGTGAAAGTTGGAGTCCAAAACACCTGGAAGGTCCAAGTTTGCCCATGCCAGCTTTTGACAGAGATCTTTCCTCCCCCTTCCCCTTTGTGCCGTTTCTTCCCCTCCTACCAAACACTTACTTTTCCTTCTCCACTCTGGCTCCCTTCTTCAGGAGAGGAGGGGGGAGGAAGGAAGACGTGGCCCCTGCGGGTGCTACTGCGCAAACTCACCCCATGTCTCCCCCCCTCCCCTCTCCCCTCCTGTACATGCTCACGCTGCCCCCTTGGATCAAAATGGTGGCAAAGTGAGGCAAAGAGAGCAGAGTGAGGCTGGAAAGAAGGGAGCCCGAGTGGAGAAGAAAAAGTGTTCGGCAGGAGGGGGAAGAATCGGTATTGGAGGTTCCAATTTCCCACGGCACAGCTGATTATTGTTCACGGCACATTGGTTGGGAAACACTGCTCTATGGTGATTACCTGCTGTTGTAAATAGTCCCTTTGCTGTTAGGGGGAGCATCCTAAAATATAAAAACCTTTGGAAAACTATGTTTCCCGATCTGCTCAGTGCTGCCTAGACTCTAGCCTGTCTTCATGCAACTCCCAGGGGTGCGCACAAGGAGCCCACAGTATTCAGAACCTTAATGTAGCCCTTTGACGGTGGCGGAAATGAAAGATTTGCAAAAACCGGCAAGTTTTGACAGTCAGCTGATTTGAGGGAAAATATATTTTTGAAAATCAAAAGGCTATGGCAGAGGCAGAGGAGCTCAAAGGAAGAAAACAAGATGGCAGAAAGTCTTAGAATGAGCCAAAGAAAAATATGGAATTGGAACAGGGTCAATCGGTTAAACTTATGTTCTCGCGGATGCTGGGGAAAATCAGTGCCATTTTGAAGGACTCCGTATCTGCGGTTTTAAGGAGCGCAGTTTTGGGCGCCCCGGAACGCCAAAGAGGCATCCCGGGCAGGCTAGCAGTGTTCTGCGGCCCGGAAAGGTTTATATCATCAGAATCTGTGAGTTAGAGCCATATGGGACACTTTGTATCTTTGTGGAAGGGAAAAAATGTTGCGATCTGAAGGGTTATTCATTAAGGTTGTGCTACAAAGTTTCAGGTTGAGTGGGGTATGGGAGGAAGGAAAGAAATGGCTAGAGGTTAAGCATAGAACAGAAGCCAATTAAATAACTCTGCGTTCAAACCTGTGTGGTTATTGATGACGGGAGATCCCCACTGGTGCGTCAAATGAATGAGAATAAATCTCCGTAGTTTATGCTCCCGTGAGTCAATTATATACAAGCTTTTCAAGTAATGGACAAATGTCCTCCTCCACAGTTAAATTAATAATGACTGGAAAGTTCCAATTAACATGGGAGAATAATCCACACTGATTCCAATGATGTGTGCGCAATGATCTGGATTCTATATTTCCCTCCGTATGGGTTTTCAGGTGAATGTCCATACAGAATGGTAAGGTTCTGTGTGGGACGTTTGGCCCAGTTCTATCATTGGTAGGATTCAGAATGCTCTTTGATTGTAGGATACTCCCCATCAACTACAACTCCCAAATGTCAAGGTCTATTTTTCCAAAACTCCACCAGCGTTCACATTTGGGAATACTGAGTATTCATGCCAAGTTTGGTCCAGATCCATCATTGTTTGAGTCCACAGTGCTCTCTGGGTGTAGGTGAACTACAACTCCAAAACTCAAGGTCAATGCCCACCAAACCCTTCCAGTGTTTTTTGTTGGTCAAGGGAGTTCTGTGTGCCAAGTTTGGTTCAGTTCCATCATTGGGGGAGTTCAGAATGCTCTTTGATTGCAGGTGAAATATCAATCCCAGCAACTACAACTCCCAAATTATAAAATCAATCCCCCTTAACCTCACCAGTATTCAAATTTGAGCGTATTGGGTATTTGTGTCAAATTTGGTCCAGTGAATGAAATTACATCCTGCATATCTGATATTTACATCACAATTCCTAACAGTAGCAAAACTACAGTTATGAAGCAGCAACTAAAATAATGTTATGGTCGGGGGTCACCACAACATGAGGAACTGCATTAAGGGGTTTCAGCATTAGGAACGTTGAGAATCACTGATCTAGAGATCCCTAAGGGCAACATATTAAATCAAATCTGTGAATAATCAAATCCGCAAAAGTGAAACCCCCAAATCTGGAATGCCACCTGTAATTGGGGCCATGTCCGTCAAATCAATTTGATGTCACAGTATTGAATTCTAAATATTTATTTATTTCTTCGATTTTATACCGCTACTCCCAGAGGCTCGGGGCGGTTTACAAGGAAGAATAAAACAATAGCAGAAATAGAACAATGGCTAAAATTCAGCAGTTATCAAAAACCTGCCTGAACAAGTGAGTTTTGCATGCTCTACGAAAAGAGCCCAGATCTCGAAGAGCCCGGGTCTCAGGCGGCAAAGAGTTCCAAAGCACCGGGCCTATGATAGAGAATGCTCTTCACCAGGTTGCTGTTAGTTGGAAGGATCTAATACTGGGAATGCAAAGAAGATTCGAATCTTCTGACCGTAGTGAGCTTGGGGGATTGTAAGGGAACAGGCAATCCCTTAGATACACTGCTGCCAGACCATACAAGGCCTTAAAAGTAAGAACTAACACCTTGAAAGTGATCCGGAATTCAATTGGTAACCAGTGCAGATCTCGCAGTATAGGTGTTACATGACAGCTTGCAGGTTTCCCTGTGAGGAGCCGGCCAGTGGTATTCTGCACACATCTCTCCCTATGAACCATCGAGATGTTTAAGATCATCCGGAGAGGCCCTGCTCTCGGTCCCGCCTTCTTCGCAGGCGCGACTGGCAAGGACGAGAGACAGGGCCTTTTCAGTGGTGGCTCCTCGGCTTTGGAACGCCCTCCCTAGAGACATCAGATCGGCCCCCTCCCTCCTGACATTTCGCAAGAAAGTCAAGACCTGGCTGTTTGAGCAGGCATTTGCTGATGAACTGTAACGGTTTAATTAGATATATGGAATGACGACGATGTGACAGAAAGTGATTTCAACATGACGCTGAGACTGCAATTGTATGTTTTTAATTGTTAAGTTATTGTTATATGGTTATTTTTTGGGTTGTTTACTTGTGTTGTATTGGAGGCCAGAGACTGCCTTATGTAAACCGTCCTGAGTCGCCTTCGGGCTGAGGGGGGCGGTATAAAAATGTAACAAATAGATAAATAAAATAAATAGTTTAAGTCTCCGGGTCGCAGTCAAGGGAAGGCCAATGTAAAGAGCATTACAGTAGTCAAGTCTTGAGATGACCGTAGCCTGGAGCACCAAGGCCAGGTCATTCTGGGACAGATAGGGAGCCAGCCGCTTCGCCTGACACAGATGGAAAAATGCGGTCCTGCTGACACTGGAGATTTGAGCTTCCATTGACAGCAGGGGGTCCAAGAGGATGCCAAGGCCTTTTACAGATGATGACTACAGGGCGTAGTGCCTCGCCATCCAGAGTCGGCAGCTGGATATCCCTATCGCCCGGACAGCCCAGCCATAGGATTTCCGTCTTCGGTAGATTCACCTTCAACCTGCTGGCTCACAGCCATCCATTGCATACCAAAACTACAAATGCCAATATTCCATAGATTGCAGTCATAGCCATTTATGTCATATCAAAGTAGTATTATTGCATTATTGCAGAAGCCAGTTTGCATCTCCTTCACTTCTAAATGGCTATGGAAACAGATTGCTTTAGCTGCTGTCAATAAAACAGCTAGAATATGGTTGCATTTTTAGTTCCAGCTCCTTGCACTTACCCCCTAACTTAGGAATAGACTCACCCGAAATTTCTGGAATAGATAGATAGTAGGCATGAGAAAAATGAAACGGAAATTAAAAGGATTCGTAAGAGATACGTATGTAATGGGACTTTTGAGCTTTTACGGATCGCTGCCGCGAACCTGGAAGTAGACTTCCTTTTACGGTCCTTGAGGCCAACAATTTGCGTTATGATTGTAATAAATTCTTAATTATTAATTAATTAATTATTGTACTACGTACTCACTTCTCCCTGTCTTCTCCCCCTCATTTCCTTCCCGCCTTCATTCAGCTTCTTCTTTCCCCCTTCATTTCTATGGGGAACTGGAAGTGACGCTGCTGCTAGGTAGGCAATGCATTCTGGAAAGTGTAGTCCTCCACGCTTCCCCCTTCTCTTCCCGTTGCTCTGCTGCCATGCCCCATCGCAGGGGCCAGCTTCACACACACACGCGCGCTTCTCCTCCTCTCTCTCCCTGCGCTCTCTCAGATGCTTCTCTTCCCCGTTGCTCTGCCATGCCCCATCGCAGGGGCCAACTTCAGCCCTCCAGGTACGTGTTTTGGACTTCAACTCCCACCATTCCTCACAGCCTCAGGCCTCTTCCTTTTCCTCTCAGCCTGGGCAAACTTGGGCCCTCGCTCCCTCAGGATCGGGGGGGAGAGAGAGGCAGCGAGGAGCGAGGGGGGGGCCTCCTCCTCCTTTTTTTGCTGCTTCCAAGAATAGAATACCCCCTCCCTCCTTCCCTCCTTCCCTCCCTCCTTCCTATTTGGAGAGTCCCATCTAGAATTCAATGTGGTTTATTCAAGTTTTGGCCTACAACTCCCAGAAATCCCAACAGCTGGTAAATTGGCTGGGATTTCTGGGAGTTGTAGGCCAAAACCATCGGGACTGTGCATGCTCTGGCATAAGAAATACTAACGAATTTCGTTAGTAATAAAGTTACATTTTAGAAATTTTTGGAAAAATTTTTGTAAGTCTTTCTTTTACTAATAACCCCCCCCCCCCATTTGATTTTAGAATCGCCATTTTTGGATTCGAAACCATGCCTAATAGATAGATAGATAGATAGATACTAGATAGATAGATAGATAGATAGATACTAGATAGATAGATAGATAGATAGATAGATAGATAGATCTCTTGGTTGTTATGAATGCAAAAAGTGCTACTATGTATTATCTGAATTTAGCCTGTGCTCGTCTTTGCTATTAAGTTGTAATTCTTTGACGTCTCTAAACCTTGAGTAAAAAGCTGTTTCTTTCCCCCTTCAAAACTGTAAATATGATCATTACCATAACCCCCGTGTGGATATGGCTGTGAGCAAAAAATGGGTGAAGGCTTTAAGACCTGGAAGGCTTTAACAGTTTGAGTTACCAATTAAAAGCGTAAAGAGTGAACAAACTCGATGATTAACTGGATATGTAATTAAGCCTTTATTATTAGTCTAATTAGATGGTTCGGGGAATTATTAAGGCTGTTAATGTTCGACTGCATGAGCAAAAGGCAGTGCAAAAATTCTTCATGTTGCAAGTGGGATTGGGGGGGGGGGGAAGGAAGATTTCCCCGGCAGAAACCAAACACTACAGCCAGCCTTCCACATCCACGGATTCTGCATCCAGTGAATCCCACTTTCCACGGTTTCCAAAGATTCAATTTCAAAAGATAAACCTTTAATTTTGCCATTTTATATCAGGGACTTGCTCAGGGATGCCCACTTTTGTTGTTGTATGCCCAGCTTACTTGTCCGAACGTATCTCCACCTCGAAATTTACGATCTTCCGGGGAGGCACTGCTCTCGACCCCACCTTCCTTGCAAATATGTCTGGTGGGGACGAGAGACAGGCCCTTCTCGGTGGTGGCCCCTCACCTATGGAACTCGCTCCCCAGTGAAATTAGGTCAACTTCTTCCCTCCTTTCCTTTAGAAATAAATTGAAGATGTGGCTATAGATAGCAGACGGAGAATACAATGATGACAGTGTTATGAAAACGGACAATGGACTGGCTTCAGATGAATTTGTGATTGCAGAACTTGGACTATTTGTATTTTTAAATTGGTTTTAATCTGGTTAATGTATTATTTATTGTTGTTTTTTTAAATTTACTGCAGTGTTTTTCAACCTTTTTTGAGCCGCGGCACATTTTTTACATTTACCAAATCCTGGGGCACACCACCAACCAAAATGACACAAAATGACACTCTAACACAGTCATACATATAGTTAATACAGTGTTTTTCAACCTTTTTTGAGCCGCGGCACATTTTTTACATTTACCAAATCCTGGGGCACATCACCAACCAAAATGACACAAAATGACACTCTAACACAGTCATACATATAGTTAATACAGTGTTTTTCAACCTTTTTTGAGCCGCGGCACATTTTTTACATTTACCAAATCCTGAGGCACATCACCAACCAAAATGACACAAAATGGCACTCTACCACCGTCATACATATAGTTAATACAGTGTTTTTCAACCCTTTTATGAGCCGCGGCACATTTTTTACATTTACCAAATCCTGGGGCACATCACCAACCAAAATGACACAAAATGACACTCTAACACAGTCATACATATAGTTACTACAGTGTTTTTCAACCTTTTTTGAGCCGTGGCACATTTTTTACATTTACCAAATCCTGGGGCACACCACCAACCAAAATGACACAAAATGACACTCTAACACAGTCATACATATAGTTAATATGTTTTTAAATGTATTTATACACTCAGTGTGAATCCTGGGCCTGTTTTAATGAACACAACATATATATGACTTCCTCTCACATACTTATACATGGCTATCATGTCTTCTCTCAGCCTTCTCTTCTTTAGGCTAAACATGCCCAGTTCTTCAAGCCGCTCCTCATAGGGCTTGTTCCCCAGACCCTTGTGAAATTTCACCCTGAGTGAAACTTGCTTCCAGTTAACTATGGATGTCATGAAGCTGTTATAAACAGTTCCTTTTGGGGGGGGAGACAACTCTCGAAAAATCCAGTAAAATCGTTTTTAAAAAACCATTTCCAAGCGGAGAGGCTCAATTTGTTTCTTGGAAACCTGTGAATGGGTAGTCTATACATTTCATAGATCTGTATGGCCTCTTTCGCTGCCTCCCTCCGCAAAAGCAGAGCACTGGGCAGAAGTGATTGGATTGGCGTTTTCGCGTTGCCTTGGATTTCTCGCGAGAACAGCCAAAGCCGGAAGCTCCACATTGGTGAATTGGGCAGTGAGGAAACCTGGGAGCATCAGGAGGCTGAAGTAGCCCTGAGCGGGAGCTGGAGCCATGGTGAGTCGAGGCTCCTCAAGGCAGGCCTGGCCCTGGCATTCGGCGTGGCCCTTCCTTTTCCTTGGGGAGGATCTTTGGGGAGAGAAAGAAGGAGAAAGAGCTGCTAGGAGGGGGAAGAAAAGTTCCAATTTCCCACGGCACACCTGATAATTGCTCACGGCACACGAGTGTGCCACGGCACACCGGTTGAGAAACACTAATTTACTGTATATGTGGGGCATCGAATCGCTGCCGGTTGTAAGCCGCCCTGAGTCCTTCCCTCCCCCCGGGGGTAGAGAAGGGCAGGGTATAAATATTTGAAATAAAAATAATAAATATGCCTTCAAACCATTTCTGACTTATGGCAACCCTAAGGTAGGTCTTTTCTAGGTTCTCTAGTGCAGTGTTTCCCAACCTTTTTTGAGCCGCGGCACACTTTTTACATTTGCAAAATCCTGGGGCACACCACCAACCAAAATGACACAAAATGACACTCTAACACAGTCATACATATAGTTAATATGTTTTAAAATGTATTTATACACTCAGTGTGAAACCTGGGCCTGTTTCGATGAACACAACATAGATATCCTGGCAGGAATGGCAGAAAGACACAAACTTCCCACACAGAACTCCCATAACCAAGAGAAAATGCTATAAGAGTTTGGTGGGCATTGACCTTGAGTTTTGGAGTTGTAGTTCACCTATATCCAGAGAGCACTGTGGACTCAAACAATGTTGGATCAGGACCAAACTTGGCATGAATACTCAATATGGCCAAATATGAATGCAGATGGAGTTCAGGGGAAATAGACCTTGACATTTGGGAGTTGTAGTTGCTGGGATTTATAGTTCCCCTTCAATCAAAGAGCATTCTGAACCCCACCAATGATAGAATTGGGCCAAACTTCCCACACAGAACCCCCAGGAGGCAAGAGGAGGTCTCTACTTGGGGAAAGGGAGGCGGGCCTTCCCAATGCATGGAGAGGGAGAGACCAAGTAAACAATGGGTGGGGAGGGGGTGTTTGTAATTTTGTGCCTTTATCGAGGTAGGTTTCTTAGGGTTTTTATACTTCAACACACTAGACCCCCCCCCCCCTTGGAGGTTCCAATTTCCCGCGGCACACCTGATTATTGTTCATGGCACACTCGTGTGCCCCGGCACACTGGTTGGGAAACACTGCTCTAGTGCGGTGTTTCTCAACCTGGGGAGCGGGACCTGGGGGGGAGGTCGTCACAATGAGGTTTCAGAGGGATCGCCAAAGACCATCAGATACATATATTTCTGATGCTATTAGGAACCCCTTTGGCAGAGAAGGCTGAAGACCTCTCCGCCTATCCTTTTCTTCCTTTTTGGAAACAGGTGGTGAATACCCCACCAAAAGCCCTCCTCTGATGTGATTGGCTGGTCTTTCAGCCAAGGGGAGGGCTGTTTCTGAGACTTCAAGTGGGGATGGGAGAGCAGGCGTGCTTGGCACATGGCACCGTGGTGTGCATGTGTGGGCGAGGGAAGTCCCTTCAAGGCAGCAATTACAACTCCCAGCAATTAAAGCTCTCAAATGTCAAGGTTTGTTTTCCCCAAACCCAACCAGTGTTCACATTTGGTCCTATTGAATATTCATGCCAAGTTTGGTCCAGATCCATCACTCTTTGAGCCCACAGTCCTCTCTGGATGTAGGTGAACTATTTATTTCTTTTTAATAACTTTTGTATTCCGTTCTTCTCTTCCTCACGTGGAGGGACTCAGACGGCTAACAGCAAAAATTCAATGCTATACAATAAATAACATATTAAAACACATACATAGTACAATAGGTAAAATATATAATAAGTTAGAATACATATCAAACCATTTGCCAAGTTAAAAAAACATCAGTCCACACTAATGTCCATACATTGTTTGGGCTGAGACTGGGTGGAAGAGGGTCTACCCTAGCAAACCTTTTGTATTGTTATCCCAATAACCCCATTAATGTGGGATATAATGAGCATGGTGATCAGATCATGATATGAATAAACATCAGTTTAAATAATGTACCAGTAAGGCCTTTTCGCGGACCACCCTGAGAATTTCGGGGGGCGTAGCCCCCGGCTACATGCCTGCCTCTTAGTTTTTACCGATCTCAGCCGTCACTCTGCGAATGCCTGATTCCAAAGCCAGGATTTCAATTGCTTCCTAAAAGTCAGGAGGGAGGAGGCAGATATAAACTCATTCAGGAGAGAGTTCCATAACCGGGGAGCCACCACAGAGAAGGCCCTGTCTCTCGTTCCCACCAAGCGCAGCTGGGAAAGCGGCAGGACCGAGAGTTGGGTCTCTCCGGAAGATCGTAACACCCTTGATGTTTTATAGGGGAGAATATGTTCGGACAGGTAAACTGGGCCAGAACCATAAAGGGTTTTGTAGGTTAAAACCAGCACTTTGAATTGTGCTCGGAAGCTAATTGGCAGCCAGTGGAGCTGGCGCAACAAGAGAGTTGTGCGCTCCCTGTATCCAGCTCCCGTAAGCAGCATAGCTGCCAAGTAGGGGTGGATATCTCCGGTTGTTATCCTTAGAAAACTGTTATTATTTCGTATTAAAATCAATTTTGACCCTAATTCGACCCGCTGCCAGCAACCATTGACATTTTCTAAATTGAAACCAGGTCCGTCATTTCCGTAAAGGGCTTGTTATTATGTCTTTTTTTATTTCTGCCCTTTCTTATCTTTAACCCGTGTTAGGTCTCAGGTGGCGAGGGGGGAGGGGTGGAGGGCATGCACTCCATCCCGCCTCGCCAGCTGAGAATCAACCCGCGTTAGAGATATCGCAGGTGGATTCTGAGCTGGCGAGGGGGCGTGAAGGCGGGCATCCCCTGAGCACTGTGCATGCATGGCACTAAAGGGCAACAGAAAAGGGCAACAAGAATGATCCAAGGGATGGAGCGGCTCCCTTATGAAACCAGGTTGCAACGCCTTGGTCTTTTCAGCCTTGAAAGACGGCGTTTAAGAGGTGACTTGATCGAAGTGTATAAAATCATGCATGGGATAGAAAAGGTGAATAAAGAAAAATTATTTTCTTTGTCACAAAACACTAGGACTAGAGGGCACTCCCTGAAGCTCCAAGGTAGGAAAATTAGGACTAATAAAGGGAAATATTTCTTCACCCAGAGGGTCATTGGGTTATGGAACTCACTTCCAGAAGAGGTTGTGACAGCTGTCAGCCTGGACAGCTTCAAGGCAAGATTAGACAGATTCATGGATACCAAGTGTATCGGTAGTTACTGAAAAGGACATTCAAGTGCCACCTCGGAGTTGGTTGAGGTAGGCAGGATTTCCCTGGGTACTGGTTGTGGGGGGTCGGGAGCAGGTCAGGGTTTTGCCCTCCCTTCTGCTCGAGATCCCCGTGTGCAACTGGTGGGCCACTGTGTGATACAGAATGCTGGACTAGATGGGCTGAGGTCCGATTCAGCATGGCTCTTCTTATGTTCTTATGTTCTTAATAACGAAATAATAATGTATTTCCTTTCCCTCCCACGTCAGTTGTGGGGCGAGAGCCGAGTTTAACAGTGTGGATGGATTTAGTCGCTTTGCCCCCCCTTTCTGGAATAAAACAACTACTTTCAAAGTAAAGACCACCCAATGAAACGGGAAATAACTCTCTGAAACCATTAACGAAGGATTCAGAAGTCTCTGAAGTTTTGAACAGTTTTGAACTTTTTTTTCTGTGAAAATCGGAATTGACTTCAGATCCGAATCACCAGCGCCCCTACATCCGAAACAAGTTTTGAACTTTTTTTTAATCAAACAGGCCTATTGTGTACTATACTAGTTAGTTTGGTATTTTCATCATTATTCTAATCTGTAATTTTGCTGAAGTTCATAGCAACAGGACAACTTTGTATTTAACTTTGTATTTAACTTTAAGAGGAAGGCACCATGTAAATCCACCAAGCAAATAATAAAAGAGAAGAAGAGTAGGCAAAGGTGTAGCTGACTATACTCTTAAAATGGGGTATGTACAGGGGCGGTCCTACCGGTAGGCAAAGGACACCGCTGCGTGGGGTGCCATCTGTGTAAAGGGCTCATTCCCATCCATCCACCCATCCATCTATTTAACCTATCTAATCTATCTGTGTGTGTGAACGGTTTTGCGGCATTTCCCAGCAGCGGCAGCAGCAGAGGGAGAATCCATTCTGGGATTTCCAGGTGCCCCGGCTGCTGCGAGGAGCAGCAGCTCCTGGAGATCTCCACGCTTCGGCTGCGGCCGCGGAGCATGTGCGTCTCGGCGAGGGATTAGGCGCAACGCAGCGCCGACTCTCAGCCCTGCTTCTTTCCTTTCTTGTCCTTCCTTCCTTCCTTCCTTCCTTCCTTCCTTCCTTCCTTCTGCTCCTGCCTCTTTTGGGTGGCTGCGTCCCCCAGGAAGGGAAGGCGGGCAAGGAGGAGGCGTCCTCCCTCCCTCCCTCCTCCCCTGCTGTCAACAATAAGTTGCGCAATGTAGTGCATGGAGGGCGGGTGCCACGCTTGGAGGGGCAAACTCTGAATAAACAAATAACCCTCGGGTCCACAGGCAAAGGAATGCCTAGATTTACCTGTGCATGATTATGCCTTTCCTGTGACGCGCTAATGCTTAAATTGCACATTACCGCTTAAAGAAGCCATAATGGCGAAATGGAACAGGCCGCACACTTCATCCGTTGCGGTGTGCCCTGCGTCCCTCCATTTGGAGCTCTATACCTCTTCCACCCTCAGCGTCTCCTCTGTAACCAGCCCTCCTTCACCGGCTTTTAGCGCATTGGCGCGGCCGGGCAGCGCCAGTTCGGTTCCTGGAAATGCCGAGTTCACCCAGGGAGGAGCCCCAGCGCATCTTGCCACAGATTTTTTTTGCTCTGCTCTCTTTGCAAACTCCCCCCGGCTCTTAGCGCAACTGCGCAGCTGGTTCTACAACGTGGTGGACGCACACGGCTGGATTATTTACTTTGGTCTTTTCACCCCTTACCCGTGGATTACCCCTTCTCCTGGGACTGAGCATTTATTTCCGGGTTCTGGTTAAGTCTACGAGGTACTGTACCTAGTTCCATCTGTGAGTCCCATCTCACCAAGAGTACTGTGGCACGTCTATATTCTCTATTGTAGAGTTGTGATGTGTTATTTGTAACTTTTCCTATGTACTGCATCTTGCATGTGTATTGATATGATATCAATGTTCATAAAATTATAACTTTTGATATCTTTCATTAGTTCCAGTGTGTTTAGGCTTGGAGGGGCACCTCTATGGAGCCCCCACGGTGCCGCCGCCACCCCCACCCCCACCTCTTCCTCCTTGTCTTCGATGCCAGAGGGCCAGGGCCTGCGCACAGGAGCTTCTGGGCATGCGTGGAGGGGGGGGATAATGTTTTGGGTGGGGCGCCAAAATAATGTTCGCTTACCATTTATAATTACCTTAGACCACCCCTGGGCATGTACTGTACTATTTGATATGTATATTTTAGTACTATCAGTACAGCCTCCACCACTGAATTCATTTCTGCCCAGCAGTTAGTAGCCAATCTCACTAACAGCTTGGGAGGTAGATATTCATATGCACTATGTACCCTCGTATATTGAAAATGTGGGATACAATGCAAATGTTCCTAGGGGAAAGCAGTGTGCCTGTGTGCGTGGAAAGATGTTCTCAAGGTCAAGCAGAGAGAAAGAGCAAAACCCAACAGCCATACGCGGAGGCATCCGACTGCAATGCCTGCAACGCTCAGGCAAGGCTCCAAAGACATGGAGGAAACAACAGGTCAAAGGAGAAAGGGCTAAGGGGTATCCCAGCATCAGACAGGTCATGGACAGAGCAGCTAAGCAGCAGCCAAAGTAGGAGAATTGCCGCAAATATGATAAAAATTCAAGGGTTCTGCCCTAGCCTCTCCGCTGTGCTCAAGCCTGTCAGCGAGCGTTTCTTGGCTTTTCCTCCTCCTTGAAAACCACAAGCTGAAAAGTGCTTAGCAACTACATGCTCCAATACGGCACCAGAAAGGTCAAGAACACGCAGCATAAAAATAATTGCATAAACGTAAGGGGCAATGTATCCCTCTTGTGCTTCTGTTAGTGGACGACCCCGTTCTTCAGTCTGGAGCTGTGGAAGAAAATGCAGTGCGCCATCCATGCTTAATCCAGATCCTGGCAATGTCAAGCTCCTCAATAGCCAAAGGTCCATATATTTTGAGGATTTAGAATAAACCCGGAAGTCATTGATTTTTATTGTTTTAAATTGTTTTTAATATGAATTTTATTATGTGATTTGACCTGTTTTAAATGATGTATTTATGTGTGTTTGGCATCTTATTGTTGCCAGTCTGAATGCCACCCTGAGTCACCTTCGGGCTGAAAAGGGTGGAATAAAAATGTGGCAAATAAATACATAAAATAAATAATATTGTACTCATCAGTGAGTCTCAATTACAGTTGGCCTCCGTATCTATTAAGGATTTGTTCCAGGACCGCACCCATTCCCAACAACAGTAGCTGGTGTTAATACATTGCTGGTGTTAATACATTCCCACTACTGTGATTTTTTTTCTCTGCTTTCTCGATGTACGAGGGTTGAGTGAAAAGTAATGCCTCCACCTTTGTTATTTGGGTTTGGATGGGAATATTTTAATAATTCAAATGCATAAATAATCCTTAGAATGGGCTCTTTAACTACCACTATTCACTTTTCCACATAATCACCAGACAATTGGATACATTTCTGCCAACGATGAACACGTTTTCTGAAGCCGTCACGGAAGAAGTCGACACTCTGTTTCCGCAACCAACGTCTCACCGTTCTCTCAACGTCTTCAACAGAAGCATAACAATGTCCCCGCAGATCTTCTTTCATTATCAGGAACAGATGGAAGTCAGATGGTGCTAAATCTGGACTGTATGGAGGATGCTGTACGGTGGTGAGATCCAGTCTCTGAAGTTCTGCTGTGTACCCATCATGCACAGATCTTCTGATAGCCGAGCAAAGCAATAATGTGACCCACACGTTCTTGCAAAATGCCAATTATGCTTGAAATTTCTCTCTGAGTGATACGACGATTGTCCTGAGTCAATCTGTCAACCTTTTGCTTGTGAAATTTGGTGGTTTATTTCTTTTATTTATCATATTTCTATATCGCCCCTCTCAGCCCGAAGGCGACTCGGGGCGGTTTACACAAGGCAGTCTCAACACAAGCAAAACAAAACCAAACAATAACCATATAACAAAACAATTAGCAATTAAAACATACAATGCAGTCTCAGCGTCATGTTGAAAACACTTTCCATCACATCGTCGTCATTCCATAGATTTAATTTAACCGTTATATTTCATCAGCAAATGCCTGCTCAAACAGCCAGGTCTTGACTTTCTTGCAAAATGTCAGGAGGGAGGGGGCCAAACTGATGTCTCTAGGGAGGGCGTTCCAAAGCTGAGGAGCCACCACTGAAAAGGCCCTGTCTCTCGTCCCTGCCAGTCGCGCCTGCGAAGAAGGCAGGACCGAGAGCAGGGCCTCTCCGGATGATCCTAAACATCTCAATGGTTCATAGAGAGAGATGCGTTCGGACAGATAAGTTAGACCAGAACCGTTTATGGCTTTAAAGGCTAAAACCAGCACTTTGAAATGAAACTGGCAGCCAGTGGAGCTGGCACAACAGGGAAGTGGTATGCTCTCTGAATGCCGCTCCTGTTATCAACCTGGCTGCTGTCCATTGGACTAGTTGCAGCTTCCGAACAGTCTTTGAAGGCAACCCCATGTAGAGAGCGTTGCAGTAATCTATACAGGATGTAAGCAGAGCATGGACCACCGTAGCAAAGTCAGACTTCCCAAAGTACGGGCGCACACAAGTCAGATGTTCCCACCTCACCATCTTTAAACTTACTCGCCCAATGACACACAGTACTTGTTGAAATTAATAGCAAAATGCTGTAGTTCAATATGTCTAAATGAATGTGTTTTGTGTCTCATGAGAGTAGATGAATGATAGAAGTAAGCAGATTTCCTCTCTCATGAGCGCCATCTAGCGGTAGAGTTAGTAATATAGTTGGAAGGAATAAATCAATGTTGCTAGGCTCTGCCTATTGGCTCACTCTCTCTTCCAATCACAGCAATGAAGAAGGGAGGAGTTTAGAGTTGCTGTTAGTCTTCTGCTGTATGCCATCCATTTTGTGTGCCTCATGGTATGTTTTCTCCTGTTCTAACTTGTTAAACATGCTGTTGCATGTGTATTACTGCTTTTCTGTTGCTTTCTACAATAAAGTAGAAATGCTTTAATAACATGGCTTGTTTGCTCAGATGCTTTATTTCCAGTTTGAGTCCTCATATGCCACATTTGCTGTAAACCCTTTTAAACTGCTTCTCAGCTGTGTTTTATACTTTGCATCAAACCTTTTTTTAATTTGAAACAACAGTACTCACATCAAGACAATCACCATAAACAGCTTGCATTCTCTGATTAATCCCCTTTGGGGTGACACCTTCTGCGGTCAAGAATTCAATGACTGCACGTTACTTAAGTCGCATTGACTGACCGTCTGCGCAGGGTTGCATACTTCGCACTTTAACAACACAACCGTTCAATACTAAGGCTTCCTGCCAAAATGGAACTGTAGAGGAGAGTCTACTGAACAAGCCAGTACCTGCCGCATTCCAGTACTGCCATCTGTTGAGGAGTTACGAAGGTGGAGGCATTACTTTTCATTCAACCCTGAATAGGCTTACTCCAAACTGTGCTAAGGCTTCCTGCCAAGATGGAACTGTAGAGGAGAGTCTACTGAACAAGCCAGTACCTGCCGCATCCCAGTACTGCCATCTGTTGAGGAGTTACGAAGGTGGAGGCATTACTTTTCATTCAACCCTGAATAGGCTTACTCCAAACTGTACTAAGGCTTGCGGCTAAAATGGAACTGTAGAGGAGAGTCTACTGAACAAGCCAGTACCTGCCGCATCCCAGTACTGCCAGCTGTGGAGGAGTTACGAAGGTGGAGGCATTACTTTTCATTCAACCCTCGAATAGGCTTACTCCAAACTGTGCTAAGGCTTCCTGCCAAGATGGAACTGTAGAGGAGAGTCTACTGAACAAGCCAGTACCTGCCGCATCCCAGTACTGCCAGCTGTGGAGGAGTTACGAAGGTGGAGGCATTACTTTTCATTCAACCCTCGAATAGGCTTACTCCAAACTGTGCTAAGGCTTCCTGCCAAGATGGAACTGTAGAGGAGAGTCTACTGAACAAGCCAGTACCTGCCGCATCCCAGTACTGCCAGCTGTGGAGGAGTTACGAAGGTGGAGGCATTACTTTTCATTCAACCCTCGAATAGGCTTACTCCAAACTGTGCTAAGGCTTCCTGCCAAGATGGAACTGTAGAGGAGAGTCTACTGAACAAGCCAGTACCTGCCGCATCCCAGTACTGCCATCTGTTGAGGAGTTACGAAGGTGGAGGCATTACTTTTCATTCAACCCTCTTGTGTGTGTGTGTGTGTGTACACACATACACATATATACACACGCAAAACACATATGCATAGACTGGGCCACAGCAACGCATGGCAGGGAACGGCTAGCGCATACTCTCTCACACACGTAACCCTTTTTATTCATATACAAGCTAACTATACATTTATCCATAACTCATTTTCATTATTATTTTAGTAAAGGTGCCTTCATTTTTTCTGTTCAAGGAGAGAATTTAACAACCGTGACAGATTTTCTCTATGGACGTAGCATACTAGATGCTCTTTGATCACGTTAAAGCCATATTACTATAGCGGTTCTCTGGCAAATACTTCACTGATCTGATTAAACGCTGGAATTGGTATGCACATACAAAAGTATAACTGGGCGAGGGGTTTTTTCCCCCACTGTCAAATATATATTTTGACATTAACAGATCAAACTTGGAGGAGAAGGCAAGAGAGAAGCAACGTTGATCGGAGCCGGGAAGAAGAGGAGGCGAGCGGAGAGAAAGGAAGTCAAGCGACAAAATGTATTGTGCACAAAGGCAGATATTCATTAATCTCTTTTTAAACTGCGCGTTAAGGTTGTTTAAAGAACGGTGGCCCCTTTCCTGGAAGGTCTGTTGGATATGTGACAGAAAAGGCCGACTTGCATAAATGCAGTGCAGGTCTCTATGGGCTTTGACATTTCCATGGCTCTGCAGGGAGGCTGGTATTTTAGATTAGTTTGGTTAGCCCTGCAGTCGGAGCATGCTGGTCTGCTAAACTCTGATGCAAGTACAAACCCCCTCCCCTCTCCCAAATAATTAGCTTATCAAAGATCACTTTCTCCCACTAGTCTCCCCACCCACCCCAACCCACATTTTGAAAAATCCAATCACTACATATAGGCTGCATTGCCAGGAAAATACCTTCTCAGTTCTGCTCATGTGCAGACTTTGTTCAATCTAATGCTTGCTTGCTCATATATATATATATATATATATATATATATATATATATATATATATATATAAAATATATAAATGGGTTCACGTCATGTGATGTATACCTCAAACAAAGAAACCATACAACGCAGAAACACAATACTTGCCAACAGAAATAGGCCTCAAGCAAGGTACGTTTGTAGCAAGGCCACCTTCCCACAATGAATATTGGGAGGAAGGTGCTTTGCCACCCCTCCCTCGGGGGAGTGAAAGGGGAGGAACCGGATGGGGCCTCCCTGCTGCTGGGGCGTGGCTTCATCCACAGGAAGCCAGCCCCAGAAGCTCACTCAGCGAGACAGCCCCGGTTCCCCCTCCGCCCCCCCATCCCTGAAGTTGCGGGCCTGGCGGGGTAGGCCTCGCCAGGCCGATCCCTCCCAGGCGGCCACGTGGCCGCCGGGATGCTGGGGGGGAGAGGGCCCCGGTTTCCCCCCGGCCCCCCCTGGCCCTGAAGTTGGGGGCCTGGCGCGGGGTTGGCCTGGCCAGGCCCGATCCCTCCCGGGCGGCCCCGTGGCCGCCGGGACGCCAGGGAGGGGGCCCGATTCCCCCCTCCGCCCCCTGTCCCTGAAGTTGCGGGCCTGGCGGGGTAGGCCTCGCCAGGCCCGATCCCTCCCGGGCGGCCACGTGGCCACCTGGACGCCGCAGGGGGAGAGAGGGCCCTGGTTCCCCTCCGCCCCCTTTCCCTGGCCGCCCGGGGCGCGCGGGGGGGAGAGAGGGCCCGGTTCCCCTCCGCTCCCCCTTCCCTGAAGTCGCGGGCCTGGCGGGGTAGGCCTCACCAGGCGAGCCCTCCCGGCCGGCCACGTGGCCGCCGGGACGCCGCGAGGGGTGGGAGAGGGCCCAGTTCCCCCTCCGCCCCCTTTCCTTGAAGTTGCAGGCCTGGTGGGGGGTAGGCCTCGCCAGGCCCGAGCCCTCCCGTCCGGCCACGTGGCCGCCGGGACGCCGCAGGGAGGGGGGAGAGAGGGCCCCGGTTCCCCCTCCGCTCCCCCTTCCCTGACGTCGCGGGCCTGGCGGAACACCATTCCTCAAAAGGGGTAGGCCTCGCCAGGCCGACAGGCAGCCTCTAACTCCCGCTATCCTGAAGGGTCTTGACAACTGTGGCCTACCGTGTGTGAGTCACAATACGAACAGGAGTTGTTCCACACGGCAGCTTTGACAGCCTTCTTTGGGGCGCTACGGGTGAGCGAGCTGGTCGCGGGCTCCAAAGCCGACTCCTCTCAGCGGGCCCTACTGTATTCCGACACCAAACTGGGACAGAGCAGACTGGAAATCAAGCTGAGGGCATCTAAGACGGACCAGCAGGGGAAGGGGTGCCTAATCGCACTGGCGGGCGCCGCAGATGGCGACTTGTGCCCGGTCACGGCCATGGCCCGTTTTCCTTGCACTCAGGGGTAATACACCGGTTACCTTTCTGTCACCAGGATAACACACTTACAAAGTACCAATTCTGGCGATTCGGCCAAATGTTTGGAATTGCTGGGCCTGGGCCAGTACAAATTTGGGACACATTCCTTTCGGATCGGGGCGCATCATCAACGGCCGCTACAATGGGCTACGAGGCCCAGGCGGTTAAGGCCCTGGGGAGATGGAAATCTGGGGCTTACAAAGGGTTACATACGAGTGTGCTGTTGTAACATGTCATTGTTTCCAGATTCGGCCGGGCTGGAGCATAGGCGGAGGGTCTTGGTGTGCGGACACAGTTACATCTACTGGGCTGAGAAGGAAGCGCGCAAGACCCCTATGGACAGCACTGGGCCTTGCCTCCATTGCCACTGTGGAATGGAGAGGTAGACGTGGTTTTACGCTGGGACGGCCTGCTCCCCTGTTGTTCGATACCAGGAGTGGAGTTCCTCCTGATGTGTTGGTGATCCACCTCGGTGGTACCGACCTTGGCCTTCTGTCAGGCAGGCGCTGTTCATGCAGGCCCGAGCGGACTTACAAAGGATTTGGCAGGCATGGCCTCGGGTTCACATCGTTTGTCCGCCATCACACCACGATGCAAGTGGTCGGGTGAGGGGATGTGAGGATGCTGGAGAGAGCACGAAGCGAGTGAACCGGCCATGCGGAACGTGGTGACAGGAGCCAATGGATCATACATTGACCATCCGGACCTCAACCTTTATAACCCTTCCATTTCAGGACAGACGGAGTCCACTTTTCGGACCTTGGAAATCTTCAATTCTTAGCAGATTTGCACAGGGGCTTAGCAGGGTGTTAGAAGACTCGGTGGGGTTGGGAGGCAAGATGGACATCTAATTTCAATCCGTGGCGGAAAATAGATAGGGAAACTCCCTGATTTTCAGTTGGCATTCAAGACATCCCCCCGTTGGGGGTGGAAGCCATACAGTTAATACTCCATCAAAGTTCAAGTTAATCAGGGAAGTTTGGTTATAGCTGGGAATGGGAAGAGTTTGGGATCTGCACTTGGGGGACCAGAACTCGCTCCCATTCCCTTTCACAGGCTGCCTTGGCCAGTTGTCAAGGAGCATAGTTTTCTGCCAGCAATCTAACATCAAACAGGTAGGGTGGCTACCTGAATTGGACTCAGCAAATTCCTGACACCCCTGGAGTTAAGGTTAAGGTCAATTAAATAGGTAACAATTTGAATAAATGTTGCCCAATTGGAAACCCAACCACTGTTGTCGTGTGTCTTCTTTCGGGGGTGGGCGGGCAAAGAAACTTTCCCCCCCAAAACCTAAAAGGCCCCCAAAACAACGAGTAAAAATAAAACTACATTTACCAGCATCCTCCGGGGCAGCCAAAGACTCACCCAGCCTCTACATTCCGAACAACATGATTGGCTGCCAATAAGGGCGGATTTGCATAACTGCTGCACTGGCCAGCCAACATGAAAATTCGATCCATAGTAAACTGCCAAAACAGAATAAGGAAAAGGCCTGAGCCAATCCCCATAACAAACACCCAAATCACTTCCAACCGAAAATTTACACCCCAAAAAATCACAGACCATGCCCAAAATTGACAGTAAAGCTTCATTAACTTGATTTCCCTAACTAGCCCTCACTTACTGGGAAGCTGTTTACGCTCTGAATTGACAGTAAGACTTCATTAACTTGATTCTCCCGACTAGGCCTCAGCTCATTGGACATTGTGTATGGCCTGAATTGACAGTAAGGCTTCATTAACTTGATTCTCCCGACTAGGCCTCAGCTCATTGGACATTGTGTATGGCCTGAATTGACAGTAAGGCTTCATTAACTTGCTGTTCCTAACTAGGCCTCAGCTCATGGGACATTGTGTATGGCCTGAATTTACAGTAACCTACCTTGGCACACAGAGCCCCGACCATGCATGATAGGACTTGAAGTACCACCATGGAAAACGGGATTTGTAGTACTTCAAAACCCATCATTCCCCACAGACCAATGTGGCCCAGAACCAAGACCAATAAAGACCCAACTTGGCACACCATGCCCCCCATGACCCACACTCCATCCAACTGCAGTTTAGAGGAGGGCACACCGTGGATGATTGGACTTTCTCACATCTCCTAAAAAGGGCACAGCAACGCGTGCCAGGTGTTTGATCCATAAAAAATTGTTTCTAAACTCGGGGGGGGGGGGTTTAGAGGGAATTTCCGTTGGTGGGTCGTTATAGACATTGTTCCGAAAAATGTTAAATAAATTTTGTAATTGAAATGTAATAGTGAATTTTCGTTGTTAGGTAGTTACTGCTTCAGAGCACGCGCAAAGCTCTCCACTCTTCCCTCCCTCCCCCCCAGCTCAGAAGCATCGCGGGCTAGCAACGACCTAATAACGTGCCCTTTACAGAAATGACGATCATGGCTTCAGTTTTGAAACGTCACTTCCCGGGTTGGACGCCGAGGGTCGATATAGGGTCAAAATAATTTTAAATACGAAAAATTAATGGAAATCAAAGTATTACGGCTGGAGATATCCACCCCATATATATAGTAGCACAGGACAGCACTTTAGTAGTTTTAATGGAAAGTTGGTGAATAGGGCTCAATGCTTTTATGGACGGAACACTGTTTTTAACATAGGTGAATGCATAGGGTGTGTGAATATAATTGTATTTTAATGTATTTTAGTGTCGAATGCTGGAGGGTTTTATATTGTGTTTTATACTGCGATTGTGATGTAGGCATCAAATTATGCCTTTTGGAAGCCGCTCTGAGTTCCCCCTCGGGGGTTGAGAAGAGCGGGGTAAAATGCCATAAATAAATAAATAAATGTAATTCTTTTCCCCCATTTCCTATTTCTTTTCAAAGCAAAACAAAATTATATATATATATATTATTTTTCCCCATTTCCTAATTTTTTTCAAAGCAAAACAAAATTCTCTCTCTCTCTCTCTCTCTCTCTCTATATATATATAATATATTCTTTCCCTCATTTTCTAATTCTTTTCAAAGCAAAACAACATTCTCTCTCTCTATATATATATATATATATTATTTTCCCCATTTCCTAATTCTTTTCAAAGCAAAACAAAATTCTCGAGCATACCATATTCAGAATTATGTATTTTGGAATACCTAGCTATGTTCGAAAACATGCAAATGTGAGTAGATCAATAGGAATTGCTCAGGCGGGAAGGGGGATTCTAGACAGGAAACAATTAGGGTCAGCTAACACCTCCTGGCAAAGGATTCCCCCAGTCAGGAAGCAGCCAGACCTTGAAACTAGAAGGCCATTAAAAGCTAATCAAAGTGGCCGATTGCAACATTCACACCTGCATCAAACAAACAATAGTTCTTTCTCCCACCCTGGACATCATTCCACAGGTATATAAACCTCACTTGTGTAGTTTCCAAAACACCCCATCGACCTCTGAGGATGCCTGCCATATACAGTATGTGGGTGAAACATCAAGAGAAAATGCTTCTGGAACACGGCCTTACAGCCCAGAAAACTCACAACAACCCAGTGATTCAAGCCATGAAAGCCTTTGACAACACAAAGTATATTATTATTATTATTATTAAATAGATGTTTTCTTGGGATTAAAGTTCATGAATACTAATATTGTGCTGTGCTAATATTATAATATATTGTGTGCACATATAATATTGATAATAATATTATAATGTAATACAATATAATACTAATAATAATACAATATAATAAATAAATATTTTATATTACATGTAACATTACTAATAATATTACAGTATAGTGGTACAGTACAATATAGTAATACATAATACTAATACAGTGCTGTGCTAATAATATAATATATTGCACACAGATAAAATATTGATAATATCATAATGTAATGCAATATAATACTACTATTAATAATACAACATAATTTTATATTTCATATGACATGTAATATTACTAATAATATAACAGTATAGTGGTGCAGTACAATATAATACATAATACCAATACTGAGCTAATAATATAATATAATATATTTAATATTTTATATTACATGTAATATTACTAATAATATTACAGTATAGTGGTACAGTACAATATAGTAATATATAATACTAATACTATGCTGTGCTAATAAATATATTGCATACACATATAATATTGATAATATAATGTAATGCAATATAAAACTACTATTAATAATACAACATAATAATTTTATATTTCATATGACATGTAATATTACTAATAATATAACAGTATAGTGGTACAGTGGTATGAGTCCATCTTCGTTCGCAAGGTTGGACACATTCTGTTGTAGCTTCCACAGATGGCCTTGAGACACGCCAAACTTAGTAAAAGTATTAACAGTTTATTGGAACATAAAACTTAGTCACAAACCGGCTTTCAGAATCCCAAAAACCCAACACCCAAAAAAGAGTCTCTTAGTAAACAATAAAGACGTCTGTCTGTCGTCCTTGGCTTTTGTCTTTGTCCAGGCAAGAAGTCTGTATGATGTTTTCATCCAAAAGGAAAGGAGGAGTGCTTCCTAATCCACAGGAGCTAAGTATATACAAATAACATACATCAAAGCCCCCGCAACCCACAGCCTCTCCCTTTCACCAAATATACAGTACCATGTAAGCAGTCACTCACAGCAACACAGGAATGGTCAAATGAAACGCGGTAGTCACTAGGCATAAAAACAAACATTAAATCCCCAAACCCCCCAACATACAACAGTTTCAGCTAGAGCTGCCATTGCAGCTCACCCAGAACCCTACATGAAAACAGCCCAATACTCACAGATAGCTGGAAACCAGGAATTAAGGCATGAAGATCCAGAGTAACAAGATACAGGAACGAGAACCCCACCAGCAACACCTTGGCCGACCGCAGAGTCCCAAACCCCCAGGCATTACCTTTATACCATTACAAATCAGAGGCGTCGGAATCCCCACCCAAATCTGCCTCAGTCCCCACAGCTGCAGTGCTGGATGTATTCCTCCACGCCTCCCATCTTTCATGAGCACTTAAAGGACCCCAATCTGATTCAGCATTCCCACTAGGCCACCCCTGATCGCTTGAAAAGCCAAAGAATGAACTCTCACTGGACTCAGCATTCAAAACATTCCTGACATCCTGCACCAACGCTGAGTCCAGCTCTGTATCACTCTCTTCTGATGTTAACTCTGCTTCAAAACCTTCACAAGTGTCTTCACTGGTAGCCTCTCTAAGTATTTGTCGGACCTTTCTCCTTTGTTCTTCACCCTCCAAACTAGAATCACTTGCAGCTCTCTTCCAGCTGCAGCAATCCTGCCCAAATCCCCCTCTTCAAGTGACCTTTCAAACAAAGCATCTTCCTCCAAGTTACTACCTGTAGCAACTATAGGCTCAGCTTGCTCAACTACAACACATTCAACTAATTTTTAATACATAATACTAATACTGTGCTGTGCTAATAATATAATATATTGCATACACAAATAATATTGATGATAATATAATGTAATACAATATAATAATTTTATATTTCATATGACATCTAATATTACTAATAATATTACAGTATAGTGGTATAGCACAATATAGTAATATATAATACCAATACTATGATGTGCTAATAATATAATATATTGCATACACTTATAATATTGATAATATTATATTGTAATACAATATAATACTAATAATATTATATTATATTTTTATATTTCATATTACATTTAATATTACTAATAATAATATTACCGTATAGTGGTATAGTATAATATAGTAATATATAATACCAATACTATGATGTGCTAATAATATAATATATTGCATACACCTATAATATTGATAATATTATATTGTAGTACAATATAATACTAATAATATTATATTATATTTTTATATTTCATATTATATTTAATATTACTAATACCGTGTTTCCCCGAAAGTAAGACAGCGTCTTACTTTCTTTTGACCCCCCAAAATCCCCACTACGGCTTACTTTCGGGCACGGCTTACATTAGCCGACGGTACCGAAAGTAAGGCTTAAAGTAAGACTTACCGCGGGCGGCATGGCATGGCTTCTTGGCTGGGCGACGAGGCTCCCAGAGAGGGCTGAAAAGGGGCCCGAATCCTCCTCCTCTTCTTTTCAGCGGCGCCTTCCATCCTCCTCCTCTTCCTCCCAGCAGCGCCTTCTCCCCTCTCGCCGGTTCCGCGCCCCCCCCTTCAGTGAAGGGAGGAGGGGCGGAGCCGCCACCGGCGAGAGGGAGAAAGTGCCGGCGGAAGTCCCGCCCGCACGGCGGCTCAGGCGTCTTTCCGCCGCCGCCCCGCCGTCCGCGCTCCAAACGGGAGCCGGGCGGCGGCAAAAGCGCCTGAGTCGCCCTGGGGCGGGACTTCCGCGGCGCCTTCTCCCTCTCACCGGATCCGCCCCTCCCTTCACTGAAGGGAAGAGGGGCGGAGCCGCCGCCAGCGAGAGGGAGAAGGCGCCGCGAAGTCCCGCCCGCACGGCGGCTCAGGCGCGCCGCCGCCCGGCTCGCCCGCCGCGTTAGACTTCCGCCGGGCTTTCTTCCCTCCGCCGCTGGCGGCTCCGCCCCCTCCCTTCAGTGAAGGGAGGGGGCGGAACTGTCGAGAGGGAGAAGGCGCTGCTGGGAGGAAGAGGAGGAGGATGGAAGGCGCCGCTGGAAAGAAGAGGAGGAGGATTCCGGGCCCCTTTTGAGCCCCTCTGGGAGCCTCTCGTCGCCCAGCCAAGAAGCCATGCCATGCCGCCCGAGGTACGTCTTACTTTCGGGGTACGGCTTATATAAACCGACCCCTCTGACACCCCCGATACGTCTTACAATCAGGGGTGTCATACTTTCGGGGAAACACGGTAATAATATTACCATATAGTGATATAGTATAATATAGTGATATATAATACCAATACTATGATGTGCTAATAATATAATATATTGCATACACATATAATATTGATAATATTATAAAGTAATACAATATAATACTAATAATAATAATAATAATAATACAATAATTGTATATTTCATATTACATGCCAATAGCAACCCTAATTTTAAAAAAGGGAGAGGTGGCTGCTATACCTAGAATTAAAGGGGGGGAAACAGTCATGGTTGGAAGTAACTGGAACATCTAATTTAGAAAGGTTTCACCAATTCAGAAATTTGCAACTCCATTCAAATGCACAGGAAAAAGAGTGAAACAAAAGCCCACATATCGCTTTAATTAGCACGATTGAAAAGGAACAATGGTATTAGAATTTTTTTAAAAAAGTATTTCATTATGAAACAACAGAGTTTGGAGGTAGATTTAATGTTTCAGCCCGTGACAAAATAAACCAGTAGGCGTCACTTTGATGTAATAGCAATCCAAAGAACACAGAGCATTTCTCCTCTTTTCCCTTCTCTGTTTCCAAAAAGTATTGGATCTCTTGGCTTGTTTAACCTTAACACTGGACAAAATCAAGACGTTGAGTCACTGTGCCTTTACTATTTTTGAGATGTATTATTCCTTATCACTCCCTTTTTTTCCCCCTCCCCTCTTCGTGGCCTGTATAGTTTTGTATCTTCCTCGAAATGCCTTCCAGAAATACCTTTTCTTCTTGTAACATAAGACGCAGCCATTGTGTGCTAAGAGACTTGCCTTTTGGACCAAATATCTCCAGAGAGCAGAGTTTCCAGATCTGAATGCTTAATTTTACACACTCTCAATGGGGAAGGACATAGAAAAATATTGGATCTAGGAGTTTTTAACTTCAGGAAGGTGCCCGGGGGGGGGATCAAACTACATCTTCTAGGAAGTCTCTTTCAGCTCAATATTGTGGGAACAGAAGTGTCTTATAGTGTTCCCTCACTGTTGCGTTCCAGGACCACCCGCAAAAAGTGAAAATTCGCAAAATATGGATGCTATATTTATAGCATCCAGGGCCGGACCTAGGTAATTTTAAATGGTAAGCGAACAGTATTTTGGTCCCCCCAACCAACCAATCAATGGATTGGGTGCATAGACAAATTTGGGCCCTCCAGGTATTTTGGACTTCCTACTGGCTGTTTGGAATTGTGGGAGTTGAAGTCCAAAACACATTGGGGGCTGCTCTATTCCTATTCTCTTTGAGTGTGTGTGTGTCTATATCTAAATCGATAACATATTGGTCCAAGATGTTCAAACTGGCCACAAAGTCGTCCAAGGTGCTGAAACTGGTCCCAAACTAGTCCAAGATGCTCAAACTGGTTCCAAACTGGTTCAGGGTGCTCAAATTGGTCCCAAACTGATTCAGAATGCTCAAACTGGTTCCAAACTGGTCGAGGATGTCAAAACTGATCCTAAACTGGTCGAGGATGTCGGAACTGACCCCAAACTGGTCCAGGATGTCGGAACTGATCCCAAACTGGTCCAGGATGTCGGAACTGACCCCAAACTGGTCCAGGATGTCAGAACTGACCCCAAACTGGTCCAGGATGTCGGAACTGACCCCAAACTGGTCCAGGATGTCGGAACTGACCCCAAACTGGTCCAGGATGTCTCTTTCCCCTTCCTCCCTTCTCACCCTTTTCCCTCCCCTCTTCCTATTCTCTTTTTGTGTGTATGTGTATATATGTGTGTGTATCAGGTCTAGGCTAATTTTGGGAGCACGGGCCTGGGGGTGGGGCTAGGTGCCCTCTGGCTGGCAGGCCCGTCTGGCCGCTCAGTCCTGCTCCCGGCCCCCAGGTAAGGGCACCCACGTGGCCTCCTCCCTCGCCCCACGTGCACCGGTAGCAGCAATGACAACAGAGGGAGGAGACGCGCGGGGGACAAGGGAGATGGGAAAGGCGGGTGCCTCTGCCCCCTTCTCTCTTGCCCTGCACAAGGCATCCTCGGTGGGGGCGGGAGGGAAAGGGTTTGCAGGGTGAGGGATGAGACGTGCGCAGGTTGAGGCAGGGAGAAGGGAAAGGCGTGCGCTTCTGCCTCCTCCTCTCTTGCCCTGCACGAGCCTTCTTCCCACGCTGCCGGCACCCCTGGGAAGGAGAGAAGAAGGAAAGGGTGAAGGGGAAGAAAGGAAGGAAGGAAGAGGGAGAGCCAGATGGAATCATGAAAAGAGCCACATCTGGCTCCCGAGCCGTAGGTTCCCTACCCCTGCTTTAGAACTAAGACTTACTGTACATTAACCCTTCCATCACCAACCACCTTCCACTGCAGAACATAATACATGACAGGCAGGGGCAGATTTAATGGTAAGCAAAGTAAGCAGCCGCTTAGGGCGCCACGTGGTCAGGGGCGCATCCAGCCGCCAGGTTCCGCGCATGTGCAATTGGTGTTAGCGACTCCAGCTGGACGGAGACGAGAATTGCGCCCTACACAAGGCCGAAAAGGCGGAACCTTTTGCAGCCAGGGCAGAGCCTCCCGCGATTCTCTTCTCTGTCCAACTGGAGTCGCGCGCACCAACGGCGCATGTGCAGGCGCGCAGGCGCCCCCTCCACGAGGCCGGAAAAGAAGGAGGAGGGTAGAGCCTCCACCCTCAGCCGCCAAACCCTCCTCAGTTTCCAGCCTTGTGGAGGGTGCGCACGTGTGCCGGGGGCACATGCGGAACTAGCTGGCTCCGCACATGCACACCCTCTATGTGGCTGGAAACGAAGGAGGAGGGTAGGGCCTCTGCCCGCAGCCGCCAAACCCTCCTCAGTTTCCAGCCTTGTGGAGGGTGTGCATGCGTGCTGGGGCACATGTGTGGAACAAGCTGGCTCCGCACATGCGCACCCTCCACGAGGCCAGAGAGCAAGGGGGCGCCAAAATAATGTTCGCTTACCATTTTGAATTACCTTAGTCCGGCCCTGATGACAGGTCATATCAAAATCCATAATGTAGGCCTCAAAACCTGCCCTCGACTTATGTATGAAGTTGATGTATAGAGGAGTATATATGGTAGCTGCACATGGGGGCTCTATAATACCTGCCACAGTACTCACACATGGAAGGCAGCTCTAGGGGGCTTCTATAATTAAGTTAAGGATCTCTCTTCCCGCTGTACCTTGGATGGATTTCTTGAAACTGTAACATGTGAGTTTCCCCCTTTTTTTGCCTAATTACCAGCTTCCTGAGTATTTACCTGTGTCCCATAGTCACAAGCTCAGCACTAAGCTACTTCATTGTGTCAGTATAAATATTCCAACACATCACGCTTCTGCTAATGGAGTTCCAAAAGCAGGAGGACTATGCCAGCAGATCTTCCTTGCCATGTTACCGCAAAGGTTTCTGAGGACGGTCTGCCTTCGCCGCCCACAGACTTCCCTCTCCACCGGCAAAGAGCGCCGTTCTATCCTGTGCCTCCTGGGATGTCTTTCCCAAGGAACATAGCCTTGCGGCCCAAATGTCCTTCCTCTTCAAGAAACTAGAAAGGGGAACGCATCCTTTGTAATAATGAAATGAATAATGCATCCTTTGTAATGGAACAGCAAGGTACTAAAAGTGGGCCATGTTAATTTCCAGGAGCGTGAAATTTATTGTCACTTGCAGGCCCACTGGGAATAATTTATGCATCTTCTATTAAGAAAATATTTTTAATTTGAATTTGCATAATTTAGCCATTAGGATTAACCTTGATACAGTCCTTTTTGTAGAACACCAAACCCACAGGTGTATGTCTAAGAAGAAGACAAAGCGTCGACGGAGTCAAGGGGGAGGGGGAAGAGAAACAACACACGGAGGGCTATACACATGCTTTGTTTGCTGGGAGATTAACTTCTCTCCTATTTTTCTCCACATGTTACTATACACTCCAGCTGTCCCAGTTTGACAGAGACTATTTTCGTACCTTTTCCCAGGTAAATCTAGGAAAGATGGAAGATTGTCTGCTTTGGTCAGACCTCACTTGGAATATTCTGGGTACCAATGTTCAACAAGGATGCTGGCAAGCTGGGATATGTACAAAGAAGGGTGACCAAAATGATCAAAGGGGCTCAATTCTATCATTGTCTGAGAGAGAATACTGAATCCCATCAGTAAATGAGCTAGTAGGGGTGGTTGATCCATTAAAAAAATTGATTCTAAACTCGTGTGGGGAGGAATTTCCCTTGCTGGGTCATTATAGAAATTATTCCAAATTTTTAAAAATAAATTTCGTAATTGAAACGTAATTAATCACGAATTTTCGTTATCATTCGTTATGCCAGTTGGGAGTCTAGAATGGAGGGCTTGCTCTCCTTTCTTCCCTCCCCCCCCCCGAGCTCAGAATTGTGGGAGTTGAAGTCCAAAACACATGGGGGGCTGCTCTATTCCTATTCTCTTTGAGTGTGTGTGTGTGTGTGTCTATATCTAAATCGATAACATATTGGTCCAAGATGTTCAAACTGGCCACAAAGTCGTCCAAGGTGCTGAAACTGGTCCCAAACTAGTCCAAGATGCTCAAACTGGTTCCAAACTGGTTCCGGATGCTCAAATTGCTATGTCTTCCTGCCTTAAGAAGTCTTGTGTAACACTTGTTTTTACTGTTTTATGTAACTGTTGCGCTTTGGTGCAAATTTTAATTGGTTGTATGTGAACCGCCCCGAGCCTGCTGGAAGGAGCGGTATACAAGATTGAGGAAATAAATAAATAAATAAAATAGGTCCCAGAAGCATTGCACATTATATTTAATGTGTGATGCCTCTCAGCTGGGAGGGGCAGGGAGGGAGGAAGGGAGAGCAAGCCCTCCCCTCTTCCCTCCTTTCCTCCCCAGCTCAGAAGCATCATGGGTTAATAATGACCCGGGATGCCTCAGAGCTTATGTGGGGAGGAACGGAGGAGTGGATGGTCCGCCCCTCCTTCCCTGCCAAGAACTAAACCGCGCCAAGCCTTGGCGCGGTTTATTTCCTTGGCAGAGGAGAAGGGGCTAACACTCCTCCTTCCCTGCCAAGGATATAAACCATGCCAAGGCTTGCCGCGGTTTATTTCCTTGGCAGGGGAGGGGGAGGAGCATGGTGCGGTTTATTTCCTTGGCAGGGGAGGGGGAGGAGCATCAGCCCCTCCTCCCCTGCCAAGGAAATAAACCACGCCAAGGCTTGCTCTCAGCTGGCGAGAGGAGAAAGGAGGGTGCTGCTGCCCTCCAGTCTCCTCTCGCGAGTTGAGAAGGGAGGAGGGGGAAAAACGACCTAATAACGTGACCTTTACAAAAAAAAATGGTGATCCCGGGTTTGGTTTTGAAACTTTGCTTCCGGGTTGGAAGCCAAGGGTCAGTATAAGGTCAAAATAATTTCAAATGCGAAAAATTAACGGAAAACAAAGTCTTTAAATAGGAGATATCCACCCCTATGAGCTAGAATGCTTCTCTGCTATACATCACCTCCTGCAACATGTCCTACCAATAAGGCTTATCTTATAACAGGGAAATGTGCCAGTGTTTGGCACTAAGCAAACTCTTGGGGAGGCTTGAATCTATGGCCAGTTCTAGTACTGAACACTATTTCTTGAGTAGACCTCTAGAAGTCACTATTTCTTGAGTAGACCTCTAGAAGTTCATGCTTTTATCAGTCCAGAAAAACAATAGGCCATGCAGATAATCGTAAATAGCAGAAAGTTTACGGGTTGTTAGAAGTTTACTCCTTAAAATGCCAACCAACATATGCACAGTTATGTGAACAGTTGCATTGACTCACACAATGTCCTTTGAGAGAGATTCAAATCATCTGGAGAGGCCCTGCTCTCGGTCCCGCCTGCTTTGCAGGGACAAGACAGGGCCTTCTCAGTGGTGGCTCCTCGGCTTTGGAACTCCCTTCCTAGTGACATCAGATCAGCCCCCTCCCTCCTGACATTTCGTAAGAAAGTCAAGACTTAGCTTTTCGAGCAAGCATTCACAGATGAACTTTAATCGAGATCAAGGATTCTATGACGACGAAATGGATTTTGGAGCTGAGATTTGTATTTTATAGTTCTTAACTGTTAATTTTATATGTTTTTATATGACTGTTTTTATCTTCTGATATATTGTATATGGGCACTTGTGCCGCTTGTTCACCGCCTCGAGTCGCCTTCGGGCTGAGAGAGGCGGTATAGAAGCATGTCAAATAAATAAATGATCTTTAGGAGTCCATGTGGAAGACCTTCCACTAGCAGCTCAGAAGCAAAACCTTTGCTCTCTCTGAGCCCCTTCACAGTTAACTGCCTAAATATGTAACTGTAGTCAAACCTTCCAGGATCAGCTAGATTGTTGGGCATGGCCCAACCAATCAGCTTCATGCTTTGCATTTAACATACTCTCCAACTGACTTTGGTGGGCCATGCCCAACAAGCTAGCGCAGAAGCCTGAGGCAAATGATCACGAGTCTGTACAGGTTAAATGATAAGGTTTCTGCTGACTCTCTGGGGTTTTAGAATGCAGATGATAGTCAAGAGCGTACAGTTAGCCAGAGTGAACATGTTAGCTAGAGTTAGCTAGAGTGAACATGAGGATTCTGGGATAGTTGGTTCACAAGGCAAAGATGCTTTGATGCTAACAGAAAAAGAGGCAGAGTAAAAGGTTGAATGGCCAAGACCAAATAGTGATAGTGATAGTGATAGTGATAGTGATAGTGATAGTGATAGTGAAAGGAATGTACTATTTGGCAAGCCAAGGGAGGACCAGACACTCCTTAATAGGAGAAGTCAAATCAATTAACATTGCCACCTGGAAGGAGGTAGAAGACGGTCTGAATGATTAAGGGAAAAAGAGGGTCAGGGAGAGGTTTCCCAAGGGAAACGGAATGCTTTTGCTTTGGCTTTCTGAATAAATATAGGGCCTGTGAATCTACACTCTTCAGTGAGTTCAACGTTTGGTTTTCATGCCTTTTGCTTCATGCCTGGTATCCATGCCTACTTGTTTATGCTAAGATTCCTGTTTACTTCTGCCTGGGATTTATGTTCATGCTGAGATTCTTGTATGTGGTTTGTCCTGGTTTCAAGCCCCTGCCTTGGGATTTAATGGTTCCAGTTTGCTGCTGTTTCTTCAAGGGACTTTGGTATTTGCAACCTTTTGGAACTGAAAAACCCTAATTTATTTTTTATTTATTTACTTTATTTATATTCTGCTCTTCTCACCCCAAAGGGGACTCAGAGCGGATTACAGGTACACATACTTGCAGACAATCCCTGCAGTTCAACATATGACATATAGACGAACATACGACATATAGATGAACAGAGGCAAACTTCTGGCCACCAGGGGGAGCTGATGCACTCTTCATCTCTCAGCGTTTTCCAGCGTCCCTTTTGTTGTTTCTTCCGCATTCCTCAGCGATTCCTGGAGTTCTTTTTATGGCCTCATAAATCAGTCAAAATTTGCCTCCCCACTTTAATATGGTACCTTTATCTCCTACTTGACAAATGCAACTGTCTTTTGAGCTGCAAAGGTCAGCAGCAGGCTACACTTAAGGTCGAGCACCCACCTCGACTCGGGCAGGCCTCAAACTCATGACCTACTGGTCCAAGAGATCTTATGCAGCTGACACTTAGCTAGCTGCACCACATTCCTGGTCCACAACTCCTGTGGACTTGTTTATTGGATTTTTGCAACCCTCCTGGTTCCCGACTTATAGTTTGACTGTCTTATTTTACCTTGCTCAACTGACTGTTTTGTGGACATTTCTTTATTACTTGTTTGAATGCTTTTTACCTTTTTGGCTATTGCTATATTAATCCTCACATCTTCATTGGCGCCCCCTTGTCGTAGGGGAGAGATTTGCGTACCCTAATGAAGTTGTGAGCTATGCTGGCGGTGGCATAATAGCCACCGGTAGGGCCTCCCATGCCAGAAAGGTCACAACCGAAGGGTCTGACAAAGAGCATCAACGGGCAAGATGGGCTCTCTAGCCTTTTGGCAACCATCCTAGGGGAAGGAAAACTCTGATTTCAAACCCGGGCAGATGGTGCTCGTCTAACACTGTAAGGTCAACCATCTAGAGAAGGAAACTCAAATCAAACCTATGACCTGAGGACCTCGCTGCCACCGTCCTAAGCTTGCTAGGCCCTGGCAGACGAACCTTTGGTTTAAAGGGTGAGGCCAGTTCTGTGCACACTGCGCTCCACCAGAAAAATCCATTGCATAGGCTTGAAGGACACATCCAACCTAAGTCATCAATGTGCTTGTAAAAAGCATGAGGTGAGTCCTTCCTATGAATCTTTGTTCACGCAGTAATAAAATGCCAGAGATATTAATCCTTTGCTATAAAGAACATTGGTGTGTTTACGGGTTCAAAGGTACCAACTCCATTCTTGGTGTGTGCAACAATAAGTGTCTTGAGCATCGCTACGGATTTCATCACACAGTGTTAGGGGTCCGTTTTCATGCGCTTTGGAAACAGAGCACACGGGAACCCCATGAAGGCCACCACATGATGTAAGTCCATTGAGCTCCTAAACACGTTTTCAGGAGTCCAAATGGAGAAAAGTCAGAGAAAGAGGGCAAAAAGATGGGCATCAATTCAGTAAGGCAGTGTTTCTCAACCAGTGTGCCGTGGCACACTAGTGTGCCGTGAGCGATCATCAGGTGTGCCGTGGGAAATTGGAACCTCCAATACCCTTTCTCCCCCCTCCTGCCAAGTTTGGTCCTGATCCAACATTGTTTGAGTCCACAGTGCTCTCTGGATATAGGTGAACTACAACTCCAAAACTCAAGGTCAATGCCCACCAAACTCTTATAGCATTTTCTCTTGGTTATGGGAGTTCTGTGTGGGAAGTTTGTGTCCTTCTGCCATTCCTGCCAGGATATCTATGTTGTGTTCATTGAAACAGGCCCAGGTTTCACACTGAGTGTATAAATACATTTTAAAACATATTAACTATATGTATTACCGTGTTAGTGTGTCATTTTGTGTCATTTTGGTTGGTGGTGTGCCCCAGGATTTTGTAAATGTAAAAAGTGTGCCACGGCTCAAAAAAGGTTGAAAAACACTGCAGTAAGGATGTGGGGTGGCCATCCCAGAAGATGAGGAAAGATGGGAGGGAATGGTATAAGATGGTTCCCTTTGGTTTCCCCTGTCTGTGACTTGATATATCCCAACATTCCTCCATAACACTGTAGGGGATTTCCGTAGTATGAAGGTGAACTTAGGTTTTCAAATATTGCAGTAGATCACAAGTTCTGAAAGATTCTACCAAGCTTTGAGAACAATTCTGGAAAAAAGGACAGTGTGTCTGTCATCCAAGGCAGTGTTTTTCAACCTTTTTTGAGCCGCGGCACATTTTTTACATTTACAAAATCCTGGGGCACACCACCAACCAAAATGACACAAAATGAGACTCTAACACAGTAATACATATAGTTAATATGTTTTTAAATGTATTTATACACTCAGTGTGAAACATGGACCTGTTTCAATGAACACAGCATAGATATCCTGGCAGGAATGGCAGAAAGACACAAACTTCCAACACAGAACTCCCATAACCAAGAGAAAATACTATAAGAGTTTGGTGGGCATTGACCTTGGGTTTTGGAGTCATAGTTCGCCTATATCCGGAGAGCACTGTGGACTGAAACAATGAATACTCAGTATTCCCAAATGTGAACTCTGGTGGAGTTTAGGGAAACTAGACTTTGGGAGTTGTAGTTGCTGGGATTTATAGTTAAAACACAATCAAAGAGCATCCTGAACTCTTGCAACAATGGAATTGAACCAAACTTGGCATATTGAACTCTCATTACCAACAGAAAGTACTGATAGGGTTTGCTTGGGAACTGACCTTTAGTTTGGAAGTTGTAGTTCACCTATACCCAGAGAACACTATGGACTCAAACAATGTTATGTTATGTTGTTGTTTGTTTTCTATCCAGAATCCCAATGTTGGAAGGAGGCTCACTACTTTAAGGTCCCTAAAACAGGCATGGGAAAACTTGGGCCCTCTGGGTGCTTTGGACTTCAACTCCCACCATTCCTAACAGCCTGAGGCTGCTAGGAATGGTGGGAGTTGGAGTCCAAAACACCTAGAAGGTCCAAGTTTGCCCATGCCAGCTTTCGACAGAGACCTCTTCCTCCCCCTTCACGCCCTTTCTTCCCCCTCCTGCCGAACACTTGCTTTTTCTTCTACATTGCCGCTTCTGCCGCCGTTTTGATCTGAGGGGGCAGCGTGAGCGTGTTCAGGAGGGGAGGGGGGAGGGAGGAAGACATGACCCATGCAGGTGCTACTGCGCAGACTCGCCCCAGAGCAAAGCGAGGCAAAGCGAGCAGAGCGAGGCTGGAAAGAAGGGAGCCCGAGTGGAGAAGAAAAAGTGTTTGGCAGGAGGGGGAAGAAAGGGTATTGGAGGTTCCAATTTCCCACGGCGCACCTGATGATCGCTCACAGCACACTAGTGTGCCACGGCACACTGGTTGGGAAACACTGATCCAAGGTATTTCAAAATATTCCAACATTCAGAAAGTAAAGACAAAAAGAACACAGTAATTTCCCCGTAATTTACATATAGCAGAAGAATGTTGGCTCTGAAACTGGCAATTCCAAAAATTCAATGTGTGTTTTCCGTGCGTTTTGTCAGTCTAGTTAAACTCACTTTAAAAATGGAAAGGGAAAAAAGAGCCTGGTTCCAATGCATGAAGTTAAACCAAATCAATGAAAGTGTATTAAGTTACAAGGGGGAAAAAAAGAATGCCTCACAATTACAGCACACAGGGGTCAAAATGAAAAAGAAAATGGCTTTTCTCTCGCAGCCTGTATAACATTTCTAATAACCTCATTTCTTCTGCCATCATCTCTCATTACAGCAGAATGTGAAAACAAGGAAAGGGCTCTGGGAAACAAAGCTCACGTGTCTTGGGGCGTCTGACGACTGGAATGGCAATTTTGTCAAACCCTGTGATCGAGACAAACGGGATAGGCATTTCCATGTCACACTTTTTTTTATTATTACTACTAAATTCACAGCTACGGTCCACATCAAATGTTTGCACTCAAAAAGCATTTTGCAAATCACCCATGCTCGGAAGGTGCTAATCATCATGAAAATCCATTCCATTTACAGTGCTTGGCCTCTCCGGGATTTAAAGCATAACCCTGGGTGGGCTCCAGCCAAGCCGTCTCAATGCAGGACCTGGAGCAAACTGCAGTGGCGGAAAAACTTTCTTTTAGGAAGTGGAGAAGAAAGACTTTCAAAATATTACGACACCCGGTGCAGTATGAACTCTCCATCCTTCCCTCCTTTCCTCAATCTCTCGCTCACTAGCAAGGTGCATTGGTCTTGATTTTCTGAAACATTTCAGTACCAGGATTTGGAGGTTCAGGGCACTTCCACACAGGGCTTAATCCTACGCTGAAGCGGGTTTAAGTCCCCACAACCCACCCAAAACCCAGACTTTCCCATGGAGTGTGGCTACATGCCATCTCAAATACTATCAGGATGGCATGCAGCCACCCCAAGGCCAGGCCCGGATCATGGCCTTTTGGCGCCCTAGGCCAAAGGCTCTGCCCCCGCTCCAGATCCGCCCCGCCCCGCCCCCAGCTCTGCCCCACCCCTGGCTCCGCCCCCGCCTCCTCACTGGCACGAGGAGGAGGAAGGAAAGCCCCACCCCCAGAGCCGATGCCACGCATGCGCGGCAGTGGCCCCAAGGGCGGGGCCTCCCCACGGCTCCTCCCTCCCTCCTAAAGCCACCATGCCAACCTCAGAAGCGGCCGAAATCGTCCTTTTCAGGCCGGCATGACAGCTTTAGGAGGGAGGGAGGAGCCATGGGGAGCCTCCCCGCAGCTCCTCCTTCCCTCCTAAAGCCACGCGTGCCTGAAACGGGTGATTTCAGCCGCTTCTGAGGCCGGCATGACGACTCCCCGCAGCATTGGCTCCGGGGCCCGACGGCTTTGCTTCCTCCTCCTCGCGCCGGCGAGGAGGCGGGGGCGGGGCGGAGCCGGGGGCGGGAGCAGAGCCTTTGGAGCCGAGGGGAGCAGAGCAAAGGGGGGGCCCACCGTGGATGGCACTTCTGCCACTGCGCGCATGTGCACTTTTTTGGGGGGATTTTTTTTACTTTTTAAAAAACCTTTTTTGGGGGGGTCCAGATTTGCTCCCCCCCATGGCTGCCACCCTAGGCCATGGCCTAGGGTGGCCTTATGGGTAATCCAGGCCTGCCCAAGGCCCTCAAAAGAACCCTAATGATATCGAACAAGAATTTGGGGGTCTTGCTGTGAAGGCAGAGACCGGTCAGACCCATCAAAGAGAATCCGATATAGCCCTTGCGAAATAGGAAGCAACCAATTGAGTTTTCCCTGAATTTCCCCAAATAAAATCTCACCAAGTTGAAGAAATGCAAACCGAGTTGTTTATTTCGGTCCAGCTGGAGCGGATGTCAAACTGCAATCATTTCCCCAAAAGCGGACATACCGTACAATGCAAAATTTACATTTTTATAGAGAAAAGCAGAGCTGTCAAAGTTCAAACTCCCTGCCTCTCGCCCCTTTGCCGGCTTCACGCTGATTGGTTGGAGTCATCAGCTGGCATGGAGGCATGACCGGCTTTGCCACACCTCAGCCAATCAGGAAGCTAGTGTCGCTTCAGGCTCTCGACCAATGAGAGCAGAGGAGGTGGTCCAAGCGGGAAACAATGAAATGGTGAGTGGATTAAATGACTTCATGTTTATCCAAGTGCTGGTGATTACTCCAAGAGTCCTCAAGCTAGCTTTCTGTATTTTCTCAAGTGAAGGAAATAAACATTTTGGTCTGACACGGACGCCAGATCCCTGGTAGTCCTTAATCCTGCATATGGGATCTATTGATGGTATCTTGTCTTTGGTTTTAGCCAAGGGGATGAAAGCAATGAGTGAATCAGATGGGAAATCCAAAACCTCCCGAAGGCAGGATGGCCCCTTTGTGAGGAATGACAAAATCATCATGGGGCACGTCCTTCAGATGGCCATGCTCCGATGTCTGAAGGCGCGTGCCCAAGGGACATGTCCTTCAGATGGTTTGAAGGGACATGTCTGCTGTTATTGTCCATGCAAGTGTTCTTGTTAAGTCCTTCTTTGTTTAGGGATTTACTAGCCCAGTAAATGGGAGATTCTCTGGAGCCTTGGTATGCTGGGTTCACAAAGAGGTGACATTTCATATTTTGATATAGGGACACGAGGAAGGGGAAAACATATAGGGAATACATTCATATTGAAGGGAAATGGGAACCATATCATCTCATACCAGCGCACCCCACTCACCAGAGTACATTAGAATCCATACATCATGAGAAGAGTCCATGGAATTTGAAAGGAAAAAAAAGTTCCCAAAAAGTTTCTGAAAGTCCTTCAAAAGTAGGCAAAAGTCCCAGAAAAGTTCAAGAAAGTCCATAAAGTGTGGGTTAGAGGGGCATTGCCATGTGGGGCCATGGGAAGAGCCTTAGGTTCCCACATGGGGGAAATATAGGGGATTATGGGATCATTCCAGCCTGGTGTTCTTGGTAAAACTATGGATTTTTTGGTTTTGAACTTTTACAGAGTCCTGGGGGGGGGGTCACCTCCAATATCACTTTTTTTTAAACCTTACCCAGCAGCCATTATGGCCCTCTTTGCACCCTCTTGGTATGAGGAGATGAGGAAGGGAGGGCAAACTCACCCCCCCCCCCGGCATATACTGAGGTTGCAAGAAAGACCATAATGGTGGCCAGGTAAGTTTTTAAAAAATTTGGGGGGGGGGTTCTTCTAGGGTTTTGTGTGGGGTGGGGGGGGGCTTTCAGTTTTTTGGTCTCCTGGAGCCTGAAAAACTAAGGTGACTGTGTGGATTGGGCCCGGGGATCGCGTGATGTGGTTGCAGCGCAGGAGGTGCATGGATGCAGAAGAGGAGTGTAGAAATCACAGAGGGAAGAAGGGAGGACGTTTCTGCTTCCGGTCCTGCCTCTTTTTCCCCTTTCCTCCCTCCTCCTCCTCCTTGTCTTGCCTTTTTCACTTATTGGGAATAGAGAGAGAGTTGGGGAGTGCTCCTTTTATTGAAGGGGAAAGGCTGGAGAAAAGAGGGCATCGAATAAGAGCGTCGGATAAGACAGAATGTCGGATAAGCGAAGTTTGGATAAATTCTGGGGCACACCACCAACTAAAATGACACAAAATGACACTCTAACAAAGTAATACATATAGTTAATATGTTTTGAAATGTATTTATACACTCTGTGTGAAACCTGAGCCTGTTTCGATGAACATAACATAGATATCCTGGCAGGAATGGCAGAAAGACACAAACTTCCCACACAGAACTCCCATAACCAAGAGAAAATGCTATAAGAGTTTGGTGGGCATGACCTTGAGTTTTGGAGTTGTAGTTCACCTATATCCAGAGAGCACTGTGGACGGAAACAATGTTGGATCAGGACCAAACTTGGCATGAATACTCAATATGCCCAAATGTGAACACAGATGGAGTTTGGGGAAAAATAGACCTTGACATTTGGGAGTTACAGTTTCTGGGATTTATAGTTAACACACAAACAAAGCGCATTCTGAACCCCACCAATGATAGAACGGGGCCAAACTTCCCACACAAAACTCCCAGGTGGCTCCCTTCCTGAGTGGGAAGGCACTCACTCGGTCCGCGGTTGCCTTCCTTCCTTCCTGCCTCCTTGCCTTCCTGCCTTCCTGCCTGCCTTCCTTCCTTCCTTCCTTCTTTCCTTCCTTCTTTCCTGCGGTTCGAAAGAAGAAGCCAGTGGGCCTGCCTCTGTTGCACGGTAAACCTGGAGGCCCCTCAGTAAACCACTTGATACTGGCAATGGTTAAATGCTTTATTTAGAATATATGGTTAAAGAGGCTAGGAAATATAGTCTATTGATGCTCTCAAAGCAGCAACAGATAGCAGCAAATTGTCCAAAAGGAAGCAGGAATAAGGCTATAGTCCTTTGGCAAACAGGAACAAAAGTAAAGAAAGTCTTCTTGCCCCAAATGGGCTAAATCCAAGGAAAGGGTCTTGGCACAAGGCTTGGCAAACAGAGTCTTAGAAGCAAGAAGGCCCAAGGCAGAGTTCTGTGGAGACTTGCTTGGATGCTGAACGTTGACGAAGGATGGCTTCCATCTCTGGGGCCCAACTTAAATAGGTCCTCCAAGCTTTGAAATAGCAACGTATTGCGGCGTCGTAACTTGGTTCTCACAACAGCTCCACAGCTGGGCCTACTCAGGCCTTTCACATGGGATTGGAATGCGGCTCCAATTAGCACCGGCACCTGGATGGGGAGTGAATCCATCCCGGCTTATCGGCCCGAGATGGAGCCGAGAGCTTGTCCTTGAACGAGGGATGACCTGGAAGGCGCTGTAAGCACTGCCTGGCAGAGGCTTGCCTTCTAACTTAACAGGCCTGGCTGAATTAACATGGCTTTGGCCTGGCTTGACCAAAGAAGCAGGTTGGGGACCATGCTGAGGTGTGACAGCCTCGGACTGCGCTCCTCACTTCCGCTTCCGTTCCCCGCCCTCCCTCGATTGGAGGCTGGCCGGCCAGGAAAACGGCCGAAGGAGGCGGCGCCCCGGCCCCTTCTTCTTCTTCACCGCCACCCAGCCCTTCCTCCTCCTCCTCCTCTATCGCCCTCTAGGCCCTTGGACTTGACCTCCCTGGATAAACCACACAGCAGCTGAGGTACAACAGGTTTATTGTGAATAAAAGGTATAGGAAAGAGTTTGGAGGCATCCTATAGTGCCTCCAATTAGCAGCAAACAACAGGAACCAGCAGTGGATAAATAATCCTGTGGCAACAGGGTCCAAGCAGAGGGAATCAGGATCAAAGCCGGATGCAATAGGAAAGTCTCTCCAGGATCCCAGCTGGTTTAAATTGGCAAGGAAGGTCCTTATGGAAGCACACAAAGTTCAGTAGCTTAGGAGGTCTTTGCAGGAACAATACAGGAACGTAGCACTGGACACGAACTGCACACAAGCAGGCTGGATCAAGGCAGCCGAAGTTGGCTGGCACAGCCAAGCGGCCTCTCTCACAGGAGCATCTCTGAATGCGGAGTTGGTACGAGATACCCTCAATGGGGCATCTCCATATAGTTATACTATCCAGTTGCTTTGATCTAGTTGCGTCGAGTGTCAAAGAGGCATGATTGATGATTGTCTGTATGTTTAGCTACCTCAGCTTCTCCGGAATGTAAATCTCGTTAGGGCCTTGCAGCTGGTAAAGGGAGCTAGACTCGAAGCATCTCCGAGGTGCTCCGCTTATCAGGGAGGCCTGTTTGAATAACCTTGGTCTGCTCATACTGTGTGTTTGGTACCTGCTGTCAGATTATTGAATTTTGAATAGCAATTCATGAGTCAGCACAAGATATATTTTCGCAGTTTGAGATGACCTGCAGTGTGACATGTTTGACACCAGATGGCGCTGTCTCAAGACTGCTAAATGGAACCTTGAGGAATGTCAGTTACAAAGTGACAGTTGGGATTTAATATCTGTGAGGAAAGGATGTTTAGAAAGGTAGCTGTGATGGCTGTTGTTTTTTGATGTTTTGCCAGTTATTGTTAAATACAATTCAATACAAAGTTATATATTTACCTTGTGAATTGAATGAGAGTTTCATTATTCACTCGAACAGAGACTGGAGTTTTTGGGCCGATGGGGAATTAAACTTCTATATTTCTGTTGCCTATCCGCTGTGACATAAATACTCAACGCCAAAGACCTGCTTCTCACGGGAAAGGCATAGAGGCCCAGAGGGGATCTCTGGAGTGAAACAAGCTGGCTTGGAAAGATCTCTGCAGCCATCATGGCTGCAGTGTTGTTCATGCAAAACTGAGGCTTGTGGCCCTTGTGGTTTGGCATCCTCCTCCCCCAAGCAGCAGCAGCAGGAGTTCGGCAGGAGGGGGGAAAGGGGGGGGGAGAGGTTTTTTCCGCGGCACACCAGGTGATCGCTCACGGCACACTAGTGTGCCACGGAACAGTGGTTGGGAAACACTGCTCTACTGTACTTGCAAAGAGGCAAAATTAATAACAACCTGCTCGCCAATTTTGCCTTTCCAGGATCTTAAAACGGGTAGAAGACAATGCTTGAGTATTACTTTGCCAACAAGGTAAGACTTAACATCCACTATGCTGGTAGCTTGGTCAGAGGTTGGAAGAAAGGTGTATGCTCCAAATATACCCCCAGTATATTTGGAGCATGACTGGATGCCAGGATGAGAGCAATCACTTAAAGGTGTGCAACAGAGAAACATTAATAGCCTGATATTAACTGGGATTATTGGCTGTCTGGAGAACTCACATAACATAAGGACTATTCCCTTTTTTCCTCCTGGAAATAATATTTAGAGGGAGAGGTTGGCTGTCTCCATATTGAACGGTAACAGCATGTTAGCAGGGAACTTCATCTTCATTCTGTGAGTTAAACAGGATCGCTATCAATGGCAAGCCGTATGTATTTATATATAATAGATAAAGTCAAATTGTTGCTATCAACTTCTTTACACTTCAATGGAAGTTTTATGTTTGCCCATTCACTGCCGGCTCTTGCTGCAGATCTGCCGCTGCATTTATATTTGATATTATTAAAAGAGGGATGAAATAGACTTTTTTAGAACCGGTTGTAAAATATGTATTTTTTTTTAAAGCACAGAGAAGTCATATCAAGGGGAAGAGAAGAAAATAAGAAAAAAGACTTCCGACGTCAGGGAAAGAAAGAAAGAAAGAAATTACAAACCTGCCTCTTTAAACTAACTTACCTCCTCCCACTCCACCCCTTCTACAAAGCTGCTGACAATAAGGCCAGATCTTCACATGTTAGCAACATGGAAGAACTGGTTGCAGTCAAGGAGGCTATGTTAACTCCTCTGTGCCCTTAACACATCTTTCTCAAATTATCCCTATACGAGGGTTGAATGAAAAGTAATGCCTCCACCTTCGTAACTCCTGAACAGATGGCTGTACTAAAATGCGGCAGGTACTGGCATGTTCAGTAGACTCTCCTCTAAAGTTCCATCTTGGCAGGAAGCCTTAGCACAGTTTGGAGTAAGCCTATTCGAGGGTTGAATGAAAAGTAATGCCTCTACCTTCGTAACTCCTCAACAGATGGCAGTACTAGAATGCGGCAGGTACTGGCGTGTTCAATAGACTCTCCTCTACATTTTCATTTTGGTGGGAAGCCTTAGCACAGTTTGGAGTAAGCCTATTCGAGGGTTGAATGAAAAGTAATGCCTCTACCTTCGTAACTCCTCAACAGATGGCAGTACTAGAATGCGGCAGGTACTGGCGTGTTCAGTAGACTCTCCTCTACATTTCCATTTTGGTGGGAAGCCTTAGAACAGTTTGGAGTAAGCCTATTCAAGGGTTGAATGAAAAGTAATGCCTCTACCTTCGTAACTCCTCAACAGATGGCAGTACTAGAATGCGGCAGGTACTGGCATGTTCAGTAGACTCCCCTATACATTTCCATTTTGGTGGGAAGCCTTAGCACAGTTTGGAGTAAGCCTATTCGAGGGTTGAATGAAAAGTAATGCCTCTACCTTCGTAACTCCTCAACAGATGGCAGTACTAGAATGCGGCAGGTACTGGCGTGTTCAGTAGACTCTCCTCTACAGTTCCATCTTGGCAGGAAGCCTTAGCACAATTTGGAGTAAGCCTATTTGAGGGTTGAATGAAAAGTAATGCCTCCACCTTCGTAACTCCTCAACAGATGGCAGTACTGGAATGCGGCAGGTACTGGCTTGTTCAGTAGACTCTCCTCTACAGTTCTATTTTGGCAGGAAGCCTTAGCATTGAACGGTTGTGTTGTTAAATTGTGAAGTATGGAACACTGCGCAGTCAGTCAATGCGACTTAAGCAACATGCAGTCATTGAATTCTTGACAGCAGAAGGTGTCACCCCAGAGGAGACTCATCAGAGAATGCAAGCTGTTGATGGTGATTGTGTTGATGGGAGTACTGTGCGTCGTTGGGCGAGTAAGTTTGAAGATGTTGAGGTGTGAACATCTGACTTGCGTGACAAACAAAGCTTGTGGCTTAAAGAGCTGGGCATGTTTAGCCTGCAGAAGAAAAGACTGAGAGGAGACATGATAGCCATATCTATTATATAAATGGGTTCACGTCATGTGATGTATACCTCAAAGAAAGAAACCATACAACGCAGAAACACAATACTTGCCAACAGAAATAGGCCTCAAGCAAGGTACGTTTGTAGCAAATAAACTTTCCCCCAAAACCTAAACGGCCCCCAAAACAACGAATAAAAATAAAACTACATTTACCAGCATCCTCCGGGGCAGCCAAAGACTCACCCAGCCTCTACATTCTGAACAACATGATTGGCTGCCAATAAGGGCGGATTTGCATAACTGCTGCACTGGCCAGCCAACATGAAAATTCCGATCCATAATAAACTGCCAAAACAGAATAAGGAAAAGGCCTGAGCCAATCCCCAACACAAACACCCAAATCACTTCCAACCTAAAATTTACACCCCAAAAAATCACAGACCATGCCCAAAATTGACAGTAAGGCTTCATTAACTAGATTTCCCTAACTAGCCCTCACTTACTGGGAAGCTGTTTACGCTCTAAATTGACAGTAAGACTTCATTAACTTGATTTCCCTAACTAGCCCTCACTTACTGGGAAGCTGTTTACGCTCTGAATTGACAGTAAGACTTCATTAACTTGATTCTCCCGACAAGGCCTCAGCTCATTGGACATTGTGTATGGCCTGAATTGACAGTAAGGCTTCATTAACTTGCTGTTCCTAACTAGGCCTCAGCTCATGGGACATTGTGTATGGCCTGAATTTACAGTAAGGCTTCATTAACTTGCTGTTCCTAACTAGGCCTCAGCTCATGGGACATTGTGTATGGCCTGAATTTACAGAGGGCACACCGTGGATGATTGGACTTTCTCGCATCTCCTAAAAAGGGCACAGCAACGCGTGCCGGGTACAGCTAGTATAAATATATGGGAGGAAGTCATAGCGGGGAGGGAGCAAGCTTATTTTCTGCTGCCCTGGAGACTAGGACGCAATGGAGCAATGGCTTCAAACTGCAAGAAACGAGATTCCACTTCAACATTAGGAAGAACTTCCTGACCGTGAGAGCCATTCAGCAGTGGAATTCTCTGCCCCGGAGTGTGGTGGAGGCTCCTTCTTTGGAAGCTTTGAAACAGAGGCTGGATGGTCATCTGTCAGGAGTGCTTTGAATGCAATTTTCCTGCTTCTTGGCAGAATGGGGTTGGACTGGATGGCCCAGGAGGTCTCTTCCAACTGTCGGATTCTAAGTCCAAATTTTACCTTGCAAAAGGGTTTTGGACTCTCCACTTTTTAAAATACAATCAGGTATGTAGGAATTACTTGATCTGACTGTCCTTAAAAGCAGCGAGCAGGTATTTGTTATTCGCTGAGAGCAACTTTCAGCCCTCTCCTTGATGGTTTGATGCCCTAGTTCTGTTCTTATATGTGCTGGGTTTATGGCCTTTGGATTGGTTATTGATTCCACTACTTGGACTTTGTTCTGATCTATGGCTTCTTGATCTTGGCATGTTTGTTACAGAATATTCACCGTGCTTTAGCTTCTGAATGCATTTCTGTTAAGAGTGGGACCGCTTGCAGGGCCAGACTAAGGTAATGTGAAATGGTAAGCGAACCTTATTTTGGTGCCCTCTCGCTCTCCAGCCTCGTGGATGGTGCGTGTGCACACCGGAGTGCGCGGGGCCAGCTAGTTTTGCGCATGTGCCATTTTCACGGGACGGGCCCAGCTTCCCGGGGTCGGTGGTCGCCCTACGCGGGGACAAGGGGGAGGAGCGTTGGGCGGTCGGAGGTGGGGTGCCTCTGGCTGTGAGGCGCTCCTCCTTTTCGGCCCCATGGTGGGGGGCGGTTGGCGGCTCCAGGCAGTTGGGCTCGCCCCGTGGCGATGGCGCATGTGCAAAACTTCTGCATGTGTGTAATTGCCGCGGGGCAGGCCCGGCTGCCCAGATGCACTGATCGCCATACACGGGGCCAAAAAGGAGTAGTGTTTTGGAGGTGGCTAGAGGCGGAGCACCTCTGGCTGCGGAACGCTCCTCCTTTTAGGCTTCGTGGTGTGGGGCGGTTGGCGGCTCTGGAAGGTTGGGCTCACTCTGCGGCCAAGACGCATGCGCGAAACTTCCACGTGTGCGCCATTGTCGCGGGGCGGGCCCGGCTGCCCGGAGCTGCACTGTGGGGCCGGGAGGGAAGAGCATTTTGCAGCCGGGGGCGCTCCACCCTGGCCGCCTCCAGAGCGCTCCTCCTTTTCGGCCTCGTGGTGTGGGACGATGGGGACAACGTAAAATGCGCCCCTGAATATTGGCAAGTGGTAAGCAAATGCTTACTTTGCGGAGGGCAAGATCCATCTCTGACCGCTTGCTACAAGATAAAGGGGGAAAGCGGGAGGTAGAGAGAGAAATTGGGACATATTACAAGCAGCTGCAAAAGTGGGACATCAGAGGATTAACTGGGACTGTCTCTGCCTGTTCAGGAAAGCTGGAGGGAATGTTGTACAGATTCAAGTTTTAATGGAAGTGTCATAACCTTGCAAGGCAGATGGGGCTAGAAATAATATATGAAGCTGAAATAATATTGGCACTGGGATTATAACATCTAATGTTTATTTATTTATTTATTTATTTCCTCGATCTTGTATACCGCTCCTTCCAGCAGGCTCGGGGCGGTTTACATACAGATTAAAATTTGCGAAAACGCAACATTTACATAAAAGCAATAAAGTCACAGATTTTGGAGCGGTGGGGGAGGAAGGGGACACCCGCCTAGCCAGCCAGATCAGCCGAATCAACCCTGGCGATCAATGGGGTGACAGATGTCGCAACCAGATCGCCCTCACCAGGCATGTAGCCAGGGGGGGCTAAGGGGGCTTCACCCCCCCCCCCAAATTCTCAGGGTGGTCCACGAGAAGGCCTTACTGGTACATTATTTAAACTGTTATGTTTATTCATATCATGATCTGATCACCATGCTCATTATATCCCACATTAATGGGGTTATTGGGATAACAATACAAAAGGTTTGCTAGGGTAGACCCTCTTCCACCCAGTCTCAGCCCCCAAACCAAACTCAGCCCCCCCCCCCCGAATCAAAATCCTGGCTACGGCCCTGGCCCTCACAACCCTAATGTGCCACACATATCCCCAAAAGCCCATCCTCAAACTTTGCTTGTGCCTTTGGGAGGCTAAATATGTGATGTCATGGAACCAAAAAAAGCAAAGAACCATTGATTACCTGGCTGTTATATGGCGTGAGATCGTTTGGAAATAAAACATACCTTGCACTGAATCCTAATTCAAGAACCCCTTCGGACACTGGGGGACAATTAGGAGGATCTCGGAGAAAAACCAAAAAAAAAAATGCAGGGCATTGTATGCCAAAATACATTGGAGTTTATTATCATTTCTTTCCTAAAGCAAAAGAACTTGCACAGATCTGAACGTTAATCTGCTCTGCGCCCATTTGGTGCGATATTTGAATTTCTAAGCATCTCGGTTTACAGTCAGGACTCCTTAACGTGTGACCTGTCAAACCTATTGCAGCCCACTAGCCCTGCATGGCAGCCCGCTTGGGCCTCATTAAATCCTAGGCACTTGTTGCTTGCCCCCAGGATTGTAAAAATAATAAAATACCAATACCAATACCATTAAGTATATGGTAGGCCTAGAAATATGACTTGTTGACCACAATTTGAAAAAGTCCTAGTTTAGGAGAGTTTCTTTCGTAAACTTAGAGACACTCTGTTGTATGATATTTGTTTTGTTTGTTTATTTACTTATTTTAAAAAGAATTTTACTTTGAATTTGACCCTGCCCACTGTGCTCATGTTTAGCGTTTTTAATGTTCTGATTTGATAGTGTTGCGCTGTTTATTGATATTGGTTTTACATTTTATGTATTTTTTCCCATTTGGCGTTCTTGTGTTATTTTGTGTTTTATTGTGTTACTGTACTGAAGGGCGTGGCCTCATGTAAGCTACCCCGAGTCCCCTTGGGGAGATGTTGGCGGGGTATAAATAAAGATTATTATTATTATTATTATTACTTGTACCCCGCCCTTCTCACTCCCGAGGGGGGACTCAAGGCAACCTCACAGCAAACACCATTCGGTGCCATCGCAATGATAAAAACAACCAACAAATTCACTAAAACAAAACATGAAATAAACCAGTGTTTTTCAACTTTTTTTGAGCCGCGGCACATTTTTTTATATTTACAAAATCCTGGGGCACCCCACCAACCAAAATGACACTCTAACACAGTAATACATATAGTTAATATGTTTTTAAATGTATTTATACACTCAGTGTGAAACCTGGGCCTGTTTTGATGAACACAACATAGATATCTTGGCAGGAATGGCAGAAAGACACAAACTTCCCACACAGAACTCCCATAACCAAGAGAAAATGCTATAAGAGTTTGGTGGGCTTTGGGTTTTGGAGTTGTAGTTCACCTATATCCAGAGAGTACTGTGGACTGAAACAATGTTGGATCAGGACCAAACTTGGCATGAATACTCAGTATGCCCAAATGTGAACACAGATGGAGTCTGGGGAAAAATAGACCTTGACATTTGGGAGTTACAGTTTCTAGGCTTTATAGTTAACACACAATCAAAAAGCATCCTGAACTCTTGCAACAATGGAATTGAACCAAACTTGGCATATTGAACTCTCATTACCAACAGAAAGAACTGAAAGGGTTTGCTTGGGAATTGACCTTGAGTTTGGAAGTTGTACTTCACCTACACCAAGAGAGCACTGTGGACTCAAACAATGTTATGTTATGTTGTTGTTTGTTTTCTATCCAGAATCACAATGTTTGAAGGAGGCTCACCACGTTCAGGTCCCTAAAACAGGCATGGGAAAACTTGGGCCCTCTGGGTGCTTTGGACTTCAATTCCCACCATTCCTAACAGCCTGAGGCCCTTTCCTGCTTAAATGGCTGAGGGGAAAAAAGGAAAAGAGCCTGAGGCTGCTAGGAATGGTGGGAGTTGGAGTCCAAAACACCTGGAAAGTCCAAGTTTGCCCATGCCAGCTTTCGACAGAGACCTCTTCCTCCCCCTTCCCCTTCGCGCCCTTTCTTTCCCCTCCTGCCCAACACTTACTTTTTCTTCTACACTGCCGCTTCTGCCGCCATTTTGATCCGAAGGGGCAGCGTGAGCGTGTTCAGGAGGGGAGGGGGAGGGAGGAAGACATGACCTGTGCGGGTGCTACTGCGCAGTCTCGCCCCAGAGCAAGACAAGGCAAAGCGAGCAGAGCGAGGCTGGAAAGAAGGGAGCCCGAGTGGAGAAGAAAAAGTGTTCGGCAGGAGGGTGAAGAAAGGATATTGGAGGTTCCAATTTCCCACGGCACACCTGATGATTGCTCACGGCACACTAGTGTGCGACAGCACACCAGTTGGATAACACTGGGATAGGGAATCTGGCCACGGCACACTGGTTGGGAAACACTGAAATAAACATTTGTTCAAACACGCCAATTAAAATCCAGGTCTGGTCAATTCATTGTAACTTTGAAATTACTTGCCTTCTTCATACAAGCCGCTATTCAATGGTCAAATGCAAGGTCCCACAGCCAAGTCTTGAGTTTCCTTCTAAAGGACAGGAGGGAGGTGGCCAATCTGATGTCTTTGGGAAGGGAATTCCACAGATGGGGAGCCACTGTAGAGAAGGCCCCGTCTCTCATCTCCACCAATCGTGTTTGCGATGGCAATGGGATCGAAAGCAGGGCCTTGTTAGTTTTGGCCCATCTCTCCGATCTGATCGATCGTTTCGAATCCTGTCTTCTGGAGTATTGGCTATCCCTCCTAATTTGGTCCCATCTGCAAACTTGATGATCATGCCTTCTAACCCTTTATCAAAGACATTAATAAAGATCCTGAACAGGACCGGGTCCAGGACAGAACCCGCTCATTATTTCTTTCCAGGATGGGGAGAATCACCTCTGGGTTTGTCCGCTTAACCAATTACAGATCCACCTAACCGAAGTTTTGCCTAGCCCACATTGGACTAGTTTGTTTGCCAGAAGGTCATGGGGACCTCGGGAGAGAATGCTTCTGGAACATCACCATTCAGCCCGAAAAACTTACAGCAACCCATGTTCCTATAATAAAGAGCTTATGACTGCACTTTGCAGGTGTTCCTGGATTCTCTGGGTGCATTGTAACATTTACAGCAGGTCCATTCCTTAATCTGGACCTGGTTTGTTAGTACATCCACCTTTGTTTTCTATTGTGTAACTTGGAAAGCTATAACTATCCCGTATAGACTACTGCAACGCTCTCTATGTGGGGATGCCTCTGAAGACTGCCCGGAAGCTGCAATTAGTCCAGCACGCAGCAGCCAAACTACTAACAGGAGCGGAGTACAGGGAGCTGTCACGATACAAGACCTTGGCCGGCCCCTTAATCACACACACAGAGACGGTAATCAGCTAACTACTTTATTCAAGAATAAGAAACAGTTGAAAAGGTAATTGTCCATAAAAAGATCAAAACAAATCCAATAGATAAAAGGTAATGTCCAAAAGCAATCTTGGCAGGAAAGTTTCCAATGACTTGGCAAAGCTCCGCTCAACTCAAGCGGATTCAGGAACAAGGCAAAGATACAAGATCCAAGGCACTCTTTGGCAGGCCACTAGCCCAAAACTTAGCTACGTGGTCTTGGCTCGCTACACGTCTGCATAGGATAGACGTGGCCGAGGTACTGAGGATCCGTTCCCACGGATCCTATACTTAATCCCCTTGGCGAGGCCCCCGATGCTCTAGGCTTCTCCTCCTCCAATCTGTGCTGTGGGACCTCGGCCGGTCTAGGCTGTGGAACCAACCCCTCCTGCTAGCCTCAATGCTCTGTCTCCTATCAAACGTTCGACCTTGCCTCCCAGCACCTGGTTCCCTATCTTTGTGCGAGTCAAACTCCCATCTGCTTCCGGGCCTCTCCTCGGTTGTTTCCCACATTCTTTCTTGTGAACCTCGCCCCCCTTTGGCCGTTCATAATCTTCACTATCACTGCTTTCGAATTCCGTCTGGCCTTCCTGCATCTCGTAAGGATCAGGCCAGCCGTCATCCCAGGCCAGGCTTTCTGTGGGGAAGAAGGCCCAGCTACCTCAAAATCCCCTTCTTCCAGCCCCTCCAAATCCTCCTCAGAATCAGCTGGCTCCAATGCCAGTGGGACCCCCGGTGCTGCCCCCTGCCCTCCAGGCACAAAAGAGAACTGGGTTGCTACAGGAGCGCAGAACTCCCCTGTTGCTCCAGCTCCACTGGCTGCCAATTAGCTTCCAAGCACAATTCAAAGTGCTGGTGTTGACCTACAAAACCCTGTATGGTTCCAGCCCAGTTTACCTGTCTGAACGTATTCTTCCCTATAAACCATCAAGAGTGCTAAGATCGTCTGGAGAGGCCCTGTTCTCGATCCCACCACCTTCGCAGGCGCGTCTGGTGGGGATGAAAGACAGGGCCTTTTCTGTGGTGGCCCCCCGGCTGTGGAATTCCCTCCCAAATGAAATTAGATCTGCCCCCTCCCTCCTGACTTTTAGGAAGCGGGTGAAAACGTGGCTGTGCAATGAGGCCTTCGCAGAATGAAGGAGGAGATCGCTGTGGTGTTCCAACCGAGTCAGCCCAGCGGTCAGAGTCAGGCACTGGAGGTCCCAGCTGATCAGGGTCAGCTTGAAGATGATGAATGGCCAGATGGGTATGGGTCTCCAAACGAGAGTTTGCAATGGGAGGATGAATGGCTAGAGGGTTATAGGACTGCAGATGAGTTTACTGAGGATTCCATGGAAGCTGATTCTGAATCAGACTATGAGAGGCCCGGCGGCCTTGGTTCCCAAGAGAGTTTCTACTCCCTTTCCAGATGAGCATTCCGGAGAAAGGGAGTTTCCTGCTTCTCACTCTGATAGTAATGCACCTGGGTCTGCTAATGAGATGGAATTTGACCGAAGGGCTAATATCAGGGATTCTAGGAAAACATGGAGCTTGAGGGAGGGGGTGAGATGGGCACATCGAAACTAGTCCTCCTTATTAGCTTCTGCCCAGGGGATTCTAGTCAGACCTGAAACTACATTCAGCTTGATCAAGTCTCACGTTCAAGTCTCCAAGCTCAAGCTGACTGCCGGAGTGGTACGGACTCAAGTTCTTGTTGACCGCCATTGCGGTTTGCCTCAAGTACCACGTTTGACCGCCGGAGCAGTTTGCCTTGTTTTGGAACTTTGCTTTCCTTGGGATTTAAGCCGCTTGGGCTTGCAGCCACAGAACTTTATTGGAGTATTTTTGATTGCTTTATTCTTACTTCCTTGGACTATTCTTTATCCTTTATTCTAAATAAAAGTACATTTATTGCATCCGCCTGGGTGTGTGTGATCTAGGGGGGCTGTCCACGATCTGAGGTGCAACAATCGCGAAGCGACTAAAGTCGCTAACCACTTGATACGGACCGGATATATGGATTAAGTTGGACTTGATTTTACTTTGGCGAAAGGCGTTTTAAATGTATTTATTGTATTGTATTTTATTGTAAATTTAATTGTAAATTTATGGTGTTTTTAGATTTTAAATGTTAGCATTGAATACTTGCTGTTTGCCGGTCTGAGTCCCTCTTCGGAGGTGAAAAGGCCGGGGTAGAAAAGTTTTAAATAAATAAATAAACTGTTGATCAGTAGCCTTGGACAGGGGAGGACCTGCAAAACAAAGCTTGGATCTTTTAAGTATCTGAACAGCCTGCTGTCTTACTTCTGAGAACATAGTCTTCCGAACACAACAAGCATCTTTTTTTTCTGGCGTCGACTGGAATAAGAAGCTGAGGGATATCTGTAACCCCTAGATGAGCCTCATCCTTAAGATATAGCCATGGTCACTGTCACGTTTGCATCTCGCCTCTGTGTTCAGTCTCATCAAGGGCACGGCAGGCAACCCTCTGCTGTTCCCATCTACCCAGATGATTTACGCGTCGAAAAATTAATGGTGCCATGGGGGAAGTCCTGCCACTTTCGTGCCTCCACCACAAATTCTCATCACACACGTCACTGGTTTAAATGCCATTGGGGTAAACTCGAGGCAAACAGGGAATCAAGAGTATGAAAATATACCATCCGCTTCCTTCGCCATCAAGGAGACAGTGAGCCTATTATATTCGCTGCCTACAGAGTCTTCGGCACAAAAGTGTAAATACAAGGGTTGTTTTTTTAATGGCAGTCTCGATACAGCAAGGGAACCAACCAGTATTAAATAAGTCATCTGCCACATGCAGTTGGTGGTTGCTCCTCCAAATGATTAAAATATGACCTTACTGTGCAAAAGCACTTTCTTATTCTGGCAACACCTTCCTTTTCCACCTCCTTCCTGCCTTGTTTATTTTGCTTAACGGCTTGCCTGGGGCCATAGATTTGTTTTTCGGTATTTTAAATGCAGGTGGCATTTGAAAGGTAAGGGCAGCTCACTCTGACAAGCCCAACGCCCAAACCATGCGCCGTCATCCAGAGATCTTCACATAGGACAGGGTTCCTTACTCTTCCCACAACCCATCCTTCCCATCAAAGTGGGATCTGTCCACCTACACTCTTTGCTAGTACATTGTGTAAGAAAGAAAACAAGGGGATTCTCCGATCGTAAATCAACACTCAACATTGTGGAGAAATAACAATGCGGGAGGAAATACTGTGTTGCTTATATTTATCCTTCCATAAAATGTTTGCTGTTTTTACCAAGCTGATGTGATATTGAAGGTCAGAGGTGTTCCTGCTCTGGAGTGCAACAGATAAAGATTATTATTATTATTATTATTATTATTATTACACACACTAGCTTGGGGACCCAGCGGTGCCCGGGTTATTTGAGAAAGGCATTGTGTGCCAAGGTTGGTCTTTGGTACTTCAAGTCCCATCATCCATGGTCCACCCTCCTCCAAACTGCAGTAGAATGTAGGGGCAGTAAGTCATAGGGGCTCTGTGTGCCAAGTTAGGTCTTTGTTGTTCTTTGTTGGGAGCCACAGTGGTCTGTTGGAAGAAAAGCATTTGAAAGTACTACAAATCCCATAATCCGTGGTCCACCTCCCCTAAACCTCTCCAGGATGTTAAGGGGGTAATGGGGGTTATGTGTGCCAAGTTTGGTCTTGAGCAGTCATTGGATGAGGGTCGCAGCAGTGAGTGGAGGTATTTCAAGTCCCATCATCCATGGTCCACCCTCCTCCATACTGCAGTAGAATGTAGAGTGGATCATGGGAGCTCTGTGTACCAAGTATGGTCTTTATCAGTCTTTATCAGTGTGTGTGTGTGTGTGAAGTTGGCCCCTGCGGTGGGGCAAGACAGAGGAACAGGGAAGAGAAGGGAGGGGGGAGAAGCATCTGAGAGAGTGCAGAGAGAGAAAGGAGAAGTGTGTGTGTGTGTGTGTGTGTGAAGTTGGCCCCTGCGGTGGGGCAAGACAGAGCAACGGGGAAGAGAAGGGAGGGGGAGAAGCATCTGAGAGAGTGCAGAGAGAGAAAGGAGGAGAAGTGTGTGTGTGTGTGTGTGGGTGAAGTTGGCCCCTGCGGTGGGGCAAGACAGAGCAACGGGGAAGAGAAGGGAGGGGGGAGAAGCATCTGAGAGAGTGCAGAGAGAGAAAGGAGGAGAAGTGTGTGTGTGTGTGTGTGTATGTGAAGTTGGCCCCTGCGGTGGGGCAAGACAGAGCAACGGGGAAGAGAAGGGAGGGGGGAGAAGCATCTGAGAGAGTGCAGAGAGAGAAAGGAGGAGAAGTGTGTGTGTGTGTGTGTGTGTGTGTGTGTGAAGTTGGCCCCTGCGGTGGGGCAAGACAGAGCAACGGGGAAGAGAAGGGGGGGAGAAGCGTGGAGGACTTCACTTTCCAGAATGCCTAGCAGCAGCGTCACTTCCAGTTCCCCATAGAAATGCGGGAAAAAGAAGAAGATGAATGAAGGCGGGAAGGAAATGAGGGGGCGAAGACAGGGAGAAGTGAGTAGTACAATAATTAAGAATTTATTACGATCATAACGCAAATTGTTGGCCTCAAGGACCGTAAAAGAAAGTCTACTTCCTGGTTAGCTGCCGTGATGCGTATAAACTAGAAAGTCCCATTACATACGAATCACTTACGATTTCTTTTAATTTTCATAACTTTTTTCTCATGTCTAATAGATAGATAGATGATAGATAGATAGATAGATAGATGATAGATAGAGAGATAGATATAGATACATACATAGATAGATAGATAGATACCGTGGTTCCCCGAAAGTATGACACCCCCGATTGTAAGACGTATCAGGGGTGTCAGATGGGTCGGCTTATATAAGCCGTACCCGAAAAAGTAAGACGTACCTCGGGTGGCATGGCGTGGCTTCTTGGCTGGGCGGCGAGAGGCTCCCAGAGGGGCTCAAAAGGGCCCAGAATCCTCCTCCTCTTCCTCCTCTTCTTTCCAGCGGCGCCTTCCATCCTCCTCCTCTTCCTCCCAGCAGTGCCTTCTCCCTCTCGCCGGTTCCGCCCCCTCCCTTCAGTGAAGGGAGGAGGGGCGGAGCCGCCGCCGGCCAGAGGGAAGGGAAGCGCCGGCGGAGTCCCGCCCGCACGGTGGCTCAGGCGTCTTTCCCGCCGCCGCCCCGCTCGCCAGCGCTCCAAACATGGCGGGCGGCGCGCCTGAGTCGCCCTGGGGTGGGACTTCCGCCGGCGCCTCTCCCTCGGATCCGATCCCCCTCCCTTCACTGAAGGGAGGAGGGGCGAGCCGCCACAGCGAGAGGAGAAGGCGCCAGCGAAGTCCCACCCCAGGGTGACTCAGGCGCTCGCCGCCGCCCGCTCGTGTTTGGAGCGAGGGGCGAGCAGGGCGGCGGGGCGGGAAAGACGCCTGAGCCACCGTGCGGGCAGGACTTCCGCCGGCGCTTTCTTCCTCTGCCCGGCGGCTCCGCCCCTCCTCCCTTCACTGAAGGGAGGGGCGGGCGAGAGGGAGAAGGCGCTGCTGGGAGGAAGAGGAGGAGGATGGAAGGCGCCGCTGGAAAGAAGAGGAGGAAGAGGAGGAGGATTCCGGCCCCTTTTGAGCCCCTCTGGGAGCCTCTCGTCGCCCAGCCAAGAAGCCATGCCATGCCGCCCGCGGTAATCTTACTCGCTTTACTTTTCGGGTACCGTCGGCTAATGTAAGCCGTGACCCGAAAGTAAGCCGTAGTGGGGATTTTGGGGGGTCAAAAAGAAAGTAAGACGCTGTCTTACTTTCGGGAAACATGGTAGATAGATAGATTTTGTGGCAAAATGTCTCCAAACAATATCCAAGAGTCATTGATAGGATTACTAGACTGGCTATTCGAAAGAGCTCCTGTCCCTTTAATGGTAGTGTAAAAAAAGAAGTATGTATGCCAAGAAGCATGGGACAGCCTATCTCGTCACCATAGTTAAGACTATTGAATTCACTGGGATTTATATATGTCTAGTAGGCCTGGGTAGGTTCGTCGGAATGCTCATAAAATCAGAATGAAATCAGATTAAATTAACCTTTGAAGTGGTTTTGAAGTGATGTAAGCAATCCGGAAGCAAATTTTCCATTTCGAGGCCATTGCCGCCATTTTCGGAAAGGAATCGGCATTAGACTCCCGCCCCTCCCGAGGTGCTTTCCCCTCATTGGCTGTTTGACCCAGTTTGGAGGCGGATGTCCTTTCCTCCACGTCAGAACTGGAGTGATAGCCGCATCCAAACTGGGTTAAACACAGCTGTCGCCCCACTTCTGACGTGGAGGGAAGACATCCCTATCCACACTGAGTTAATAACACCCAGTTTAGATGGGAATCTCTTATTTATTTATTTATTTACTATTTTTATATGCCGCCCCTTTCAACCCCGAAGGGGACTCAGAGCGGCTTACAGCAAACAACAATACTGCCAGAGTGGCTTACAATATATATATAACAATATTGCTGGAGTGGCTTACAGCAAACTAAAAAAACAACAATTAACATTACTGTCATAGCACAACATTAGCACTACACATCATATTGCACATATCACAATATTGTTAGCAATATTGCATTTAATACCAATATACAAATTATAATATCACGATATAATTATTATATCACATTATCATTGCCAGTATTATACTGTGTTACATTACAACAACACCAATACCAAATGCATATACAACACACCATACTATAATCATACTATTATTATTATTAGTATTACATTACAATTATTATACTATAACTATTATTTATTTATTTATTTATTTAACTATTTCCTCCGCGTCAGAACTGGGGTGACAGTCACATCCAAACTGGGTTAAACACGGCTGTCGCCCCACTTCTGACGCGAAGATATCCCCATCCAAACTGAGTTAATAACATCCAGTTTAGATGGGAATGTCTTCCCTCCGCGTCAGAAGTGGGGCAACAGTGATTAAAGAATGTGGATATATATAGACACACAACATTGGTCCCGGGTAGGGGTCTATACGAACCCCCGGGCCAAAAAAGAGCCCTCGAAGTGAGGGGAAGCTTAAGTAGGGCTAAAGGATAATCTACTAGCTATCACATCGAGATAGGAAGTCAAGAATGTTATATGTGGGGAGGGGGAGGGGAGTGGATGATGGTTAGTCTATGTCTTTGTGGGGGGTATGTGAATGTTTGGTGGGTGGGAGGGGGTGGTGGGTCTATATGCCTCTATTGTATGTCTACTTTTTATGCACAATAAAATCTTTTTTAAAAAAAAGAAGAAGTGGGGCAACAGCCGTGTTTAACCCAGTTTGGATGTGGCTGTAGCCCCACCTCTGACACGGAGGGAAGATATCCCCATCCAAACTGTGTTAAACATGCATGTTGGCCATTAACAAAGCCATTCCGGAATTTTGGAATTTATTCGGGAAAATTCTGAAATTTTTTCGAAAAATTTCAGAAGTCACTCACATTCAAAGCACAAGCGCCCCCTACATCCAGAACAGGTTTTGAACCATTTTTTTAAAAAAATCAAACAGGCCTAATGTCTAAAATCTTAGGCCCTAGGGCATGCACTGAACTTTTCTTTGAAAATTAGGAGAACAAAATGGTATTTTTGTAGATACTCCCCTTGAGCCATGTCATCAAATAAGGTAGAAGGCAAAGCTTAAATCCTTGCAATAATTACATATTAAGTATGGATGCTAAATAAGAAGACCACGGATCTAAGAAACACGCTACTTAGGAAAGAGAGATCAGAGCCGTGAAAGGTATCAGAGGAACAGTGATCACATACTCTCTGTTTTGTTACATTTCTTGTTCAAATGGAAATGTATGTTTTTTCATGACAATATACTTATTGTCATATTATCACCATCGGCAAAGGGTGGGAACCATCCCCTTTGACCAAATTGAAAAACTTAAAGGAAATCACGAATATTTTCTGCATTTTTCCCCCTTTTGGTTGACTAATAAATTACGATACTTTCTGGAAACTGTTCTATCAAATGCAAGTTCTTCTTCTTCTCTCTGTCCCTCTCTGTGTTTCTCTCTCTCTCTCTCTTCGTCTCTCTCACTGTATGAATGCATTGAACTCCCAAAAGAACTCTGCCTCGGCTTAGCCCTGCGTAATTCTCTTTCATTTACCCACTTCCACCGCACCAATTTTCAAAAGACGCGTTCCAGCCAAAGGGAACAAAGTCGAAATCCTGAAAGGATTTCTGTACATTTTTTTTTCTTCTTCGAGATATATTTTTTCCCCTTTTGACTGTGCCCTCTCCACCAACTGGCCATGAGACCTCGGCTCCCCCACTGGCAGCTTCCTTTATGGACGACTCCTAAGGTACTTAAAGATTAAAACAAAAGGGGGGTATAAACCGTGTACGCTTTTCAGTAGGAACATTGAGTGCAATCCTTCAGCTGCCACGTCGGAGTGCAAAAAAAAAAAAGGCTGGGTGCCTCAGGAAACAGAAAAATAAATAAATAAATAAATAAATAAATGAGTTGCCCCAATGCCTTTCAGATAATGATGGTGTAAATGCAACTCAGAATCCCAATGGCTACAGGTAGAGAGTCATTTCAAGATTATTCCATTTTAACTACACACACACACACACACACAAAATGTCAGGAGCGACTTGAGAAACTGCAAATCACTTCTGGTGTGAGAGAACTGGCCATCTCCATGGACGTTGCCCAGGGGACGCCAGGATGTTTTTGATGTTTTACCATCCTTTTGCTAGGCTTCTCTTGTGTTCCCGCATGGGAAGCTGGAGCTGACAGAGAGAGCTCATGCGTGCTCTCCCTGGATTCAAACCTGAAATCTATAATAATAATAATACTTTATTTCTAATTCGCATCCATCTCCCCAAAGGGGACCCGGAGTGGCTTACATGGGGCCGTGCCCGAACAACAAATCACAGAAAATATCAAAAACATCAGATAACAATAAACACAATAAAAACAATAAACACAATAAAAATACATCTTTAAAATACAACAACATAAATGAATCTCAAACAAAGACGAGAGTCTTCAGTCCTGCCCGCACAAGGATTTAATCCACTGCGCCACCGAAGGCTCTGACTACTTTATATATACCATATAGGTAGAGTGGCATAAATGAAATTGCTCATCCAAATTAGAATAGGTGGAAAGAATCGATGGGATTGAATGAATTGCATGCTTATTAAGAACATTCAAAAATATTTTCTCCCCCTCCCATGATAAGAAGAGAAAGCACACATTTTAATTTTATTTTTTTTGAGTGCAGAGAAAACCAAATGAGAAGAAACTGTAGGCTGATAAGAATATTTGCTATTTGGAGCTTTTTCTGCACAGAATTCACACCTGATGGTTTGCATAGGACAGTGTTTCTAAGCCTTCCTAATGCCATGACCCCTTAATACAGTTTCCTGCTACTTCATAGCTGTCATTTTGCTCCTGGTACGAATCGTAAGGTAAATACCTGATATGCAGGATGTATTTTTACTCACTGGACCAAATTGGGCACAAATATCCGATGCCCAAATTTGAATACTTGTGGGGTTGGAGAGGGGTTGATTTTGTCATTTGGGAGTTGTAGTTGCTGGGATTTATAGTTCACCTACAATCAAAGAGCATTCGGAACCCCACCATGGATAGAATTGGGCTCAAACTTCCCACACAGAAACCCCAATGACCAATAGAAAATACTGTGTTTTCTGATGGTCTTTGGCAACCCCTCTGACATCCCCTAGTGAACCCCCCCAGGGGTCCCGACCCCTAGGTTGCGAAAAGTTATTGTAGACTGATAAAAATATTCGTTTTAGAGCTTTTTCTGCACAAAATTTGTACCTGATGGTCTGCATAGAAAATATACATTTTCAGTACACAAAATGATATTTAGATGAAGAAATATTATTTCTTGTTCAAGGAAAAAAATGTGCTTTTGGTGCAAAAGAAAAACATTATTCTGCAGAAAACTGTGCAATGCTATTCTCAATTAAAAATGCTCTTCTCTACTCAAGAGTAATACAGTATGAAATTAACGCATAGTTCTTGTGGGCTGTTTACAGCATTTCTGCTCAGGAAACATTTCCAACACAGAAAATATTTTCCAAGCAGTAAATGCGGTCTCCTGCTTTTCTTATACAAAACAACCAATGTGAATTTTGTATTTCTCAACTCCCCAGCTGCAGCATTTACATAAATCCTGAAAATGCTGCAATTTCTCATATTTCCCATTTTGACCATTTTGGAGATATATTTCAATAGTTTTTCCATCTCTACCCTGGGATCACATGCCACCTCCAAGACAATTTCTGTAAGCCCCAACATGTTAGGAATCTTCTAGAACAGTGTTTTTCAACCTTTTTGAGGCCGCGGCACATTTTTTACATTTATAAAATCCTGCCTGAGGCACACCACCAACCAAAATGACACAAAATGACACTCTAACACAGTAATACATATAGTTAACCTTGAGTTTTGGAGTTGTAGTTCACCTATATCCAGATAGCACCGTGGACTCAAACAATGTTGGATCAGGACCAAACTTGGCATGAATACTCAATATGCCCAAATGTAAACACAGATGGGGTTTGGGGAAAATAGACCTTGACATTTGGGAGTTACAGTTTCTGGGATTTATAGTTAACACACAATCAAAGAGCATCCTGAACTCTTGCAACAATGGAACTGAACCAAACTTGGCATATTGAACTCTCATTACCAACAGAAAGTACTGAAAGGGTTTGCTTGGGAATTGACCTTGAGTTTGGAAGTTGTAGTGAGCACTGTGGACTCAAACAGTTATGTTATGCTGTTGTTTGTTTTCTATTCAGAATCATAATGTTGGAAGGAGGCTCACCACTTTAAGGTCCCTAAAACAAGCATGGGAAAACTTCGGCCCTCTGGGTGCTTTGGACTTCAACTCCCACCATTCCTAATAGCCTGAGGCCCTTTCCTGTTTAGGTGGCTGAGGGGGGAAAGGGGCCTGAGGGTGCTAGGAATGGTAGGAGTTGGAGTCCAAAACATCTGGAAGGTCCAAGTTTGCTAATGCCAGCTTTCAACAGAGACCTCTTCCTCCCCCTTCCCCTTCACACCCTTTCTTCCTCCTCCTGCCGAACACTTAATTTTTCTTCTCCACTCGGGCTCCCGAGCCTCGCTCTGCTTGCTTTGGCTTGCTTTGATGTGACCCGTGCGGGCGCTACTGCACAGACTTGCCCCACATCTTCCCCCTCCCCTTCTGAACACGCTCATGCTGCCCCCTCGGATCAAAATGGTGGCAGAAGTGGCAGCGTCAGCAAAGTGAGGCAAAGCGAGCAGAAAGAGGCTGGGAAGAAGGGAGTCCAAGAGGAGAAGAAAAAGTGTTCGGCAGGAGAAATACTGTTCTAGAACAGGGCTGTCCAACTTCTGGCGGGTCCAGGGCCGGATAAGAGTTCACATAACCTGCGGGCCGCTCGGCCCGCCCCAGGCCCACGGCAGGCCCACCTGATGATTGCTCGGGTGCCGGCACACTCACGCCAGTGTGCCTTGGCGCCGCGCACACTGGTTGGGAAATACTGTTCTAGAACATACTCTTCGTGGGGGGGGGCATATGATTTACCATTTAAATAGGTCATATGGCTACCTTGCACTGTTTTGAATTTAAATAAGCAGTACTTCACTGCTGTGTTGTTGGTCCATTTATTTCATTTGTCCATCTGAGACTCAAAACCTTTGTCCTTTTCACACTTTGCAATTACAAGCATTATGATTGTACTTTAACTGCTATGGAAATATCTTATGGTATCCTTGGGCCCTGTTTACCGTTGGGGGGGCATTTGGTAAATAGGGGCTTTGCACTGTTTTGAATTTAAATAAGCAGTACTTCACTGCTGTGTTGTTGGTCCATTTATTTCATGGTATCCTTGGGTTTACCGTTTGGTGGGGTTTCAGAGCCCTCGGGATTCCATAAAATGAATCCATGGCAAATAAAGTGGAAGTATAGACTTATAATTGTGCAATGTGAAACAATCCCAGTAAACCCGCTCCACAATCTACCAAAGTAGTCCATCTCCATCTATGCCAAGTAATAGGGGGGAAAGAGAGACATGGAGGAAAAACAACAAGTGAGACGGAATAGTGTGTAGATCCAATTTCATTTATATCTGTCTAGATTCTTTACGATCAAGAGAAGTAGGCTGAATTTCAGTCACATAAATGTATAACTCCGGCTTCACGGTATGTGATAAATCATCTATACTCGAATCAAGACAAGAATCGGAGGACTGGTGAGAATACACTCTTTGGTTTATCATACTGGTGTCAGAGTGAAATGATAAATCAGGAAAGCAAGATCCAACGAAGACATACACCAAGTGACATTATGTACAATACCCAGCCAGACATATAGTCTGCAAAATTAATGGTGCTGTATCGACTTTGTACGGCACTTGAATTTAAGTGAAATCGTCTATTCTCTCACACACATGTCCTCTATGCATCCTGCAACCAAATAGTTAACCTACATTCAGAACATTCTGAACTCCGCCAGCAATGGAATTGAACTGGACTTTGCACATAGAACTCCCACGACCAAATACTGGAAGGGTTTGGTGGGCATTGGGCTTGAGTTTTGGAGTTGTAGTTCACCTACATCCAGCGAGCACTGTGGACACAAACAATGATCTGGACCAACTTGGCATGAATACTCAATATGTCAACATGTGCACATAGTGGAGTTTGGAGAAAATTGACCTTGATATGTGGGAGTTGTAGTTGCTGGGATTTGTAGTGCACCTACAATCAAAGAACATTCTGAACCCCACCAATGATAGAATTGGACCACACTTCCCACACAGAACCCCCATGCCTTGAAGGGACTCACTGGCACGAGCCTCCCTCCAATCTCGCATGCGCTCCCTCACCAGCACATGTGCACCACGATGCCATGTGCTGAGCACGCCTGCTTTCCCCTCCCTGCTTGGAGTCTCAGAAATAGCCCTCCCCTTGGCTTGAGAGGCTGGCTGAGAGCCCGGCCAATCACAGCGGAGGAGGGTTTTTTGGTGGGAGAATTTGCCGTCTGTTTCCAAAAAGGAAGAGAAGGACAAGGGGAGAGATCTTCAGCCTTCTCTGCCAAAGGGGTTCCTAAAACCACTAGAAATATGGTTTTCTAATGCTCTTTAGCGACCCATCTGAAACCCCTTTGCGACCCCCACAGCGGTTCTGACCCCCAGGTTGAGAAACACTGCTGTTAAGTCCTGTTGGCCTTCCAAGAGATAAATTCCCAAGGTACTAGAGAGTGGGGTGGTGAACAAAGGTATGTCCGGCTCTTTCTTGAAAGTAGGATACCATGTCACATTGTACCCTTCTAGTTGGGAGAGGGATGGATGTGTCATTGGTCACCACTCTGTCCTCCAGCACCTTGGACATCTTTTCTTTTGAGGACCCCACATGGTTTAAACAGACCTGGGCAATTGCCGGCCCTCCAGGGGTTTTGGACTTCAACTCCCAGAAAGCCTAGCCAGTTTACCAGCTGCTAGGATTTCTGGGATTTGATGTCCAAAACACCTGGAGGGCCGGCAATTGCCCAGGTCTGGTGTGACGACTTGGCTTATTAATTAAAGTCTGGAGGATTTTTTTAAAAAACTCTTCTCGGTATTACTGCCACCAACCTAAAATATTACTTTCAGGATTTTCTAATAAAAAACCACCCTTCAGCTAGGCTCTTTAATCTTCACCACCTTAAACTAGAAGGATGTTGAGGTAAACGTCTTCTGGAAATGGGGAACACGAAAGATGCTGGAACTAGAATCACACAGCTGATGGAAAGAGCAAAACTGAGGCTTTTCTTTAAAGTTAATAAGTTAAACTTTTATTAACTGAACAGGCACAGATCGTAGTGGTTCTTCTAATGAGGCACGAGAGCGTATGGTTATTAACAAGATGGTTCAACAGCATGATGGTTACAGCTAAATTGCTTCTTAATCTTAGATGTTCAATGTTACACAGACAGTGCTAGACTTGCCTAAACTAGAACTCACTCCCACTAATATCTAGACTAGTGGTGAGCTATCTATCAAACAACTATCCTAGATAGTTCACTACAGAGCTTTGATACAGAGGCCCTAGACTCTAAACAGAGCTTTGATACAGAGGCTCAATATAATGAGTTCTGACCAGGAGCTGTCAGCAACTCTCCACTCTCTGTGAGAGCGTGACACAAAACCTCCTCTCTCCCTGAGAGCTTGTCAAGAACTGGCAAATAAGCCCTGACTCTCTCCTTCCAGTAGTTCGGCTCCTCCCCCTTTGCTCTCAGCCAATCTCCTGGGAGACACTGTATCTAGACAGAGAGGCTCTAAAACCACTCCCCTTGTCTTCTGGCAATACCTTCTTACCATGGCTGCCCTGTGGCAACCCCCTCCTAAGATGGATGCCAAGCTATTCTATCCAGGGAGGCCAAACTGCAACACAGGCTTCGGCCTGCTCAGAATGGGTGAGTCCTTACATCTGGCTTAAAAGGTTGGATTGGGGCTTCCTTTGCTCACTGCAATGGTGCAACAATCATAAAAATGATTTTGTTTAATCAAGGTGTCCTAAGACAATCTTACCAACATCTTTGTTATTGGATAAGAGCACAACTTATTTCTCGAGTTCTAGGGTATCTCTATACATTAGGCATGGATAAAGTCGCATTGGATAACTCATTGCTCATAATAATTTCATTAAAATTGCCTTTTCAAAGCAATATCAAAGCTTTTTAAAAACCGGAAGTCCCTTTGCCCGTCCGAAGCTTTTTCCACCATTTTTGTTTCGACTCATGAAGTGAGTCGGAAATAATTCAGTGTATTTTCAGCCCTCTACTAGCCTGCTGGGAGGCAAGCAGCTTGCATGCTGGGAGGCTCCTTGCCTCCCAGCCAATCAGGGGAGATGTTTTTGGGGAGCATGTGGCTCAGAGGCTCATTCGGAGCCTGGAAGGGAAGAGAGAAGGGAGAAGGGAAAGAGAAAGACAAAGTGAAGGGAGGTTGTGTTGAAGGGAGGTTGGAAGAAGAGCACGGCGGGCAAGCAAGCAAGCACAGAAGAGCTGTTGCCTGCCTGCCTGCCTTGCCACTTGTGTGTTGTTGCTGTTTATTTATTTATTTATTCATTGTTTTGATTTCTTAGTCGCCTCTCCCGACTGGCTTGGGGCGACTCACAAATGATTAAAAACACAGTAACATCACAATAAAACACAGTAGCACAATAACATTAAAACACAGCAGGATGCCAGGAGTTGCATCCATAGTTAAAACCATATAGTAACGTACACTCGCTACATAATGCAGTGACCCATGACCATGAAGTGGAAGCCCCAGGATTGTTCCTAACCAAATGCCTGTGTGAACAGGAAGATTTTACAAGTCTTTCGAAAGGCTAGTAAATTAGACAGCGCACAGACCGTAGGAGGAAGAGCGTTCCATAATACAGGAGCGATGACGCTAAAGGCTCTCCTCCGTGTTGAGGTCAAATGGAGGGCTGTGTGACTCGGCACCGCCAGGAGCTTCAAGGACTCAGATCTCAGTGAACTTGAAGGACTATATGGGGAGAGGCAGTCCCTTAGGTACACCAGCCCCAGACCATTCAAGGCCTTGAAGGTCAGAACCAGCACTTTGAAGGTGATCCGGTGCTCTAGTGGAAGCCAGTGCAGTTCGCGTAGAACAGGCGGGATGTGGCAGCGAGATGGAAGGCCTGCCACCAGCCGAGCTGCAGCGTTCTGCACCAGCTTGAGCTTCCAGGTTTGGGATGGGTGGGCAACGTGAGGTTAGTGTGTGGGTGAGTGGTGTGGGTGGAAGGAGCAACACGGAGGAACCAAAGCACTCACTCCAACATTTTTTAAAGCCAACATTGTAGCAGGTCTCTCTGGCCTCAGCATTTTTGCACATTGCATAGTGTTGCACATTGCCTCAAAAGAACTAGATCTCACGTCAATTCAAGGCTTCCAAGGCAAAAAGGGCAGGGCTGTTTGTTATTTCCTTTGTTTGCAATGCATTGCCTAAAAAGACATTACAATTCCCATACTTTCAAGTCTTGCGTATTGCATATTGCGCAATCACGAACATTAACGAAGCAATTCGGAAATTTCAGAAAGATCTGAATTTTTTTTAAAAAAATCTGAAAAATTTGGAATTCAATTCCGAATCGGACCCCCTACATCCGAAATGAGTTTTGAACCATTTTTTAAAAAATCAACCAAGCCAACTACACGTATCGGGAATAGAAATTGACTGTCCCCCTAAGTATGTTGTTTTCTGTTTCATTTTTCCTTTAGGAAGACTGGTGCCCAGGGCACGTCTGCTCCATCAGAAATATTACTTTTAATGTAATATTTAGAGAATAATTTAAACATTACAAATTTTCAGCACAAGATTTAAGTCAAACTTAGAACACGAAAAAACCCCACTTTCAAAGAATAATGGGCTCCCTCTCCCTCTTTTTCGGTGTTCCATCTTCAATGGTCAGATTTCCATAATATGAACTGCTTGACAGTCACTTTCTCTTTAAATTATTTTTTAAGCATACAGGCAGTCATATCTGATTTGCGGGGTTTTTTTCCCTCTCCCTCTCTCTCTCCTTCTCTTACTTTTCCTTTCAATTACTTCCATCCTTAATACGAACAATAAGGGGACTTCATCACACAACCTCTGTGGGACTCCTAGAACTTAAACGGACGATAGACAGGTGTATAGATAAGAATTCAAAGTCTTTGTTCCACTGTCCAGACAGAATATGTTTAATCTTTCTCGCTCTCCTTTTTCTATGCCATTTAAACTTTAACCTAGTAGTAACTTTTACTGGCATGAATTCGCAATTCAAAGGGTTGGAGATGAAAACGTCCTTGCCTTGGAACATAGCTTGAAAACTTCATTCTTAGACTGTTCCTTTTGAACTTCTTCCTACAGGATTCTCTCTCTCTTTTTTTGTCTTTATTTTGCCAAGGTTCCAGCCTTTCACAGTACAGGGCTTTCCAGACCTAGCAGCAGGAGCTATCGAAAGAGAGGAGGAAAAAATACGAGGGTAAAATGTCCAAAGCACCAACTCGCCATAATGGAAGAAATTTAAACTGTTGATCAGGCGGAAACTACATTCTCCATGATTTAGGGGGCTGATAAGACCATTACTTTCTTCCATACCATAAAGCATCAGAATTCCAACTTAAGAAGCAGATATCTGCGGCCAGCCCTACTGTTAGCATGAGATTATTGACTCTGAGAGGGGATGTAGGAGGAACCAGATCTGCAACCCCCTAGCAGTTATTTCTGAGGCCTTGGCTTCCTACGTCTATTGGAAATACTATTTCTTTTGGATTCCTGACCTCAGCTTGGCCATTCTGGGATTTATAAACAGTAGAGTTTCCGACAGGCTGAGAAAGGCGGTATACAAGTGTAACGACGCCGCTTACAGCTAGCATCAGTTTATGTAATGATTGCAACTCAAAACTGTGACAGGGTCGTTGCCACCAATTTATGTGAGGAATCTTTTGCCACCAGTTTATGTGAAGATCTTTTTCTTCAATCTAACTGTGTAGAACTGTGGCAGGGTTGGCTATCCCACCTATTTATGGGAAGCCTCCTCACTTTATAACCTTTGTCACCAGTGAGTAATTCTTGACCAATTATTCACTTACCAATAGCTGCCACCAAGTTATGTGACCACCCGATGTTTCTAAAGCTTGCACCAAAAAGAGTTCACAGAGAGAGATTTGTGAATAAAGAACTTTAACTGTTTATTGGTTAACAAGGTTCCAAGCGTGGAGGTTTCAATGTACACAGAGCTTTGGTGGTTACAATATCTCCTTAGCGGCACAGGTCTTAAGGTTACTAAGTTTCTAAACACAATGTTTGACTGTATTTCTTCAAACACTGACTCAATAATGTTATAGATATTCTGCCCCAATAGGCTTTCTATCTATCTTCTAGGTTAGCTTTCCAGCCTAACCTACAAACAGCGGTTCCTATAGGCCAGGGGTGCTCAGAATGGTGATCGTGATCACCAGGGTGATCTTCGGGCCTCATCCTGGTGATCTCCAGGCCCCTGACCAGGTTTTTTGCTGTTGGTCCTCTTCACGCGCCCCTGCACACTGCAAAGAAGTCCTCCGTCGTTGCTCCTCCCCGCTCCCTGCTCGCGCCGCCTCCAAAAGCTCCAGAGTCCAAGAGGCAGAATGGGCCCCCTCTTTTGGATTCCTCCTCCTCCCTCCGTCCTTCTCCAGCCACTCAGACTCATAGGAGGCCAAAGGGGGCGGGCCTGGATGACGCGAAGCGCCCATTCTGCCTCTCGGACTTCTCGTGAGCTCTTGGAGGCGGCACGCATGCTGGTGGCGTGGAAATAGGAGCAACGATGGAGGAAAAGAAGAAGGACGCTTTGGGGTCATTTCCTTACCACATCTCAAAGGTCGGTCTTTTTACTTTGGGGTGGGTGCTTGATTGTTCTGTGGCATGTCTCTTTGTTTATTTTTAATGTTTAAAAATGGCCTTTTAGCTACAAAGCCTCTCTGCTTGCTTTGTTCCTTGAGAAATATATGTTGGGGAATATGGCAGTGTGGGAGAAATGGGGTGGTTGGATGTATTTATGCATGCCCCTTTGTTTACCTTGCTGAGTATTAAATGGCCTTGCAGTTCAAAAGCCTCTCTTCTTACTTTCTGGCTGCTAATATGTGTGGTAATATGGCAGTGTGGGAGAAATGGGGTGGTTGGATGTATTTTTATGCTCTGTTTTATATTGTTGTTATTAAATTGAAATGCTGATGTTTATAACTTCATTTTATGTAAACTGCCCCGAGTCTGCTGGAAGGAGCGGTACATAAAAATGAATAATAAATATAAATAAATAAATAAATAAATAGTTATACGTTTTACATTTCTGGGTAGGTGATCTTTGGGACTTGGTTTTTTAATCAGTAGCTCCCATGCTGAAAAAGTGTGAGCACCCCTGCTATAGGCTTTCCAAACCTAACTGCCTTTCTGCAGTATCAAAACACAGCCTTTTCTGTTTTCCTCAGAAAAGATAACAGCAACTTCCCAAACTGCCACCAGCTAGTCTAACTGCTCCTGACTAACTGAAGAATAGTGTTAGGCTCCACCTCCTGTTGCTATAGCAATGGAACTTCTCAGAGGCTGTGCACTGTAATATTCCCCATTAACCATTTGTGGTTTGTCTAACATTTAATAATCTAACACAATACAAATGTAATAACACAAACCACACATTTAACCATAAAATAAAGATAAAATCCTCAATACACTTAGTGACCTCATTACAACAAGTATAATAAATAAAGTCTTGCTTATCCAACCTTCGTTCATCCAACCTTCTGCATTATCCAATGCAGTCTGCCTCCCACCTGGATCCACAGCTGTTTCAATACATTGCGATGTTTTGGTGCTAAATTCGTAAATACAGTAACTACTACATAACATTACCATGTATTGAACTGCTTTTTCTGTCAATTTGTTGTAAAACATGATGTTTTGGTGCTTAATTTGTAAAATCATAATGTAATGTGGAAGGGGACACGATCCCATTGCCAATTGTTGTTGGGTACCTTCCAATCATGTCCAGTTTATGGCACTCCTAAAGTGACGCAATCATGGGATTTCCTTGGCAAGATTTGTTCCGAGAGGGTTTGCCTACAAAGGAAAAAATTAACCTTTAAAGCCTTGTCTACTTTAAATTGAGTAGAGAGGAAATATCATCTTGTTCTTCATCTCAGGGATCAAAACGTCTGGTAACAGAATGGGTCCCCCAACATTTCAGAACGGAAAATTGAGCCATTGTCATAAGTATACAGACCTCCAATTCTAATACCAAAACTTTCTTATCCCCAGAGCTTTCCAAGGATTGGTTTCAAGTTACTCATGTTCACAATTTGGAGCTCAACAAGACTGCATTCCACCTCAGCTCAGGAAGATGCACTTCAGATCCACCTAATCGACAATTCTGAGTTACAACCTGATGATTCCATATTTCACTTTCTACTTAAATGGAATCCCATCACAATGAAGGAAGGCAGCACTTTCTTTAATTAACCAGCTAAAACCAGGCACCGAAGGCATCTGGGATTAACTCCCTCCCTGCTGAGCTTATTAAATCTAATCAACACTGGTGGGTCCCATTACTTTCTGCCTTCTTTGTCATCATAAATAGAACAGAGGGGATCCCAGTCAGACTATCGGCTCCATGTTGCCTACACAAATGGGCAGAGGCTCCTTTCCCCAGTAAGATGCTCTGCAAGGTGACAGAAAGGCTGACCCAGCTTCCTCAGTAAGCAAAGCACTTCTCAAAATGGTGACCAACAGATTGTGTCAGTGTGCAAGCTGTTGACTGTGGCAAGCTGTACACATGTGGCACCTTAAAGGCATTTGCCACTGGTTTACTCATAGAAGTAAGAACTTGCCTCTATGATACAGACCATTTCATACCACGTGTATGTATTCATGTGTGTATCCACATGTGTCGACTGTGGATATGGCTTTAATTATGTGTTGACCAGCCTCGAGAAAGGAGTGATGGTTGTCTGTATTATATATTCCTCGTCGGCCTAATCAACAGATTGATGTTCTGATATTGCCCATTTGGTTGAAATGTAACATTTGGGTATCGAAGGAAACACAGTCTATACGCATTGCCATCCTTTGGATTCAGCAATACAAAGCGGCGGTTTTGCAGTGACCAAATACGGACGGAAACTCTCCACTTTATTTTCCTACCAGCGGAACTTAGGATTTACACTTAACTTAATAGTACAATCAAACCCATTTGGCTCATCCGGTGTGCTGCGGACTTGGAGAGAATTTCCTCACGATTAGGGGACGTTTTGAACGATACTATTTCAACTTACTCTGGTTTCTATTGCAGCCTGGGTGGTCATTACATGTGACTGTATCAAACAACTGGTAGGAACCCATTTGGGATGATTATATTGTTGTCCTTATGTGACTTTGTAATTTCATCCATATATTTTGAGTTTGAATACAGTTTATACTAGTTGGTTGAATATACTTCCATGTATTCACTGATTCCCTTATTGAGTAGGATAGGGAATCTGGCAATCCAGATGAGGTTGAACCCCATCAGCCTAATCCTGTATGGTCAATGTTCTACAATTCTCTAGACCACTGTTTCTCAACCTTCCTAATGCTGCGACCCCTTAATACAGTTCATCATGTTGTGGTGACCCTCACCATAACATTATTTTCGTTGCTACTTCAGAACTGTCATTTTGCTACTGTTATGAATCGTAATGTAAATATCTGATATGCAGGATAAATTTTCATTCACTGCACCAAATTTGGCACAAATACCCAATATGCCCAAATTTGAATACTGGTGGGGTTGGGAGGGATTGATTTTGTCATTTGGGATTGTAGTTGCTGGGATTTAAAGTTCACATACAATCAAATAACATTCTGAACTCCGACAGAAAATACTGGAAGGGTTTGCTGAGCATTGGCCATGGGTTTTGGAATTGTAGTTCACCTCCATCCAGAGAGTACTGTGGACTCAAACAATGATAGATCTGGACCAAACTTGGCAAGGATACTCAATATGCCCAAATGTGTGCACTGATGGAGTTTGGAGAAAATAGACCTTCGGATTTGGGTGTTGTAATTGCTGAGATTTATAGTTCGCTTACAATCAAAGAGCATTCTGAACCCTACCAATAATAGAATTGGGTCAAACTTCCCAAACTTCAAGGGGGGGAGGGGGGTGACATATGTGAATGAGAAATTGCAATCAAGGCAGGTCTTCAAAGATCATGAAGGCAGATTATTGGGAGTAATTGTAGAGAACGATGGAAAGAATATATTAATTTGCAATATTTATGCACCGAATGGAGCAAAAACAAAATTTGTGGAAACCCTAAGTTCTAAAATATTGGAACAAGAATATGACCATCCTCTTCTTATGGGGGACCTTAATGGTGTCCTGGATGGCAAATTAGATAAATCAAAAGAAAAAGGGAAAGACAAATTACTATTCACTGGAGAATTACCAACGTGTTTCAAAATAGTAATGGAAGACCTGGGTTTACAGGACTTATGGAGACATTACCACAAAAATGAAAGAGATTATACGTTCTACTCAAATCGCCATCAGTTGTGGTCACGAATTGATATGATTTGGGGCTCTAAGGAAATAGTCATGAAAACAATCAAAACAAAAATACTCCCAAGAATTAACAGTGACCATGCGCCAATAAAAGCTATATTAGAAGACAACCCAAATAGGGGAAACACATTTAGATGGAGACTAAACGATCAATTAATAAAAGATCCGGAGGATCAAGAAGCTAATAAGAAAATACTATTGGAATTTTCCAAATTTAATACAGTTAAAGACACATCAGTAGATGTGATATGGGATGCCTCCAAAGCATTTATGAGAGGCCACTTCATTCAACAGAATGGAAAGAGAAATAAGATCAAAAACGCAATAATTAAAAAAAATTGAGACAGAAATTAGTAAAAACTGTGTCTTCTGATGGTCTTTGGCGACCCCTCCGACACCCCCTTACAACCCCCCAGGGGTCCCGACCCCCAGGTCGAGAAACACTGCCACATATGCCTATAAATTATTGTTGTGTTGATATTATAGGGTTTTTGTATTTCAAATTTTGGGAATAAGCAGATTGAATACAGTTATGGAAAAAGGAGGGGAAAAGTGTCACGATGCACGGACTTGACCGGCCCCTTAATCACACACACAGAGACGGACTGAAGGCTAACTACTTTATTGAATATAGAAAACAGTTCCAAAAGGTATATTGTCCATAAAAATAGCAAAAGCAAATCCAAAGGCAATAGGTGAGCAATAGTTCAAAACACTTGGTATATTTCCAAAGGCTTGGCAAAAGCTCCGCTCGGCAAAGCGGATCAAGGAACAAAGCAAGGTTGCAAGATACAAAACAAGGCTTGAGTAGACCACTAGCCAGTCGTGGCTCCGTGGGCAGGCTTCGCTACACGTCTGCTCAGATGAGACGTGGCCGAAGAACTGAGGATCTGTTCCCACGGATCCTATACGTAATCTTTCTGCCGAGGTCCCCTACAATCTAGGCTTCTTCGTCTCCAATCTCTACTCTCAGTCCTTGGCTTGTCTAGGCTATGGAACCATTCCCTTCTGCTAGTCTCGATGTCCCGTCTCCTATCGAAGGTACGGCCTTGCCTGCCAACATCTGCTGCGCTATCTTCATGAGAGCTCTCCTCCCTAGATTCTTCCCAGCCGCTCTCTTCCATGTTTTCACTTAAAGGATCCTGGGAACCTCTCCCCCCCGGCCGTTCATAAGTTTCGCTATCACTGCTTTCCATTTGCACCTGGTGATCTATGTCTTCGTAAGGGTCAGGCCAACCTTCATCCCAGGCCAGGCTTTCTGTGGGAGAAAGAGGCCCAGTGATGGGAAACTCTCCTTCTGCTAACCCTTCCAAATCCTCTTCAGAATCCATCTCCGCTGCTGCGGGCCCCAATGCCAATGGGACCCCGGTCCCGTTCCTGCCCCCAGGCACAAACGAGAACTGCTGTGCTACACTATCCCCCCTCAGAAAGAAGAAAGAAGACCCCAAATAAATTAACAATTAAAATTCAACTCAAATGCAAAATCTATACATCAGTTCAAAATCAGTGGGTCCAAACATATCATTTGTATGTCCATTCTCCAGTTGTAAATAATTAAACTCAGTTAGTGGGAATGCTAAAATGTTGTTCCAAAGTGTCGTAATGCAGAGACCAAGGAAGCCAGACCCAGGAGTAAAAGGTGATAACAAAAGGTTTATTGAACAATAACTGGAAAAAGAACGGACAAAAAAGTAGCCAACTCGGCTCAAAAACCCTCAAAAATCCCAGGAAAGAGTCCCACAAAATAAAGCAACAAAACAGCCCAAAACAAACACCAGGCGTCCGTCTGCGAAGTCCGAAGGGAGAATCCAGAAGAGTAGTCACGAATCCGGTCCAGAAATCCAAAGCAGAAGAAAGGCAGATGACAAGGAGGAGACCATCCAAGGCAATCAGGAGCCGAGTATACATGAATAGCACAAATCATAGCCCCCATAAAACACAATGCCAGCCTCCCTCCATTTCATACAATACCAGGTTCTGTAGCAGGAACTCACGTAAACTCAGCAGAGACCAAGCCCCGCCTCAGGGACACACAGCAGGTAACTAAACAGAAAAGCATACATTGAATTCCAAACCCCCCACCTTTACCCAAACATCAGCTAAAGCTGCCATAGCAGCTCACCCCAAGAACAAAGTGGAGAAATAGCCCATAACTCACGAGTATCAGGAAACAGGAACAAGGCACTTGATATCAGGAACACAAGAGAGTCAAAGACAAGAACCAGACATCAACTCTTTGACCGCCGCAAATGCAGCCCCAAAAACCCATTTCTTATATAGCACTTAAACATCACTGCCTTCTGAAGACTCTCCTTGATCATGAGCACCAGCTGCTGCATCTCCTACAGCTGCGGTGCTCTGTGTTTCCTTCCACTCTTGCCAACACTGTTGCATGCTTAGAGTGTCCCAATCTGTTCCTGAACCCCCAAAAGGTCAGTATAAATCACTGTCAAAGCCACAGAAGGTGTCAGAATTAGACTCTTCGTTACACACATCCCTTACTTCCTGAACCAATGTTGAGTCTAAATCCATATCACTTTCCTCTGACCCCATTTCTTCTTCCCCAGAAAAACCTTGGAAAGTGTCTGAATCAGAAGGTGCTCTAAATATCTGCCGGATCCTTTTTCTCTGTTCCAATCCTTCCACACTAGAATCACTAGCAGCCCTTTTCCTTCCAGCTGCAGCCTCTTGATCACCCAGAGCCTCACCCCATTCCATACTATTGCTTAATGCTATTGACCCAGCATCTTCCCCAATACTACCGTGTTTCCCCAAAAGTATGACACCCCCGATTGTAAGACGTATCGGGGGTGTCAGAGGGGTCGGCTTATATAAGCCGTATCCCGAAAGTAAGACATACCTCGGGCGGCATGGCATGGCTTCTTGGCTGGGCGACGAGAGGCTCCCAGAGGGGCTCAAAAGGGGCCCGGAATCCTCCTCCTCTTCTTTCAGCGGCTCCTTCCATCCTCCTCCTCTTCCTCCCAGCAGCGCCTTCTCCCTCTTGCCGGTTCCGCCCCTCCCTTCAGTGAAGGGAGGAGGCGAGCCGCCACCGGCGAAGGGAAGAGCGCGCGGCGGAGATCCCACCCGCACGGCGGCTCAGGCGTCTTTCCCGCGCCGCCCCCGCTCATCCGCGCTCTACACGGGAGCCGGGCGGCGAGCGCCTGAGCCGCGTGCGGGTGGGACTTCCGCCGGCGCCTTCTCTCTCGCCGGCGGCGCTCCGCCCCTCTTCCCTTCACTGAAGGGAGGGGCGGATCCGTGAAGGGAGAAGGCGCCCGGGAAGTCCCGCCCCAGGGCGACTCAGGCGCTTTCGCCACCGCCCGGCTCCCGTTTGGAGCGCGGACGAGCGGGGCGGCAGCGGGGAAAGACACCTGAGCCGCCGTGCGGGCGGGACTTCCGCCGGCGCTTTCTTCCCTCTTGCCGGCGGCGGCTCCGCCCCTCCTCCCTTCACTGAAGGGAGGGGCGGAACCGGGCGGGAGAGGGAGAAGGCGCTGCTGGGGAAGAGGAGGAGGATGGAAGGCGCCACTGGAAAGAAGAGGAGGAGGATTCGGGCCCCTTTTGAGCCCCTCTGAGCCTCTCGTCGCCCCAGCCAAGAAACCATGCCTTGCCGCCCGCGTACTAAATCTTACTTTTAAGCCTTACTTCGGGGTACCGTCGGCTAATGTAAGCCGTACCCGAAAGTAAGGCGTAGTGGGGATTTTGGGGGTCAAAAGAAAGTAAGACGCTGTCTTACTTTCGGGGAAACACGGTACTACTAGTAGTAGCTGAAGGCTCAATCACAACACAAAGGATCAAGTGATATGATTTGAACAGCATTGCATCATAGCTTGGAAATGTTTCTCTGTTTGGATGGCACTGTCCAGAAACCTTCCATGCTAGATTGCTAAAAAGAAAGAAAGAAAAGAAAGATAAAAGGGTAAATCCTGTCGGCAACACCATTCCGGTGAAATGGAACAGAATTTTTCAAAGAAAACAGGTGAAAGTGCACAAACTCCAAAGTGGGTTCATCCGACCCTACTGACAAATCTGGAAGCTAAATTTGAAACTTGATGAGTCTGATGCATTTCCGTGCACACCAAAAAAATCCCCCCAAAGAACAAATACAGGCACAGTGGTTTATCCAGAGCAGAAAATTGGGCTTTCCCCCCCGAGGCAATCGAGATGATGCATGAGGTTGCAATGGGAGAGCGAGCACACAAGAAGTCTAGGAGTAACCTACCTGCTTTATGTTTCTCACGTGGACATTATTGCCATCTGAGGCTCTGTTAGACCATCATCACCTCAGCTGGGTTCAAAGATGGGCTGCTACCTAAAATTATTGTTTAGGACGTGGGGCTGGATTATCAGGGTAGCTCGGCAGGGCCCGTGTGAGAACAATTATCAAAAGAGCTCAAATCCCATTTACACGCCATGCTGGGCTCTCCTTGAATGGAAGCCACCGCCAGCTGCACACGCGGCACTTTTGCAAAAACCTGGTCTTTATCCAGTTCACAAAGGAAGCTAGCAAAACCCCTTTTTAAGGCGGATCTGATGTATTTGATTTTATTTTGCCATTCTGGACTTCAGAATTTAGGGCTGTTATGCAGATAAGCTAAAGGGGCAAGTTCTCGTTTTGAAGGGCATGTCTTTCATCGTGGACAATAGGCTCCTGCTCTTCTGGCTTTCCTCTCCAATAAAGGGAGAGAAACGTGCTTCCTACTTTGTTTTTTTTTAAGCATCAGAGATGTTCTCCATGGTGCCCTTCACGCCAACAGTGTGGTGCTGGGTATCTGTCCGTCCCTGCCAGAAGCCCACTAATGCTGAAAGTTGGAAATAATTCCTCTTTTTGACAGATTCACAAAAGACCTTTCTCCCTTGCAGACTTTTGCCATTTGGTAAATTCAGCCTGAAAGCTGCTTGGCTGAGGACCTTGGGGGCATTTCAAGGCTTCTTGTCTGGCCCTCTTTGGGTTCCCCAGATCAGTGTTTCTCAACCTTTTTTGAGCCACGGCACATTGTTTACATTTACAAAATCCTGGGGCACACCACCAACCAAAATGACACTCTAACACAGTAATACGTATCTATATATATAAAATGAGAACTGTCGTGCTGAGGAGCTTATAGACAGCAAAACCACACAACACAGACACACCAAAACAACCCACAAAACCCCCAACTGAACAAGGTGTGTTTAGCACTGGAAAAATTCCAAAAGAAATCATAGCCAATGGAAAAAACCACAAAAAACAATAAAGACTACAACTCCCATAAACCCCCATGCCCGAACAAACAACACGCGCCACAGCTCCTCTCCTCCCCACTCCCAATTGAAATAAGAAATACCTTTACAACTAAAAAAAAGACAACACACCTCCCCTGCCCCTCCCCTGTCGGGCTCGAGGCCACAGCCACTGAGGCCACCAGGAAGGAAGGAAGGAGACAAAGGAAGAAGTAGAGAAAGGGGGAGGGAGGAAAGGAAAGAGAGAAGGAGGGATGGAACCAAAGAGTGAAGGAAGAAATGAAAGAAAGAGGTAGAGAAGGAAGAAAGGGGAAGAAAAAAAAGGGGGGGATAGGTAGGTACCTCTCTTTCATAATAGTCCAGATATCTACCTCTGCTTCGAAAATTCTTACTATAGACCACAGCAACACGTGGCAGGGCACAGCTAGTAGTTAATATGTTTTTAAATGTATTTATACACTCAGTGTGAAACCTGAGCCTGTTTCGATGAACACAGCATATATATGACTTCCTCTCACATACTTATACATGACTATCATGTCTTCTCTCAGCCTTCTCTTCTTCAGGCTAAACATGCCCAGCTCTTCAAGCCGCTCCTCATAGGGCTTGTTCTCCAGACCCTTGTGAAATTTCACCCTGAGTGAAACTTGCTTCCAGATAACTATGGATGTCATGAAGCTGTTATAAACAGTTCGGGGGTGGGGGGACTTTCAAAAATCCAGTAACATAGTAAAAAAAACCAAACCATTTCCAAGCGGAGAGGCTCAATTTGTTTTTTGGAAACCTGTGAATGCTTCAGCCTCCCGATGCTCCCAGGTTCGCTCACTGCCCAATTCACTGACGTGGAGCTTCCAGCATTCAGCAGAGCCCTTCCTTTGCCTCGGGGGGGGGGGATCTTTGGGGAGGAAAGAGGGAGAAAGAGCTGCTAGGAGGGGGAAGAGTGCCAATTTCCCACGGCACACTGGTTGGGAAACACTGACCCAGATGACTGCACCTTGCGACACAATTATTTGGTATTTTTACAAATTGTATAATGTCTTTGTACCCATTCCAAAAGATTAAAATATCACTCCTAAAGTCGAGTTCATTGGGAGTTAATAATAATAATAATAATAATAATCTTTATTTATAAACTGCCCCATCTTCCCCTATGGGGACTCGGGGCGGCTCACATGAGGCCAAGCCCAAACAACAAATTACAATAAAATAAAAATAAAAGCCAACAGGAAATTGAAAGTCACCTGGGAAGGTCAAGAGTTTGAACACTGTTTCCATCCTAAATATCTCGGTGTCACCTTAGATTGAACACTAGCCTATAGGAAACACTGCTTGAAAACCAAGCACAAAGTAGCTGCACGCAATAACATCCTGTGAAAACTTACTGGAAGCACATGGGGTGTATACCCAAAATTAATAAGAACATCAGCCCTGGCCTAGTCTTACTCAACTTCTGACTATATAAATTTATTTATTTATTTATTTCCAGCATTTTACCCCGCTCTTCTCAACCCCCGAGGGGGGACTCAGAGCGGCTTACAAAAAGGCACAATTCGATGCCCACACAGTAAAACACAATATAAAACCCCAGAAACATTCAACATTAAAATACATTAAAATACAATTACATTAAACATCATACGAATTCATTTAAGTTAAAAACAGTGTTCTGTCCATAAAAAGCATTAAGCCCTATTCATCAACTTTCCATTAAAATCCAATCTAAAATGCTGTTTTGTGCTAGTGTGCAAACGCCTGGTCCCATAGCCAGGATTTTACTTTTTTCCTCAATGCCAGGAGGGATGGAATTGATCGTATGTCGCTGGGAAGTGCGTTCCCCAGACGAGAAGGCCCTCTCTCTCGTCCCCACCAACCGCATTTGCGAAGTTGGCGGGAGCGAGAGCAGGGCCTCCCCGGAAGATCTTAAATTACGAGGTGGGACATAGCGGCAGATGCGTTCGGACAAGTAAGCTGGGCCAGAACCGTATAGAGCTTTAAAGGTCAAAACCAGCACTTTGAATTGAGCTCGGAAGTGGACAGGCAGCCAGTGGAGCTGACATAACAGGGGGGTAGTATGCTCCCTGTATGTAGCTCAAGTTAGTAATCTGGCTGCCGCCTGTTGGACTAGTTGTAATTTCCGAACTGTCTTCAAAGGCAGCCCCACGTAGAGTGTGTTGCAGTAATCTATTCGGGATATGACCAGAGCATGGACGACTGTAGCCAGATCAGACTTCCCAAGGTACGACCGCAGCTGGCGCACGAGTCTCAACTGTGCAAAAGCTCCCCTGGCCACCGCCGAGACCTGAGGTTCCAGGCTCAGCGATGAATCCAGGATCACTCCCAAGCTGCGAACCTGTGTCTTCAGGGGGAGTGTAACCCCATCCAACACCGGCTGTAACCCTATACCCTGTTCGGCCTTTCGACTGACCAGGAGGACCTCTGTCTTGTTTGGATTAAGTTTCAATTTGCTAGCCCTCATCCAGTCCAACACAGCAGCCAAGCACCGGTTCAAAGTCTGGAGAGCCTCCTTGGTGACAGGTGGGAAGGAGTGACAGATCTGGACGTCATCTGCGTACAGATAACACCTTACTCCAAAACTCCTAATTATCTCTCCTAGCGCTTTTATGTAGATGTTAAATAACATCGGGAACAGTACTGAACCCTGAGGGACTCCACAAGACAAAGGTTGTGGAGCCGAACAGGTGTCACCCAGTAACACCTTCTGGGTACGACCTTCCAGGAAGGATTGGAGCCACTGCAGAGCAGTACCCCCAAGCCCCATCTCTGCAAGGCGACCCAGAAGGATACCGTGGTCAACGGTATCGAAAGCCACTGAGAGATCCAGCAGAATCAACAGGGACACACTCCCCCTGTCGAGCTCCCGGCGTAGATCATCTACTAAGGCGACCAAGGCTGTTTCAGTACCATGTCCCGGCCTTAAGCCAGACTGTGCCAGATCAAGATATATATATATACTAGCTGTACCCGGCACGTGTTGCTGTGCCCTATTTAGGAGATGCGAGAAAGTCTGAGTATGTAAGGGTTGGAATTGATGTTATTTATGGTCTTGGTGGGGTCATGACTGTGTTGTTGTGGGTTGTTCTGGTGGGTGGGATGTTGAAGTCCTGTGGAATTGTCGGTGTGTGGTGTTGCTGGTGTTCTGCAGAGCTTGTGGATATACAATGTTTTTGTCTTTCCGTCTGCTGTGTTGATGTAGAGGTTGATGCTTGTGTGGGTGAGGTATTTTGGGTGTTTGTGTGTGTTTGTAGAGAATCAGTGCAGTGTTGTGTTGTGTTGTGGTTGGAGTATAGGTTGATTTGTTTTTTTGTTTGTGGTGGTGGTAGGTGTTGTGTGTGCGGGGTCCCGTAAGGTTGGGGGGATGGGTTGTGATAGGAAGTTGTGTTGTGCTGTGTGGGTAAGAATTGCTGGAGTATTGTGCCTGGGACGTGTGTGTATTTGGAGGTGTGTGTGGTGGTGAGTAGTGAGTGCAGTCCTGGGTTTTGTGTTGGGAAAGTTGTCAGGTATTTGTGGGGTGTATTTTGTGTGTGTTGTGGTGACATAGTTGTCTCAGTCTGGCTGTGTGGTGGTTGTGGTGTGGAGGGGGTGTTGCTTTTGCCAGTGGTGTTTGTTGTGAATTTTGTTTGGGGTGGGTTTTTGTGTTGCAGGATTTTTTTGTGGGGTTTGCAAGTTTGTGTTATTCTGGCGGTATGTGTTTGTCAGTGGTGCCTGTGTCCCTGGTGCCTTATTTGTGTTAGTGTTATGTTCTACTGGTAGTTGTTATGTCCTCCTGTGTTAGTTGGTTGTACTGTGTAGGTTTCTGTTTAGCAGTGGTATGTATGCGTTGTGTGTGTTGTGTGTCTGTTGTGTTGTGGGTCTGTAGAGGTAGGCATCGTGAGTTGTGTGGCTGTCATGTTGTGGGTGTGGTGTTTGTAAAGTGGAGGATTGGTGGTGTGTGGGTGGGATGGTGCTTGGAGAAGAGTTTGTGGTGTTGAGTGTGTAGTTTGTTGTTGTGAGTGTACAATGGTACTGTGGTGTGGATGTACGGTGTGTATGTGGGGTGTGTTAGTTGGTTGTACTGTGTAGGTTTCTGTTTAGCGGTGGTATGTATGCGTTGTGTGTGTTGTGTGTCTGTTGTGTTGTGGGTCTGTAGAGGTAGGCATCGCGAGTTGTGTGGCTGTCATGTTGTGATTTGAGTTTAGTCACCAACTGACTAAACTCAAATCACTCAGCATTCTATCCTAGCCTTGGCTGGCTCTGCCCAGCGTTACTATGGTTACTCAGCCTCCCTGCATTTTGTGTGGGCCGATGTTGGCCAATGGGATTCGCTGGCGGCCGCAAAGGGTGCTGGGAAATGTAGTGTTTATTTCATCGTTGTTCTGGGGGCCTTCTAGGTTTGGGGGGGGAGTTTCTTTGCTAAAAACCTACCTTGCCTGAGGCCTATTTTTGTTGCCAAATTTGGTGTTTCTGCCTTGGATGGTTTCTTTGTCTCTGGCAGTTGTTCCATGACGGGACCTCCTTTATATAATAGATATCTGTCCTGTTTGGCATAAGTCTGCCCCTGCAAAACAGGGGAACATAGCATTGAACCAGACATGCAGAAAACCCTGCTGTACGCCTTTCCCAATCTTGAACCAGTCAGTTTTTCCGTGGTATATTCTTACTGTTGTTACTTGGTTGTTATTCAGATTCCTCAGGAGACAGACAAGGTGACTTGGTCTCCTCATACCACCAAGAACTTATTATGATCCCTTTGGTTATCAAGTAATATTCCTGCACGACAGTCCTAATTCCTGACTTCTCAAAATGCAGCAAAACGTTGTGTTTCGCAAACCAACTTTACCTGTAGCTGTTAAACCAGTCCTTTTTGAAAGATCCTTTCCCCACCATCATATCTACAGGTAGCCCCAGAGCAGCTTTAATAAACCTCTGATTAAATTTTCGTGAAGTTTCCATGGCATTCGTCAATTTGCCTTCTTTTAAAAAAAAAAAAGAAACATAAAATAAGAAGTGGATTACATAAGCTACTCAGAATTTAATTACAAATAATATCAGTAGTGACTTTTCTGAAGACACATCAATTTGCAAATAAAAATGCAAGGGTGAGGTTTACTGCCTTTTATCAACCACCTTTTACACAGGAAAGAAATATTAAAATCTTGACTCCAACATATTCAGCACTTTTAAGACTAAGTCCCCTTCTACACTGCCATATAATCCAGATGATCTGCTTTAAATTGGATTATATGAGTCTACACTACCATATAGGTAAAGGGAAATGTTCTCCCCGGACATTAAGTCCAGTCGCGTCCGACTCAGGGAGTTGGTGCTCATTGTCCATAGACACCTCTAAGGTCATGTGGCCAGCATGACTGCATGAAGCGCTGTTATCTTCCCACCGGAGCGGTGCCTATTGATCTACTCACATTTCCAGGTTTTTGAACTGCTAGGTTGGCAGAAGCCGGGGCTAACAGCAAGAGCTCACCCCGCTACCCAGATTCGAACCGGCAACCTTGCAGTCAGCAAGTTCAGCATCTCAGTGCTTTAACCCAGTGTTTCCCAACCTTTTTTGAGCCACGGCACACTTTTAACATAAAAAAATCCATGGGCACGCCATCAACCAAACTGACACAAAATGACACTCTAACACAGTAAAGAACAGTTGGGGGATGGTGGCCTGCCGGGAGCAGCTGCTGGGAGTGCCAAAGCCAGGGAGGGGGAGGAGCCAGGCCACGCCATGCCCCGCCCCCTCCCCCGGCTTCCACTCTCCCACAACTTCTGCAGCCTTGAGGGGGCAGTGCCAAGCCTGCGGTGCAGAGCCAGCACATGACTCCCGCCCCTCGCTCGCACTGCCCCCTTCAAGGCTGGAGAAGCTGTGGGAGAGCTGATGGCATGGCCTGGCCTGGGGAGGGCTTCTCCAGCCTTGAGGGGCAGTGCCAAGCCAGCATTGTGCTGGCTCTGCACCACTGCTTAGCACTGCCCCCTGCTGTGGGAGAGCCTGAGGGGAGGGACGAGCCCACATGCCTGCCCCCTCCCACAGCTCTCCCACAGATTCTCCAGCCCTGACGGGGCAGTGCCAAGCCAGTGGTGCAGAGCCAGCACAATGCTGGCTTGGCACTGCCCCCTCAAGGCTGGAGAAGCTGTGGGAGAGCTGAAGCTGGGGGGAGGGGCGGAGCCAGGCCAGGCCATGCCATGCCCCACCCCCTCCCCGGCTTCAGCTCTCCCACAGCTTCTCCAGCCTTGAAGGGGCAGTGCGAGCGAGGGGCGGGAGTCATGGCCCCCATCCCCGGCACCGCTCTCCGCCAGGGCCGTAGCCAGGATTTTGATTCGGGGGGGGGGGGGGACTGAGTTTGGTTCAGGGGGCTGAGACTGGGTGGAAGAGGGTCTACCCTAGCAAACCTTTTGTATTGTTATCCCAATAACCCCATTGATGTGGGATATAATGAGCATGGTGATCAGATCATGATATGAATAAACATAACAGTTTAAATAATGTACCAGTAAGGCCTTTTCGCGGACCACCCTGAGAATTTCGGGGGGGGCTGAAGCCCCCTTAGCCCCCCCTGGCAACATGCCTGCTCTCCGCCATGACTCCCGCCCCTCGCTCGCTGAAGCCGTGCGGAGGAGGAGGAGCATGAGTGGAGGACGGGCTTCAGTGTGCAGGGCTCCTCCTCCGCGCAGCTTCAGCAAGCAAGAGGCGAGAGTCATGGCGGGAGTCATGGCGGATTGGAGGCTGGCTGGGGAAACGGCTGAAGGAGGCGGCGCCCCGGCTCCTTCTTTTTCTTCGCTGCCGCCGCCCGGCCCTTCCTCCACCTCCCCCAAGCAGCAGGAGTTTGGCAGGAGGAGGGGGAAGGAAGGGGGGCAGAGAGCTTTTGTCGCGGCACAGCAGAGAAACACTGCTTTAACCCACTGCACCACCAGGGGCTCTGGACACTACCATATAACCCAGGTAATCTGAATCAGGGCTGTCCAACTTCTACCAGCCCAGGGGCCTGAATTCCGGTCACTGATGACCTGGGGGGCTGTAGGGTCTGCCCCCGCCCCTGGCTCCACCCCCGGCTTACTACTCATAAGAGGCATGCATACAGTCAAATATCATCTTTTACTGAGATAAAATGCAGGCTGGGAATTCAAAAGGGGCATCCATACAGTCAAATATAATATTTTACTAACATTAAATGCAGGGTGGGCATTCAAATACACAATTACATAATAATAACATAAAGGTTAGCCTACCTTCCCAAATGCACGAGATCCAGGAGCAGCCGGACCACGAGCAGAGGTGACGACCGACCGAGGCAGCAGCCGGGAAGGTACAAATCACGTCTGCGTGGGCCGCAAGGATTAAGTAGCCGAGGTTTCGGCAACAGGAGTATCGCGAGACTACGGAAGCCACACGGGATTTTGCTCTCAACGCAGGCGAGATTTCGGGTCGAGAGCAAAATCCCGTGTGGCTTCCGTAGTCTCACGATACTTGCTCCGAAACCTGGAAGTGGGTAATTTTTTAAAATATTTTAATTTAATTTATTTTTTTTATTATTCAGTCTTTCTCAACCAGTGTGCCGTGGCACACTAGTGTGCCGTGACGGACCTCCTGCTGTGCCGTGAGAAAAGCTCTCTGCCCCCCTTCCTCCCCCCCTCCTGCTGAATTCCTGCTGCTTGGGGGGGAGGAGGAAGGGCCAGGCAGTGGTGAAGAAAAAGAAGAAGGGACCGGGGTGCCGCCTCCTTCGGCCATTTCCCCAGCCAGCCTCCAATCCGCCATGACTCTCGCCCCTAGCTCGCTGAAGCCGCATGGAGGAGGAGCCCTGCCCACTGAAGCCCATCCTCTGTAGGAGAGCTGAAGCTGGGGGGAGGGGGCGGGGCATGGCACGGCCTGTAGGTGAGCTGAAGCTGGGGGGAGGGGGTGGGGCATGGTGCGGCCTGGTTCTGCCCCCTCCCCCGGCACTCCCAGCAGCTGCTCCAGCCTTGAGGGGACAGTGCGAAGCCAGCATTGTGCTGGCTCTGGCACTGCTGGCTTGGCACTGCCCCCTCAAGGCTGGAGCAGCTGCTGAGAGAGGTGGAGCCGGGGGTAGGGGCGAGGCATGGCGCAGCCTGGCTCCGCCCCCTCCGGCTTTGGCACTCCCAGCAGCTGCTCCCAGCAGGCCACGAACCCCCAGCCATTCTTTACTGTGTTAGAGTGTCACTTTGTGTCATTTTGGTTGGTGGTGTGCCCCCGGATTATTTTAATGTTAAAAGTGTGCCGCGTCTCAAAAAAGGTTGAGAAACACTGATTTAAAAAGCTTAGGGGGACGTAGGGAAGGGCTGAGGGCCGTATACAGCCCCCGGGCCACCAGTTGGACAGCCCTGATCTGAATTATATGGCTGTGCAGAAGGGGCCTGAGTTTTTGGGTGAGTCTACATGGGCAGGCAAAATTTAACTCACATCAAATTCGCTTCCGGCTCTTCTCACCACATTTGGACCTTTGGATTTTTCAGGCTTTGCCCCTTGGCTTCATCTTGGAAACTCCTGGAGGCAAACGGCACAAAAGGCATATTGGCGAGGGAGAGATGATAAAAAAGCAGCTGTAAGAAAAGAAGTGGAATCATCTTGAGAATATATCAGCCTGTGGGCAAGAAAAGAGACGGATCGCGTAAGACAATACGAAAACACTTCAGGTGGTCCTTGCTCCCTGTCGTGCTACTATAGCAAAAGGATATTGTTTGAGGGGGATTAGAATAATAGAATCGTAAAGTTGGAAGAGATCACAAGTGCCATCCAGACTAACCCCCTGCCATGAACGATGACTGCAACTTTTCCGCAGCCACGTTGACCTTTTGGGCTATTCCCCCCCCAAAAAAAAACGTTTATGCAGCACTGGTTTTAGCTAACATCATTTACTGTAACCACAGAGTTCTTACAGGGCCGGGCTGTAGCACAGCTGGTAAATCGCCAGCAGAAATATATCACTACTGACCATTTCGAAGCCCGGGTCAGGGTGAGCACCCGCCTATCAGCCCAGCTTACGGTCCACATAAGCAGTTTGAAAACAGCTTGAGAGCTGTGAATAGATAAATTAAGTACCACTTAAAAGCGGGGGAAGTATTTTACAGCACCATAAAAAAAAAAACCAGAAATACCGGCCACCAAAAGGAAGGAGGAAGTCTGTGATAGCTTTTCGTTATAGATGATGGAGCGGCATCACCCCCCATAGCCAGAACTGAGCACAACCTTTAGGGCAGTGTTTCCCAACCTTTTTTGAGCCATGGCACACTTTTTACATTTACAAAATCCTGGGGCACACCACCAACCAAAATGACACAAAATGACACTCTAACACAGTAATACATATAGTTAATATGTTTTTAAATGTATATTAGGCATGGTTTAGAACCCAAAAATAGCAAATTGTAAATCTAATGGGGAGGGGGATTTTTTTTGATTTTTTTTAAAGACTTACAAAAAATTTCCCAAAAAGTTCTAAAATGTAACTTAATTACTAACGAAATTCGTTAGTAATTCGTATGCCAGAGCATGCGCATTCCAGATGGTTTTGGCCTACAACTCCCAGAAATCCTAACAGCTGGTAAATTGGCTGGGATTTCTGGGAGTTGTAGGCCAAAACTTGAATAAATCACACTGAATTCTAGATGGGACTCTCCAAATAGGAAGGAGGGAGGGAAGGAGGGAGGGTATTCTATTCTTGGAAGCAGCAAAAGAAAGGAGGAGGACCCCCCGGCTCCTCACTGCCTCTCTCACCCCGATCCCGAGGAGCGAGGGCCCAAGTTTGCCCAGGCTGGTCATATACCTACATTCTATGCACATGCAATAATACAGCAGTAATAACAATGGGTATAAGAATAGGTAAAATTCAAACCAGTATTCTGACTGGTCCCTGCCTCATGCGGTGCAAAGCGGGCTCTTCTCTGTGAGCCCGGGAAATTAGCCCGGGAAAGACGGCGTTTTCTGCTTGGGTGCACACACATACATATTCTTTGGGGGATTTGCTGCAGAATCCCGGCCTCATAGAGAAGATTCTGCAGCAAATCCCCCTCCCAAGAATATGTATGTGTGTGCTTCCAAGCAGAAAACGCTGGCTTTTCCCCCCCGGGCTAATTTCCCGAGCCCCGTTTGCACCGCATGAGGAGAGACCAGTCAGAATACTTCGGTTTGAATTTCACCTCGTGTTATTGTTATTACTGCTGTATTATTGCATGTGCATGGAATGTAGGTATGACCAGTTGGATTACTTATAATATTAGGCACTTACAGTAGCATTCATTGTATTATACATTAGGTTGGTTTCTCACCCCAATACTTTTTGATGCCTTAGATCAGGGCTGTCCAACTTCTACCGGCCCAGGGGCCTGAATTCCGGTCACTGATGACCTGGGGGGCCGTAGGGTCTGCCCCCACCCCTTCCTCCGCCCCTGCCCTGGCTCCGTGCCCTCCCCTCCCCCGACTACACCCTCTCCCCGGCCCCACCCCCGCCCCCGCATGCATACAGTCAAATATAATCTTTTACTGAGATAAAATGCAGGGATAAGATATTAAATTATTTTAATTTAATATTAAATATATTTAATTCCATCCTCCCCTCTCCCCTTATTTTAATTTAATATTAAATATATTTAATTCCATCCTCCCCTCTCCCCTTATTTTAATTTAATATTAAATATATTTAATTCCACGCTCCCCTCCTCCTTATTTTAATTTAATATTAAATATATTTAATTCCATCCTCCCCTCCCCTTATTTTAATTTAATATTGAATATATTTAATTCCACCCTCCCCCCTCCCCTTATTTTAATGTAATATTCAATATATTTAATTCCATCCTCCCCTCCCCTTATTTTAATTTAATATTAAATATATTTAATTCCATCCTCCCCTCTCCCCTTATTTTAATTTAATATTAAATATATTTAATTCCATCCTCCCTCCCCTTATTTTAATTTAATATTAAATATATTTAATTCCATCCTCCCCTCTCCCCTTATTTTAATTTAATATTAAATATATTTAATTCCATCCTCCCCTCTCCCCTTATTTTAATTTAATATTAAATATATTTAATTCCATCCTCCCCTTCCCCTTAATGTATCCCATCTCCCCTTATTTCATCTTTACATATATTTAATTTTATATTTAATACATGAGGGGAGATGGGGGGAGGGAATGAGGAGCCCCCTGAGAAGCCCCCTGCTTCAGACTACCTTTTCCAAATGCGCAGGATCCAGGAGTACCCGGACGACGAGAGAGGTGATGACCGACTGAGTCGAAGAAGGTCCTAATTGCGTCCGTGGGCCTCAGTGATCCAGTAGTAGGGTAGCCGAAGAGTATTGCGAGAATACGCAATCCACACGGGATTTCGCTGTCAACGCCGGCGTGATCTCGCGTTGACAGCAAAATCCCGTGTGGATTGTGTATTCTTGCGATACTTGCTCCGAACCCGGAAGTACAGTAGGTATTTTTATTATTATTATTTATTTTATTTTTCAATTTTTATTTTTTATTAAAAAGCTTAGGGGGGCCGGAGGGAAGGGGCTGGGGGCCGTATATGGCCCCCGGGCCGCCAGTTGGGCAGCCCTGCCTTAGATCCTGGCTGGCAGGCAGGAGAGGCAGGGAAGCCTGGAAAAAATGTAAACAGAGAGGATTACTCAGAAGTAAATCCACAAAGAAGGGCCCTTCATCCAAAGTGCCCTCCTTTGCAGATTTACGACTGAGTAATCCTCTCTGTTTACATTTTTTTCCAGGCTTCCTTCCAGCCGAGCGAAGGAGCGAGTTTAGGGCTTGCCTTGCCATAATATTGGCAAGGGAGGCGGGAGGGTGGTGAGAGAGCAGGAGGGTGCCCCCCCTTATGCCCCCCCCCCTTATGACCTAATAACGACACTTAAGAAAATCCTGGCCCCCAAAGTTTGAAAAATTAAGTCCACTTCCTGGTTGGCGTTCCATGTGCGGAAAAGCTCGAAAGTAGCATTTCTTACGAATTTCTTACGAAACGATTCATTTTCATAACTTTTTTCTCATGCCTAATGTATATATACACTCAAGTGTGAAACCTGGGCCTGTTTCGATGAATACAACATAGATATCCTGGCAGGAATGGCAGAAAGACACAAACTTCCCACACAGAACTCCCATAACCAAGAGAAAATGCTATAAGAGTTTGGTGGGCATTGACCTTGAGTTTTGGAGTTGTAGTTCACCTATATACAGAGAGCACTGTGGACTCAAACAATGTTGGATCAGGACCAAACTTGGCATGAATACTCAATATGCCCAAATATGAACGCAGATGGAGTTCAGGGGAAATAGACCTTGACATTTGGGTGTTGTAGTTGCTGGAATTTATAGTTCCCCTACAATCAAAGAGCATTCTGGACCCCACCAATGATAGAACTGGGCCAAACTTCACACACAGAACCCCCAGGAGGCAACAGGAGGTCTCTACTTGGGGAAAGGGAGGCGGGCCTTCCCAATGCATGGATAGGGAGAGACCAAGTAGACAACGGGTGAGGAGGGGAGGTGTTTGTAATTTTGTGCCTTTAGTGAGGTAAGTTTCTTATGGTTTTTATACTTCGACACACTAGACTCTCCCCCCTCCCCTCCTGGAGGTTCCAATCTCCCACGGCACACCTGATGATCGTTCACGGCACACTAGTGTGCCCCGGCACACTGGTTGGGAAACACTGCTTTAGGGCACCGAAATTGGATGCTGACACAATATACCAGGGGTAGGCAACCTACAGCCCCCGGGCTGGATGTGGCCTGGCAGCCGATTCTGTCCGGCCCGGGGAGAAGGGAGTCGGGGGTAGGGCCAAGAGGAAGAGGTGCCGCTGCCTCCATTCCATCGTGGGGTCTGTGGGGCCTGTGTCAGCAAACAGGCTGGAGGAGCAGCGGCTTTGGAGTGCCTGCCATCCCTGAAGGCGACCCGGGCCTGCAACGGGAGCACTCGGTGACCTGCGGGGACTGATCGCCCTGGCGACCTGGAAGGCTTGATCGTCTTCCGGGTCGCCAGGGCGATTAGCCGCCTCAGATCGCTGACTGCTCCCCCTGCAGGCCCTGATCGCCTCCAGAGATGGCAGGCACTCCAAAGACGCCGCTCCTCCAGCCTGTTTGCCGACACAGGCCCCACAGAGCCCGCGATGGGATGACAGCAGTGGCACCCCTTCCTCTTGGCCTCCAGGGATGGCAGGCACTCCATAGCAGGGCGATCAGCTGGGGAACGGCTGTGTTCGAGTGCGGGCAGAGGCCTGCAGCCTCTGATTGCCTGCTGCTCTGCTCTCCTCTGCTGCAGCGGTGGCTGGGTCCGCTTTGCCATCCTCTGGGCTGGGTCTATTGGGCCATTCCATCTTGAGATCCTTCCTCTTTTGAGGATGTCAGCCTCTATCTTGGTCAGCACCTTGTCTTCTTGAATTGAATTTAATTTTAGTAGTTTCTATTATTATTTTATAATAATTTTATTATAATAATATAATAAATAATAAAATATAATAATGTTATATTATAATTTCAATATATTATAATGTCTATATATACTATAATATAATTATGATATTAATACTAATAATATATGAATATTTCTTGATATATTAATATGTTAATATTAATGATGTGTAATATATAGTAAATATAGTAAATAAATAAATAAATAATGTAGATTAGAATGTAGTTCAGCCTTTAGGTGTAGCCCTCCATAATATTTTTTTGGCTCTCGTGTGGTCCCTTGGAAAAAATAATTGCCCACCCCTGCAATATACCATACCTCTGTCTGTCTGTTTGCCCCGTCTGTTTCAACAGTGTTGAATGTTTGCTGGGTATGTGTTCTGTGATCTGTCCTGAGTCCCCTTGAGGAGATAGGGCACAATATAAAGTATATTATTATTATTACTAGCTGTACCCGGCACGCGTTGCTGTGCCCTATTTAGGAGATGCGAGAAAGTCTGAGTATGTAAGGGTTGGAATTGTTGTTAGTTATGGTGTTGTTGGGGCCCTGGCTGTGTCGTTGTGGGTTGTTCTGGTGGGTGGGATGTTGAAGTCCTGGGGAGTTGTTGGTGTGTGGTGTTGCTGGCATTCTGCATAGCTTGTGGATATCCTCCTTATCCTCCTCTGACAGTTTATTATGGGTCGGAATGTTCATTGTTGGCTGGCCAGTACAGGAGTTATGCAAATCCACCCTTATTGGCAGCCAATCATGTTGTCAGAATGTAGAGGCTGGGAGAGTTGTTGGCAGCCCCGGAGGATGCTGGGAAATGTAGTTTTTTTACTCGTTTTGGGGGCCTTTTAGGTTTTGGGGGGGAAGTTTCTTTGCTACAAACATACCTTGCTTGAGGCCTATTTCTGTTGGCAAGTTTGGTGTTTCTGCGTTGTAAGGTTTCTCTGTTTGGGACGGTCGGTCCATGACGGGAACCCCTTTATATAATAGATTATTATTATTACTACTACTACTTAGGTTATTCTTAGGCTGGCATGAATGTGAAGGAAAGGAAGGGGTCAGTACCAATTATGGAGCCCTCGGTTGCGCAGTGGGTGAAACACCTGTACCAGCTGATCGAAAGGTCAGTGGTTTGAATCCAGAGAGCAGGGTGAGCACCTGTCTGTCAGTTCCAGCTTCCCATACGAAAACATCCAGGTGTCCTCTGCAGCCAGCCAATTCTCTCAAACCAGAAGAAACATGCAGTTTCTCAAGTTGCTCCTGGCATGGAAAAATAGCCCCAATTATTTGTTTTGGCTCCTCCAAGTCAATGGGGCAGCTGCTATTAATTGACTTGTTAACATGGATGAAATGAGTCCAGGTGCAATTCATTGGAGGAATACACCTAAGGAAGCACAGGTGGGTCAATCACAAGGGAATTTAGAACTTCTATGAAGCTGTCTGGACTTGTCTTGGGGAACTTGGTGCTAACTCAATGGGTCAACAAAGCCCTATGTATTGGATAGAGAGGTTTGTCTCTCCTGTTGCTTTCAACAGCTGAGTAGAAAAGTGAGTTTGCTTTGAGGGTTTTATTGGCTGGGGACTGTCTTTGTAATGTCTGCAATATAGGAACTGCTTTATAATATCCAGAGATGTCACCTGCCAAGTTAATAACATCGTTGAACCTTCCACTGCTGTTGAATTCATGTTGTCCCAATTCAGAACTATAGCATGACCCTTGATTCTACATAGTCTATGGCAGACTCCTGAAATGGTGGATAACAGGGAACACAAAATTATAACTAAACTAGTTTGGAAGCAGACCTGCACAACCTGTGGCCCTCCAGGTGTTTGGACTCCAGCTTCCAGAATTCCAGGTCATTGGATAAGCTGGCTAGGGCTTATGGGAGTTGGGAGTTGGAGACCCAAATATCTGGAGGGTTGAGTAGCTGTGAGTTTTTTGGGCTGTATGGTTATCTTCCAGTAGTAGTGACATTTCAGCTGCATCTGTGGATGGCATCTTCAGGGGCTCTGTTGGCAGTGAACCAAGTTGGGAGGGGGGGGGGAGAGTCCGTCCATCCGTCCGTGGAATGTTCAGGATGGGAGAAAGAACCCTTGTCTGTTTAAAGCAAGTGTGAATATTGTAAGTAGCAAGCTTGAATAGCATTGAGTAGCCATGAAAGTGAGGATATCTTCATAATACTAATGATATTGTGATATTATAATTGTATATTTCTTTTACATGCAATATTGCTAATGATATTGCCATATAATATAGTATCATATCAGTATGGTATAACATATTGTATATACATTGATACAATATAATACTACTAATGATATTGTGATATTATAATTGTATATTTGTTTTACATGCAATATTGCTAATGACGTTGCCATATAATATAGTATCATATCAGTATGGTATAATATATTGTATATACATTGATACTATATAATATTACTAATGATATTGTGATATTATAACTGCATATTTGTTTTACATGCAATATTGCTAATGATATTGTCATATAAAATAGTATAATATGAGTATGGTATAATATATTTATTTATTTGGGCTTGTAGACCGCCACTCCCCAAAGGCTCGGGGCGGTTTGGGGTACAATTCAGTAACAGACAATGAGTTAAAACATAGAATATAATATACATAAAACAGCAGATAAAGCATGTTTGAATCACCGGCTTTCAAACGCTTGTTTAAACAAATGCGTCTTGCAGGCTCGATGGAGGTGGCTGAATTTCATAGAGCCAGCATTTCTGATGGTAGCATATTCCAGAGAGCCGGGGCAATAATAGAAAAGGCCCTGCACCGCGTCAAAGTCAGATGGAAAGACTTAACACTGGGGATGGCAAGGAGGTTCTGGTCTTCAGAACAGAGTGATCTCGGAGGGTTATATGGAATCAGGCGATCCTTCCTGGAAGGTTGTACCCAGAAGGTGTCATTGGGTGACACCTGTTCGGCTCCACAGCCGTTGTTCTGTGGAGTCCCTCAGGGTTCAGTACTGTCCCCGATGTTGTTTAACATCTACATGAAACTGCTGGGAGAAATCATTCTGAGTTTCGGAGTAAGGTGTTTTCCAGAGGCGGCCCCAGCGATTCCGCGACCTACGCGGTCGCGTAGAGCGCCATCGGCTGGGAGGGGCACCACCGGCTGGGAGGGGCACCACCGGCTGGGAGGGGCGCTGCTGTGCCGACTCCGCGCTCCCATCGCCGCAGCACTGCCCTGCGCCGCCGGCCGCGCACGCGCAGAAGCACCCACAGGCGCTATAGCGCCTGTAGACGTTTGTGCGCATGCGCGAACGTCCGCGCACGCGCACTCGCTCCCAAGCGCGCCTGCCGCTTTGGTGCCAGCGCGCATGCGCAATACCCGCACGCATGCGCGCTGGCTCCAAAGCGGCAGGCGCTTGGGAGCGAGTGCGTGTCCTCGTACATTTGCGCGGCCGGCAGAAAGGTGTGCCGCGGAGGTGTGCCGCGGCCGATGGGGCCGGCGGCGCCGTGGCGGCGGTGTGGGCGTGGCGGCGGCGGTGAGTGACGCGGCGGGGGGGGACAAAATTTTATTCGCGTACCCCCCCCAAATTAGGTCGGGCCGCCCCTGGTGTTATCTGTACGCAGATGACATCCAGATCTGTCACTCCTTCCCACCTGACACCAAGGAGGCTGTCCAGACTTTGAACCGGTGCTTGGCTGCTGTGTCGGACTGGATGAGGGCTAGCAAATTGAAACTAAATCCAGACAAGACAGAGGTCCTCCTGGTCAGTCATAAGGCCGGACAGGGCATAGGGTTACAGCCTGTGTTGGATGGGGTTACACTCCCCCTGAAGACGCAGGTTCGCAGCTTGGGAGTGATCCTGGACTCATCGCTGAGCCTGGAACCCCAGGTCTCGGCGGTGGCCAGGGGAGCGTTTGCACAGTTGAGACTTGTGCGCCAGCTGCGCCCGTACCTTGGGAAGTCTGATCTGGCTACGGTCGTCCATGCTCTGCTCACATCCCGAATAGATTACTGCAACGCACTCTACGTGGGGCTGCCTTTGAAGACAGTTTGGAAATTGCAATTAGTCCAGCGGGCGGCAGCCAGATTACTAACGGGAGCTACATACAGGGAGCACACACACCCCCCCCCTGTTGTGCCAGCTCCACTGGCTGCCTGTCCAATTCCGGGCTCAATTCAAAGTGCTGGTTTTGACCTTTAAAGCTCTATACGGTTCTGGCCCAGCTTACTTGTCCGAACGCATCAGCCGCTACGTCCCACCTCGCAATCTAAGATCATCCGGGGAGGCCCTGCTCTCGCTCCCGCTGACTTCTCAAATGCGGCTGGTGGGGACGAGGGACAGGGCCTTCTCGGTGGTGGCTCCCCGCCTGTGGAATGCGCATCCTATTGAGGTACGGTCCACCTCATCCCTCCTGGCATTCAGGAAAAAGGTAAAATCCTGGCTTTGGGACCAGGCGTTTGCACACCAGCACTAGACAGCATGTTAGATGGGGATTTTAATGGAATGGATGAAGAGGGTCAATGTTTTTATGGATTGAATATTGTTTTAACTTGGAATGACTGTGTATGGTGCTGTTGAAACTGTATTTTAATGTATCTTAGTGTATCTTAATTGTTGTGAGGTTTTATGCTGTTGTGATGTGGGCATCGAATTGTGCCGTACTGTAAGCCGCTCTGAGTCCCCCCCTCGGGGGTTGAGAAGAGCGGGGTAAAATCCTGAAATAAATAAAATATACATAAAGATCCCGTATTCTATATACGATATATTGTATATACATTGATACAATACTATGTTCCCCTGTTTTGCGTGGGCAGACTTATGCCAAACAGGACAGGCATACTCGGCAGTTGAGTAAGACAAGGACGGATGTTCTTATTAATTTTGGGTCTGCAACCCATGTGCTGCCAGTATGTTTTCGCAGGATGTTATTGTGTGCAACTACTTTGTGCTTGGTGTTCAAGCAGTATTTCCTATATGCTAGTGTTTGATCTAAGGTGACACCGAGATATTTGGGATAGAAACAATGTTCAAGATACCCTTGCTGTTGCTAGGGGGACGCCAAGAGGAATGGCTTGAAAGTGTGTGTTCTTGCTTGATTGTGCAGTGTGGACTTGGGCAGAAGTTGGCCCTACCCCATAAACATTGTGTGGCAGATACTTCATGAAACATCTGGAGAGCACAGTTTATTTGGCCAGGACAAAGAATGGAACATTTTCAGTGGTTCACTGCAGTGATTCTGCACAAACTTGTGTGCCAGCTGCACCCGTACCTTGGGAAGTCTGACTTGGCCACGGTGGTCCACACTCTGGTTACATCCCGTAGTAGCCTTTGACATTGCCAGCGCTCTCTCCTGGGGGGTTGCCTGCGAAGGCTGTCCTGCCCGGGAAGCTGCAACTAGTCCAACGGACAGCAGCCAAGTTGATAACAGGAGTGGCATTCAGAGAGCGTACAACTCCCCTGTTGTTTCAGCTCCATTGACTGCCAGTTTGCTACCCCCAGGAGAGGTGAGGCACAATTCAAAGTGCTGGCTTTTGCCTTTGAAAGTCCTAAATGGTCCAACCAGGTGATGTGGCCAAAGAGCGCATCCCTGTTGTTTCAGCTCCCCTATGAACCAGTGCTCGCCTTTAAAGATGTTTAAGATCATCTGGAGAGGCCCTGCATCTCGGTCCCGCCTTCTTCACAGGCGCCTGGCAGGGACGAGACAGGGCCTTTTCAGTGGTGGCTCCTCGGCTTTGAAACGCCCTCCCTAGAGACATCAGATCGGCCCCCTCCCTCCTGACATTTCACAAGAAAGTCAAGACCTGGCTGTTTGAGCAGGCATTTGCTGATGAAATATAACGGTTTAATTAGATCAGGGGTGCTCACACTTTTTCAGCATGCGAGCTTCTCTTAAAGCAACCAAGTCCAAAAGATCTACCTGCCCCCACCGCCGTGCGCTCCCGCCACCACGCGCTCTTGCCACCTCGCGTGTTCCTGCTGCTGTTTTCCGCCCACACAGCGCTTCTTCCGCCTGCGGGGCATTGCAGGAAGGAGAAAGCACGAGGCGGGGCATCCAGAGGGAGCGCTCCGCCCTGCCTGTCTCGCCAGCAACAAAGGCTGCACAGCTGCTTCTAGACGAGAGAGAGGCAGGGCGCTCCCTCCAGAGGCCCCGCCTCATGCTTCCTTATTCCTGCAATGCCCCACGGACGAAAGAAGCACCGCAAGAGTGGAAGCCAGCAGCAGGAGTGCGCGTGCATGCAGGGTGTGCGCGCGCATGGCAGGAGCACCCCATCCGGCTGGTGAGGCCCAAAGATCACCTGGAAGAGGGCCAAAGATCTAGTAGCTCCCGAGCTACCTAATGAGCACCCCTGAATTAGATATATGGAATGACGACAATGTGATGGAAAGTGATTTCAACATGACGCTGAGCCTGCAATTGTATGTTTTTAATTGTTAATTTGTTGTTATATGGTTATTTTCTGGGTTGTTTGCTTGTATTGTATTGGAGGGCCAAGACTGCCTTGTGTAAACCGTCCCGAGTCGCCTTCGGGCTGAGAGGGGCGGTATAGAAATGTGACAAATAAATAAATAAATATCCATATCTTGAGGGTTTTTTAAAAAAAAACTGCCAACGTTTCTGGCGGAAGTCGCGCAGCGGACTTGGGAGCCTCTATATCTTGCAACAAAGCATCAAGTTTGGACAATAGAGGAGGAAATCTAAGGTCTGTGTAGCAACTCAGCCCCCATCTGACCCGGGGGGGGGTCAGGTGCAAATCAGCCCTCACCTCAGCAGGCGGTTCCAGCTCCAGGGGTTCCGTTTGCTTAGGATCCAGATGAAGGTGATGCAGAGGATGATGGATCTGCATCACCAACGGACAGCCTGCAATGGGAAGACACCTGGCCGGAGGCTTACTCTGATGACGACGGTTCTCCTGATTCCAAATCTGATACGGAATATGAGAGACCGGGAGGTTTCGGTTCCCAGAAAAGGCTGTTTTCACCAGATGTGGCGGAGGACATGGAAGCCGAGGCCGAACCACTTTCCCAGGAAGATAACGGCGCAGATGGTGTCATTCCTGAGCGGAGATTCGACTGAAGGGGGAGTATTGTAGCTACAAGGAAAGATTGGAAACGAGGCCTGAAAGGCGCTGGTCCCACAAAGGGGGAATTAAGTAGTCACCGGTGGGAAAGTTCCTCAGTTTGGTGGCCACATCTGAACTGGAGAGACGTAGCAGTTTGCTGTCTTCCTGGGAGCTAGAGTCTGGCTTGCCTTGCCAAGAATTACCTTGAAATCCTGTTGATTCCATGAACTTTGGATTTACCTTGTTTACCATTGTAGCACAGCAGTTCTCGTGTGTGCCTGGGGGGCAGGGGCCAGGACCGGGGGTCCCATTGGCATTGGGGCCTGCAGCAGCAGAGCTAGATTCTGAAGAGGATTTAGAAGGGTTAGCAGAAGGAGAGTTTCCCATGCCTCCTTCGCCCACAGAAAGTTTGGCATGGGAAGGAGGTTGGCCTGACCCTTACGAAGAGACAGATAACCAGGTGCAAATGGAAAGCAGTGATAGCGAAACTTATGAACGGCCGGGTGGGAGAGGTTCACCGGATCCTGTGAGTGAAAACATGGAAGAGAGCGGCTGGGAAGATTCTAGGGAGGAGAGCTCTCATGGAGATAGAGACCCAGGTGCTGGGAGACAAGGCCGAATCTTTGATAGGAGACGAAGCATTGAGTCTAGCAGAAGGGGATGGTTCCATAGTCTAGACAGGCCGAGGTCTGTCAGCAGAGATTGGAGACGACGAAGCCTAGAGCGTCGGGGACCTCGGCCGAAAGATTAAGTATAGGATCCGTGGGAACTAAGCCCCAGTACTTCGGCCACGTCTTTTCTGAGTAGACGTGTAGCGAAGTTGGTCCACGGAGCTAAGTTGGCTAGTGGCCACCAAGTCTTGCCTTGCATCTGTACCTTGCCTTGTTCCTGAATCCGCATTGCTGTGCGGAGCTTTGCCAAGCCTTTGGGATTATTTACCAAGCTGCTTTTGGACAATTGATTGCTTACTGCCTTTGGATTGCTTTTGCTATTTTTATGGAGAATATTCCTTTTGAACTGTTTTTATATTCAATAAAGTAGTTAGCCTTCAGTCCGTCTCTGTGTGTGTGATTAAGGGGCCGGTCAAGTCCATGCATCGTGACAACCATGGACTAAGTTGCCTTGTATGATTCACTTTGTTTTTATGGACCTTGCTTTTTGATACTTGCTTTTTGGATACCTTTGAACATTGATTGCTTTTTACCTTGGACAATTTGCTCTTTACCTTTTGGACATTTTACCTTCTTCGCCTGCTTATATTTTGTGCTTAATAAACAGTTAATTGACATTGTCTGTGTGTGTGTGATTACGGGGTGGAGTCAGGGCCTGCGTTGTGACAGTCTGTATGTGGACCTCTTCTGAAGTCCCGGGAATGTATGCCCCCGTTTAAAACCCGTAATTTAGTGCTGTCTGGAAGCGCCCCTAGAGAAGCCTGCAAACAGGAGGGAATATATTTTGGAACATGTAAATGGAACCATGGATATTGAGTCTTCAGATAAGAGCCTTGTGTTGTACTTGTCTTAGCAAAACAAAGCCTCCCGCCATTGTCTCCTCTGGGCACACAGTCTTGAAAGTCAATTCCAACAACAACAGCCCCTCGGCACCCAAGATTTCCTGGTGTTTGGTAATAGGCATCACTCCCTCCGAGTGCAAGTCCTTCCCCGCTGATGGCCACATGAATTGAGAAAGGTCAAACATGCCGAGAGAACATCCTCATAAGCCATTAGTTGAAACAAGCCAAGTTTTCAAAGAAGGGAACTGCGTCTTGAAAGGAGGTGGAAACTTTTGAGAAAGCTCCAACTGTAACATAATCAAAGACAAGAGAAGGCTGGAAGTATTAATTTTTGTACGAGAGCAAAAATTACAATGCAAAAAAAATGAGACAAAGATAACCAAGAAAGGGTAACGGATCAAACGCCAAGACAAATCTCATAAAAGGCATTCAGAGTAAAGAAAGGAAACATTAGGACGCACGGATGAAGTTGTAAGTGTCCTTTTCAAGTGCATTTCAAGTTGAAGGAGGAAGACGTTCACTTCTTGGGTGGCACCTTTGAAGTTCTCCCTCCATTATTGCATGTCATCAAGAGAAATCCAGCCAGAGGTATTCCTTCTGTAACCTAAAAGGTTCTTCCAGCGTAGTAGCTTCATTCTTAACTTTCAACTCCTTTTCGTGCAAACTTTTTAAACAGAATTTAGAATATTCCAGAAAGGGCTGAACATCATCAGGAGGTAAGGATAAAAGGGAACAGACAGGACATCTCTTTTTTGAAAAATTGCCAATATCCCTAAATTGGCTACTTAAGTTTAAAAACATTTAGTTATGCTATCTCTTCCAAACTCTGTTGCCAGAGAGCAAGGGGATCCGTGGGTGTGCCCGGGCTCAATGAGGCTCAATGCCTCAAACCTTTAAAGCAGAGGGCTAGTTTACGGTTTCTCAGACTATTGTATATTGTTGTTGTGTGTCTTCCAAGTTATTTCAGACTTAAGGTGACCCTGAGGTAATATTTATTTAAAGGAAATTTGCCTTTGTTTTCATCTGAGGCTGAGAGTGAGTGACTCACCTAAATTGTTCAGGCCCAGACTATTTACAGAACCGGATCTCCGTACACAAACCTGGCCAAGCTTTGTGATCCACGGAGGAGACCCTGCTCGCGGTCCCACACCCGTCTCAAGCATGGCTGGTGGGAACGAGAGACGCGGCCTTCTCTGTGATCGTGGCCTACCTCTGGAAGTATTTATTTATTTATTTCAATTTCTTGGCCGCCACTCCCAGGTGGCTCGGGGCGGCTCACAAATCAGGATAAAACAACCAGTACAGTATAACTTAAAACATTGCATATTACACATTAAAAGAGTTAAGAGCTGGGTATTATATAACTCAGTGTTTCTAGTGTGCCGTGAGCGATCATCAGGTGTACCGCGAGAAAAGCTCTCTGCCCCCCTTCCTTCCCCCCTCCTCCTGCTGAACTCCTGCTGCTTGGGAGAGGAGGAGGAAGGGACCGGGGCACCGCCTCCTTCGGCCATTTCCCCAACCAGCCTCCAATCTGCCATGACTCCCGCCATGACTCTCACCCCTTGCTTGTTGAAGCCGCGCGGAGGAGGAGGCCCGCCTACTGAAGCCCATCCACCGCTCATGCTCCTCCTCTGTGAGAGAGCTGAAGCCGGGGGGAGGGGGGCATGATGCAGCCTGGCTCCGCCCCCTCCCCCCCGGCTTCAGCACTTCCACAGCTTTGCCAGCCTTGAGGGGGCAGTTCCAAGCCAGAGATGGCAGAGCTAGCACAAAGCTGGCTTGCCCCCTCAAAGCTGGTGAAGCTGTGGGAGAACTGAAGCTGGGGGGAGGGGCAGGGCATGGCGTGGCCTGGCTCCGCCCCCTACCCCAGCTTAAGCGCCCTCACAGCTTCGCCAGCCTTGAGGGGGCAGTGCCAAGCCAGCGGTGGCAGAGCCAGCACAATGCAGGCTTGGCACTGCCCCCTCAAGGCTGGCGAAGCTGTGGGAGAACTGAAGCCAGGGGAGGGGCGGGGCATGGTGTGGCCTGGCTCCTCCCCTGGCTTTGGCACTCCCAGCAGCTGCTCCCAGCAGTTCACCATCCCCCAGGCATTCTTTACTGTGTTACAGTGTCATTTTGTGTCATTTTGGTTGGTGGTGTGCCCCCGGATTTTTTTAATGTTAAAAGTGTGCTGCGGCTCAAAAAAGGTTGGGAAACACTGATTTAACTAAACCAACTTAGGTGTCAAAAGCCTGCCAGAATAGCCAGGTCTTACAGGCCTTCCGAAATGCCATAAGGTCACGGAGTGACCTAATCTCCAGTGGTAAGGAGTTCAGGAGCGTGGGGACAATAATAGAAAATGCCCTTCTCCTCGTTGAAGTGAGGCGGTAGGCTTTGGCACTTGGGACAGAGAGAAGATCCTGGTCTTCTGATTTAATTTATTTATTACTTCACTTGTATACCGCTTTTCTCCATCCAGCGGGGGATTCGAAGTGGCTTCCAACATAATTATGGCAAAATTTAATGCCTTGCATACAGAAACCTAACCTTTTGGAACTCCCTCCCAAAAGAACTAAAAACCGTTCCCTCTTCCTTCCAAAAACCCATTTATGCACTCTGGCATATGGAGAGAAGAAAGACTAACATGTCTGACTTACACCTGGGTAGGTTCGTTCGGAATCTTCTTAATTCGGAATAAATTCGGATCAAATTCCTTTTTGAAGTGATTTCAAAGCGATTTGGGAACCCGGAAGTATCCTTGCCATTTTGAAGCTTTTGCCCCATTTCTCTTGATTCAGCTTTTCAAACCAATGTGGATGGATTTCCTTTGTTTACTTTCCCTCCCGCGTCAAACATTTTTTCCTTCGTCAACCAGGCCTAGTGTGTGTGTGTATGGGTCGTTTTAAACCAGTGTTTCCCAACCTTTTTTGAGCCGCGGCACACTTTTAAAATTTGCAAAATCCTGGGGCACACCACCAAACAAAATGACACAAAATGACACTCTAACACAGTAATACATATAGTTAATATGTTTTTAAATGTATTTATACACTCAGTGTGAAACCTGGGCCTGTTTCGATGAACTCAACATAGATATCCTGGCAGGAATGGCAGAAAGACACAAACTTCCCACACAGAACTCCCATAACCAAGAGAAAATGCTATAAGAGTTTGGTGGGCATTGACCTTGGGTTTTGGAGTTGTAGTTCACCTACATCCAGAGAGCACTGTGGACTCAAACAATGTTGGATCAGGACCAAACTTGGCATGAATACTCAATATGCCCAAATATGAACGCAGATGGAGTTCAGGGGAAATAGACCTTGACATTTGGGAGTTGTAGTTGCTGGGATTTATAGTTCCCCTACAATCAAAGAGCATTCTGAACCCCACCAATGATAGAACTGGGCCAAACATCCCACACAGAACCCTCAGGAGGCAAGAAGAGGTCTCTACAAGAGGTCTCCCAAGGGGAAAGGGAGGCGGGCCTTCCCAATTCATGGAGAGGGAGAGACCAAGTAGACAACGGGTGGAGAGGGGTGTTTGTAATTTTGTTCCTTTATCGATGTAAGTTTCTTAGGGTATACTTCAACACAGTAGACTCCCCCCGAGGTTCCAATTTCCCACGGCACACCTGATGATCGCTCACGGCACACTAGTGTGCCCCGGCACACTGGTTGGGAAACACTGTTTTAAACAGTTGAATGTTTCAAAATATATATATAAGAAGCACAATGGGGCAAGAAAGATTGGCTGGACTTGCACTCTTGAGCATCCACTGATGTTTATCGATGGAGCGAGCCTGATTTCTGTCAAAGTGTATTGACACACTTTTCAAGTGTTTCCAACAGACATTGTGGTATCCTTTTATAACTATAAATTACCAATTAACAGTATTTTTCAGTTATTTTAAGACTTGAAACTTTGTAACTAAAATAGAAAATAGAAAATTGATTTAATAAATTCTATATAAAAATATAGAATGAACCATACTATTTAAATTATTTTGTGTTATGGAACTACTCTTCATGATTTACTAAAAAGAAATTCTGGCTACAGCCCTGCTAACAAGATATCATTGGCCTTTTATGTCAAGGATTCCGGTCCTAGGAAATAAATGGCCAGTTATTGTCTGACTTTGAAATCATTTCGAGAGTCACAACAACCTAATGTTTGTTACTATTCCCATTTAATAGATCGGTTGTCAAGGAAATGAGTCTGACCACGGATGCCGACAATCGCAAAGGTAAGCAGGGTTGGAACCCATGCATCCCACTCCAATCCAAATTCTCTCAAGCTGCCTTTATTGTTCCATTTGTAAGACTACTTTTAAAAACCGTTGTCTATTTTTATTTGCTTTCAAATCCTCGAGTGTCGGCTTTAAAGCTGTCCTTTGGTTTCGATGTGTTCCTGTGCATGTTGGCGTCTTCAACGTGACGTCTCAAACAGATTTCGCTTCTATCCGCTGTAGATTCCCCACATACTCGCACACACAGGACACCATGGCATGCAGCAATACAAATGAACCCCAAAGCAGTTTTAAGGGGACTTAAAACCGCAAGCGGCAACAGAAAAATCTGAATGTTCGAGTTTCAAAGTGTCTCACAGCCAGGAGCAAACACCTTGCCATTGACAGAGCCGGGGAGGACACAAAAAGAAGAGCCATGGGGGGAGAGGAGGGGAGCGGCTGGTAATTGGGTCTGGCGGATTCTGCAAGACAGTGTGTGCCCATCCCTCCATCCGGTGCGCGCACCGTGGGACTCCCCTGCCACAAAGCCAGATCTGTGGACTTGAGCGCCACAAAAGTCTCGGCCTCTTTTCTGCTCGATGGCATACTGTGAGATTAAGATTTCTATTTTACTTTATATTTTCCAGAGACGCACAAAACATAGGGAAGAGGGGGGGAGAGAATGTTTTCTCTCTTGAAACAAAACCCTGGCTTGGGAATGAACGAACGAACAAACGGACAGTGATGAACGTAGTGTATGTGTTGCCGTTGCTTGGAAGATTAGGTAATGAAAAAGGGATCAAAATGTGCTGCCTTTTTGGCAGATTTCTAAAGCAGGCACAAACACGACCTCACATTCCTATAACAAGAAAACCACAATAGTACCCAGCCTACAGAATTCTAGACCTCAGTGAAAAGGACTTCCTTACATTCGACTGCCTTGAGAGTCTTTTTGTGCAAATCCTTGCTGTTCTCCAGTGTCTTTTCAGTCATTTGGAAACGCACAAGATATTTTTTCCCCTTTAGAATTCAGTTACTATGAAATGATTGCTGGTATCCTTTACAACCATCTTTCCAAGTGCTCCTGTGTAACCGCCTTCATAATATTAGGACTAACCAATAGCTTTCTTGAATGAATTGTTTACTGTACCAGCCATAGGCCAAGGCATGACATCATATAATCTCGGCATTACTTCACAAACAAAGATTCTTAGGAAGCACTCATCCCACGCTTTTTACAAGCGCATTGAAGACAAAAAAGGGCCAATCTGAGATAGGCAAGTTCGGTTGCAGAAAGCACAGCAGAAAGTCTCCTTGGGTGATGTTGTTTCCAAGTTGTGGTTCTTTCTGCGTTGTCGTTTCTCTTCGAGATCCATTTGGCGTGTTTTCTCGAAAGAGGCCGCAGCATTGTGGATAGTGCGTCTCCATGCCTCCCGATGTGAGGCCAGGGTTGACCATTGTTGGTGATCAATCTGGCCCGAGCCTGAGATGTTGTTTCAGAGAGTCCTTATATCTCTTTTTGGGGGCGCCTCTCTTGCACTGACCCGTGGTGAGTTCACCATATAGTAGTATCTTTGGGAGGTGGTGGTCCTCCATGCTAGAGATGTGCCCTGCCCAGCGCAGCTGTGTTCTCAATAGCATGGCCTCAATGCTGGTGATCCCTGCTTGCTCAAGGACAGCAACATTTGTCACATAGTAGGTCCAGTGTATATTTAGGATTGTGCGAAGAGAGCGCTGATGAAAGCGTTCAAGGAGTCGTAGGTGCTGGCAATAGGTGACCCATGTTTCAGACACAGAATTCTAGACCTCAATGAAAAGGACTTTCTTACATTCGACTGCCTTGAGAGTCTTTTTGTGCAAATCCTTGCTGTTCTCCAGTGTCTTTTCAATCATTTGGAAACGCACAAGATATTTTTTTCCCTTTAGAATTCAGTTACTATGAAATGATTGCTGGTATCCTTTACAACCATCTTTCCAAGTGCTCCTGTGTAACCGCCTTCATAATATTAGGACTAACCAATAGCTTTCTTGAATGAATTGTTTACTGTACCAGCAATAGGCCAAGACATGACATCACATAATATACAGCCTTTAAAAATACAAAACAATAAGTACAATAAGCACTTTCCAATATAAATATTAAAACTTATTCCATGTTATTATTATTATTATTATTTGGACTTGTACACCGCCACTCTCCGAGGGCTCAGAGTGGCTCACAAACACATAAAAACACAACAGGAGTAAAACAACATGTTAAATTAGACTAAAAAGTAAGGTTTTCCAGCTTGGCAATCAAAGGCTAGCCAGAAAAAGTGGGTCTTGCAGGCCTTGCGGAAAGATAGTAAATCCTGCAAGGCCCGCGCATCACTTGGAAGGGTATTCCAGATTGACAGCGCTACTACAGAAAAGGCTCTGCGCCGGGTCGATGTAAGATGGATAGCTTTAAAGGACGGCACTTCAAGGAGGTTCAGTTGTTCACAGGGGCGGTCTAAGGTAATTTTAAATGGTAAGCGAACATTATTTTGGCGCCCCACCCCAAAACATTATTCCCCCCCCCTCCGCGCATGCCCAGAAGCTCCTGTGCGGCGCCTTGGGCAGCAGCTGGTTGACCACCTCGCGTGTGATGTTGGGCACCTCCTTCAGCCGCAGCTTGCTCAGGATCTGGGATTTGATGCTCTCCAGCCGGAGTTCCTTGCTGTGCTGCCACCACAGGCACACCGAGCAGCCCGAGCCGGACTTCCCCTCCGGGCTCGCGGAAGACAGGGCCGGGACCGGCGAGGAGGAAGAGGCTGCCTTTGCCTTCTTGCCAGCACCCACCTCCAAGGTCAGCAGCACCAGCAGACACAGCAGGGAGCGGGGCGCGGCATTGGAGCGCACAAGGCCCAAAAGCAGAACATCGGCCGGATGCTGTCTGGCGGGCGGGGGAATGCGCCCTTTACCCAGATGCCGCCCCACGCAGCGGGGTCCTTTGCCTACCAGTAGGACTGCCCCTGGTTGTTCAGGACGAAGTTTCCTCTGGGGTTGATAGGGGAAGAGACGGTCCCTCAGATACAACGGCCCCAGACCATGCAAGGCTTTGAAAGTTAACACCATCACCTTGAAGGTGATCCAGTGCTTGACCAGAAGCCAGTGGAGCTGCTGGAGGATGGGTGTTATGTGACACCTCACTGGAGTCCCAGTGAGAAGTCGTGCAGTGGCATTCTGGACGAGCTTAAGTTTCCGGATCACTGACAAGGGCAGGCCAATGTAAAGGGCGTTACAGTAGTCGAGTCTCAAGGTGACCGTGGCTTTGAGCATTGTGGCCAGGTCGTCTCTGGAAAGGTAGTGGGCCAGACGTCTAGCTTGCCGCAGATGGAAAAAAGTGGTTTTGCTAACGGTGGAGACCTGAGCTTCCATTGACAGCAATGGGTCTAAAATGACCCCAAGGTTCTTTACTGAGGATGTTGGGCATAATGCCTCGCCATCCAAGCTGGGCAGTCAGACCTCCCCGCCCACCGGACACCCCAGCCACAGTATCTCCATCTTTGCTGGATTCACCCTCAATCTACTGGCACGCAGCCATCCAGTAACGGCTTCAAGGCACTGTTGGAAACAAGAGGGTACAGAGTCCGGCCGGCCTTCCATCTTCAGCGTACTAATAACATTCCAGCCCAAAGCTTGGGACCAGACTAGCAAGTGATCGCATATAGATGTTAAATAATAAAGGGGAGAGAATGGCACCTTGAGGGACCCCACAAGTAAGTGGAGCTATTATAGTAGCAGTTTATTTATTTATCGTGTCAGGAGCGAACCAAACAGTTGTATTGCATTAAAAACAAACAAACAAAACAAAACAAAATTTGCAAACTTGGCATTTGATTAAATGTCCTTTGACCAGTAGCTGGCCACTTGGAGTTCCTCTGGTGTTGCCATAAGAAGGTCCTACATTGTGCATGTGGCAGGGCTCAGGTTGCGTTGCAGTATACAGGGGCGGACTAAGGTAATTTGACATGGTAAGCAGCAAACATTTTGGCCCCCCAAAAAACATTATTTTGGCACCCCCCAAACATTATTTTGCTGCCCGCTCCTCCCACGGGGCATTGCAATGCCCCGCGGGAGCAGTGGTGCCCGGCGGGCAGGAATTCACCCCCCTTCCAAGATGGCGCCCTACGCAACGGCGTAGTTTGCGTAATGGTTGAACCGGCCCTGGCAGTATAGGTGGTCTCAGGTTGCATTGCAGGAGGTGACTCAGGGTGATTTGGAGAAATAAGTGGTGTGCAAAACCATGTCCATGTTATAAAACATGAACCTTTAAAATTAGTATGAGTGGGACGGTGGGAGTGGGGAGGAATACACATAAAACTACATTTGTCAAGGGATTCAAATTAGGGAAAATGCAAAATTCAGCACATTGTTTAATCATAAAATGCTTGTCTTTATTTAGTTGTGAGATGAAAGTACGTTGAGAGGCTGTCTAAGATTTCAGGGAAGGGAATTACAGCATGCCAATTGCAAAAAAATGCACTATCTCATGTTTCTGCCAGATTTATTTATTGACTAGCTGTACCCGTCACGCGTTGCTGTGGCCAACCTTCCCTCCCTCTTTCTCTCCTTCTCTTCCTCCTTCTTTCACTCCCTCTTTACTTTCTTCTCTTTTTTCTTTCACTTTCTCCTTCTTTCCCTTTTTTCTTTATTTTTTCTTTCTTCTTCTACCTCTTTCCTTCCTTTGTTTTTTGCTTCCATCCTTCTCTTTCCTTCCCTCCCTCTTCTCCCTCTTTCCCTCCTTCCTTCGCTCCCTCTTTCCTTCCTTCCCTTTTTCTTTTCTCCTTCCTTCTCTACCTATTTCCTTCTTTCCTTCCTTCGCTTTTTGCTTCCATCTTTCCTTCTCTTTCTTTCCTTCTCTACTCTTGCCTTCCTTCCCTCCTTTTCCTTCGCCTTTTTCTCCTTTCTTCCCTCTACCGCTTTCCTTCCTTCATTCTCTCTTTCTCTCTTTTTCTTTCTTTCTTTCTTTCTTCCTTTCTCCCCTTCCTTCCCTCTTCCTTCCTTTATTTCAATATCATCATTTAGCTTATGAGTGATGGTCCCTCGTTGGTCTGTTAGGGGGTATAATGTCCAAATTTCTTGTCATTTCGTCCAGTGGTTTTTGTGTTATGTTAATCCCACAAACGAATATTACATTTTTATATACCACTAGCCACCCGCTGCCACGCGTTGCTGTGGCCCAGTCTGTGTATATGTGTTTTGTGTGTGTATATATGTATGAATATATTTGTGTATATGTGTGTGAGTGTATATATATATATGGTTTTAAGTCTCTTCTGCTGTGTTTTTCAGTGTTTTATGAGTGATGGTCACTCGTTGGCCTGATAGGTGTATTGTGTCCAAATTTGGTGTCAATTCGTTCCGTTTTTAAATTATGTTAATCCCACAAACAAACATTACATTTTTATTTATATAGATTTACAACATTTATATCCCACCCTTCTCACCCCGAAGGGGACTCAGGGCTGCTTACATGAATGACACTATTCCATGCCACAACAACAACAACAACAACAACAACCGTTTATTTATATCTTGCCACCATCTCACAGAGGGACTTCATTTTTGGAATCAGAAGGTCGAATATACCTGGAAACAAGGTTAATATTTGGGGTAGAAAAATGTGTGTTGCCTGGTGATATAGACTGTAGGCCTGGTTAGGTTTTTCGTAAGGCTATGAAAGTCATTATAAATTCGTTTCTAATTTACTTTTGAAATGTTTTTGAAGCACTTTAAGCAACCAGGAAGTAAATTTGCATATTTGAAGCCGCGGCAGCCATTTTCGAAAAGGGCTCGGATCAGATTTCCACCCTTCTAGAGTTGGATTCTCCTCATTGGCTGCAGATTGGATGCGGGATAACATCCCTCGCATGAGATTGGGAGGAAACCCGCATTTCCCCCAGTTCTCATGCAGAGGGATGGAAGCACCCAAGTTGTATGGAATGGAAGCCCAAGAGCGTTGGGGTGGGAGCGCCCAAGTTGTATGGAAGGGAAGCCCAAGAGCGTTGGGGTGGGAGCACCCAAGTTGTATGGAAGGGAAGTCCAAGAGCGTTGGGGTGGGAGCACCCAAGTTGTATGGAATGGAAGCCCAAGAGCGTTGGGGTGGGAGCGCCCAAGTTGTATGGAAGGGAAGCCCAAGAGCATTGGGGTGGGAGCACCCAAGTTGTATGGAAGGGAAGCCCAAGAGCGTTGGGGTGGGAGCGCCCAAGTTGTATGGAAGGGAAGCCCAAGAGCGTTGGGGTGGGAGCACCCAAGTTGTATGGAAGGGAAGCCCAAGAGCGTTGGGGTGGGAGCACCCAAGTTGTATGGAAGGGAAGCCCAAGAGCGTTGGGGTGGGAGCGCCCAAGTTGTATGGAAGGGAAGCCCAAGAGCGTTGGGGTGGGAGCACCCAAGTTGTGCCAAGTGGAGTGCCAGGGATGGATGGATGGCTGTGGGTCTGTGGAAGGGTGGGTGGGGTCTGCTTTGTGGAAGCGCAGCTTCTCCTGCCTTGGCACTCTCCTTGCTCTCTCTCCCTTCAAGAGAGGACGCTCTCCTTCTTCTATTCCTTCTCCTCCTTCCTCCCTCTGCATGAGAACTGGGGGAAACCCGTGTTTCCTCCAGTTCTCATGCGGAGGGAAGAAATCCCACATCCAATCTGGATTAAACACGCGTGTCCGCCATTAACGAAGCCATTCCAAAATTTCAGAATTTTAACAAATTAATTTTGAATTCTCCCCCCCCCAATTGGAAATCAATCATATCTGAAGTGCCAGCGCCCCCTACATCTGAAACAAGTATTGAACCTTTTTTTTAATCAACCAGTCCTAATACATTGTCTAGTGCAGTGATTTTCAACCAGTGTGCCGCGGAACATGAGTGTCCCGTGAGAGATCATCAGGTGTGCTGTGGGAAATTATTTTCGAACTTCATTCATATATAAACTTTAAGGCGCATCTGTCCCTTTAAGAAATGGAACCATAGCACTCTCGCATCATCTAAGAAATGACGCGAGAGTGCTATGGTCGCGCCATCTTGGATTCGCTCAGACGCGGCTAAGTAAACAAAGTTAGAGTTAGTGCTGCAGCTGCGCGTCAAGTGACAGTGGCAATTTGGGATCACAGCAAGACAAGCGAGTGACAGTGATGGAGAAGTTTTTGAGAAGGGAAAATGCCGTTGCTGGAAAGGACATGACTTTAAAGGAGCAAGAGGATCTCATTGAACCGAAACAATATCGTAGTTTAAAGCTAAAATTTGCTGATCTTCCTTTGGACAGTTTTTGGTTATCTGTTGCCAGGGAGTTCCCCATTCTGGCCAACAAAGCTATTTTGACATTGCTCCCGTTTTCAACCACATATCTGTGTGAGATGAGCTTCTCAAGCTTGACTGCGATAAAAACTAAACACAAAGAGAGACTGACAGCTGTTGAGCAAGAGCTTTGTATATGTCTTTCTACCATTCCTGCCAGGATATCTATGTTGTGTTCATCGAAAAGGCCCAGGTTTCAAACTGAGTGTATAAATACCATTCCTGCCAGGATATCTATTTTGTGTTCATCGAAACAGGCCCAGGGTTCACACTCAGTGTATAAATACATTTAAAAACATATTAACTATATGTATTACTGTGTTAGAGTCTCATTTTGTGTCATTTTGGTTGGTGGTGTGCCCCAGGATTTTGTAAATGTAAAAAATGTGCTGCGGCTCAAAAAAGGTTGAAAATCACTGGTCTAGTGATTTCTGGTGTGAAATCAGAAGCAGGATCCTTATCACAGGTTCTCCTTGCACCAGAGATTGCCAATAAGACAGGATGGTAACATTTACAATGCTACCCTCTGATCGATAGAAGAACAGATTTCTGTTGCTCACAGCAGATACTCTCCCGTAAAACGGAACTAGAGGACAGTTATTATTGTGACACCATTGCCACAGTTGTAATGATATAAGGATTCTCAATCTGTTCTGGATGCTCAACTCTAGCTTAAATATCCATAACTGTGATAGTGAATTCTAGACATGACTTTCTGTAGCTGAAACAGCGGCAGGCAGGCAACCAAAGTCTCTCCCCTCCAGACAATACTAATTGCAGTGGCAGCTGGTGACTCCTGTCTTCCTGATGAGAGTGAGCCTGTTCCAGACTTTAATCTAAACTGTAAAGGAATTATCCATGTTATTGAACCTATACTGGCGATAAGGTTCAGTGCTGTGCACCATTCATGATGGTCTGGATTAAAATACACATCAGATTCACCATCTCATTGACATGGAAGCCAATAATTGTTGGGTAACTTATACAAATATTAGTTAACTGATTTTTTTAAAGTTTTATATTTCCAGGGAAACCATTAGTCATTATTATTTACTTCATTTATATTCCACTCTTCTCAACCCGAAGGGGACTCAGAGTGGATTACAGTACATATACTTGCAGACAATCCCTGCAGTTCAACATATATAGAAATATTTAGACATATATTGACGAACATAGACAAACAGAGTGGCAAACTTCTGGCCACCAGGGGGAGCTGACGCACTCCTCATCTCTCAGCGTTTTCCAGCATCCCTTGTTCTTTCCGCAATCCTCAGCTATTCCTGGAATTCTTATGGCTTCATAAATCAGTCAAAATTTGCCTCCCCACTTAATGTGGTACCTTTATCTCCTACTTGACAAATGAACTGATATTCGGGCTGCAAAGGTCGACAGCAGGCCACACTTAAGGTCGAGTACCCACCTCGACCCGGGCAGGCCTCGAACTCATGACCTACAGGTCAGAGAGATCTTATGCAGCTGACACTTAACCAGCTGCGCCACTTCCCGGTGCCCAGATTTCTGAAAGATGAAGACAAGCTTTTCCAAGGTAGCGAAAATGGGCTTTCCATTCGTCGGCATTGAACTCACAAAATGTTGAGCTTCCATTCCCAGAATCCCTCAACTCATAGCCATACTGTGGTTTCTAGGAGTTATTATTTTAAATAGATATATCTTCCAGGCTCTGGATTTGCAGTGTAAACCCAGCTTTGCCCAATACAAATTAATTTCTAAGCTTTCCATCCAAGGTATTGCGGAGAAGCGCTCGTAATATATTAACACATTGTGGAGCAGCACTTGTTCATTTTATCTCCCAACAGCCGGAGCTGATAAGAACATTGTGATCGTTTATGGGAATTCCTCATGAGACAACACGACCAGGCCCGTAGCCAGGATTTTGATGGGGGGGGGGGCTGAGTCTGAGTGAGAGAGGGTCTATCCTAGCAAACCGTTTGTATCATTATCCCAATACCCACATGCATATGGGATCTATTGAGCATGGTGATCAGATCCTGATATGAATAAATATAACAGTTTAATGTACCAGTAAGGCCTTCTCGCGGACCACCCTGAGAATTTCAAGGAGGAACCCTCTCCCCCCGGCTACATGCCTGAACATGACTCGTTAGAAAATACCATAATGCTAGATAACATGGGATGAAGTAGGAAAAGAAGGAGAACATAGTCCAGATGGATTGACTTGATGAAAGAAGCCCCAAGTCTGCAAGTGCTGAGCAGGACTGCTATTAATTATTAAATAATTAAATAATTATTAAATTTTATTTTTTTAAAAAAAATTATTATTTCGATTTGTATACTGTTCTTTCCGACTGGCTCAGGGTGGTTTACAGCGTATCGAATTACATCATAAAACATATCAACATAATTACTGTATTTATTAATTTGGCACCAAAACAGACCAGGGTTCGTTCTTTCTCCTTTCCTGGACATTATTCCGGGCGGGAGGCAGGCTGCACTGGATAATACAGAACGTTGGATGAGCAAAGGTTGGATAAGCAAGACTCGTGTGTGTGTGTGCAGCATCTGTAGAGTGTGTAGCATGTGTAGTGTGTGTAGTGTGTGCGTATTCTTGTCTCTTAGCTTTGGGGTTGCACCTTCTATGACTTTGGAGATCTTTCCCTTTGTGAGCGTGTATCTTTTGTGGTCCCATGTGGTTCTACAAACCTTGGCCATTACAAAAAATCCACTTCATTGTTAGTACGCAGGTATCGATGCAGTCAACATTGCTTATGATACATATACAATTTTCCCCACTTTTTTTCTAGTCGACAGCGCAGTCTGGAAAATGGTGGGGAGGGTGATTGGCCTCAAAGGATTTTCGTGAATTCCATGAAGATAAAGTCGTCCGATTTGCACGTTGCGACTCCAAACAATGGCAGCAACAAAAGTTCAGAAAAAATGTACTTGTGGGAAGTAACAGAAATATACCTTTACTGTGGATTTTTTCTCTTTTCTTAAAAAAAAAGACTACAAGAAGAATTTTTTTTTAAAAAAAAAACATTTGAAAAGAAAAATCTTAACATCCAACCCCCCTCAGTATACTTTTGTGGATAGAGGACATTTTTAAAAGTCTCTCTCTCTCTGTCTTTTAAATTAGAAAAGCTGTTGGAAGCGGTTTTTAAAAAATGCCTTGACGAGATCAGTAGGGGATGCTCTATAGCTAACAAGAAAATGCTGGCAAGCTAGCGAGGTAGATCAGGTCAAAAATGCCAAATATGATGGAAAAACTGTATGATGTGACAGTAGAAACCCTGGAGACAATAGACAAAGACAGCAAAGGAGAGAAAGGAGCAGTGCTCAAGAGATGGTGCTGAGCGAGAGAAAGAGGCAGGTTTTTCTAGCAGAGAGGGGTGATAAAACCTGAGGACCCAGAGCGAGCCAACATAGAAGAGCCAAAACTGTTTGCCAATTGTATTTAATTATTCAATCACGCAGAGTTACAGACCCGGAATCAGGGCAGGGGGAAAACAGGAGATAAGGATAATCAAAATAGATCTGCGCCGTTGCCTGGGATTTGGAATTATTTTTATTTTATTTTTTAAGAGTAGTAGCACAAAAAAAAGCTGGTTTTTAAAAGAAAGGTGGTGATCGCCGTATGGCACCGAAATCATGCAAAGGATGAAAGGGAAAGAAAGCAACTCTGCGGAGCATGCTGATGCAAGGCAGACAATGAACCTGGGGGAAAAACAGCAGCCAGGGGGGGAAAGCAAGAGTGTGAGGGGATAGGGGAAAAAAATCCCCCCCCCCCCCGGCTAAATCCCAAAGAAGGGAGAAAAATAAAAGCAACCCAAGGATGTGCTGAATCAAAGTGAAGATTCTAAAAAGAGGCCAGATCAGTGGTCAGAAGCAGGAGAAATTGAGTTTTTATAATCTGCGCAGCCTGAAGTGGAGCCGCGGGGGGAGGAAAAGGAGGGGAGAAGGGGGAGGGCATAATAAAACAGTGGTCGGAAAGATCCAGTTATAATGCCACACAAAAGGCAAAGCATTAAAAAGTACGGCGCGAAACAGATGTTCCTAACATAACCGAGCCACGGAGAAATCAACAGAGGTGTGTGCTGGGAGGGGTGACGGAAACCCAAAGACAATGGAAGAGATGGGAAATGTGGTACCAAAGTTCTGGCCAAGGCTGGCACAACGGTCTTTGCTAGTAACACAACTGCGGCTGCAGGAGATGTAGCTAACAACAACACGTAGAACACAAGTACAACAAGAGATCATTTTGAGTGATTATAAAAATATATTCAAAAGGCATATATCACCGAAACAGTCCTTCAATGGAATAATAATATCTTGCCTAAATAGCATAGGGGAACAGGCAAAACCACATACAATCACACAATATTCTCTAAACAAAGTCATGATACACAATCCGCCGAATTAATGGTACCTCTAGAGCAGGGGTGGGCAATTACCGGCCCTCCAGGTGTTTTGGACTTCAACTCCCAGAAATCCTAGCCAGTTTACCAGCTGTTAGGATTTCTGGGAGTTGAAATCCAAAACACCTGGAGGGCCGGTAATTGCCCACCCCTGCTCTAGAATAATGCAGGTAGACTGGAAATAATGAGTCCGGTAAGTCCAATATGTTAGTCCATTGATGATTGTCTTAAACAAACCAGATGATATAGTTCATAGAGTTCTGTGTACTCCAGGGATATGAGCCTTAGACTGGGTGGTGTATCCGTCGAGGGATCTGAGTCCTGGAAAAACGCCGTGAGATGCCAGACTCAACCGCAACGGTCGATCTGCAAGGCCTCATACCGTTTCGCCCCCAAGTAGGGCTTTATTTATTTATTTATTATTTGTACTTGTCAGTCGCCACTCCCAATGTGGCTCGGGGCGACTTACAGAAGTAAAATCACAGAATAAAAACACAATAAAACACGATATAACAATTTAACTAGCTAAAATGCAGCTCCTCACGGGCTGTGTACAGAATAGAAGTGTCCGTGGGATCAGCGATCTTAATCACCAAAAGCCTGCCGAAACAGGAGTGTTTTGCACGCCTTCCGGAATGCCAACAGATCTGTGAGGGCACGAACATCGGAAGGTATTATCAAGTGGAAGGTATTACGGAAGCATGAAAGGCGTCCTGGATATACATATCAGGATATGCATGGAAATACGCATTGTATATCCGCGTGACTCGAAGGATCACAATGCGTATCTCCATGCTTATCCTGATATGTATATCCAGGACGCCTTTCATGCTTCCGTAATACCTTCCGCTTGATAAAGCCCGATTTGGGGGCGAAACGGTATCAGGCCTTGCAGATCGACCGTTGCGGTTGTTGTCTGGCATCTCACGACGTATTTCCGGGACTCAGATCCCTCGTCTGATACACTGCCCAGTCTAAGGCTCATATCCCTGGAGTACGCAGAACTCTATGAACTATATCATCTGGGTTGTTTAAGACGATCATCAATGGACTAACATATTGGACTTACCGGACTCATTATTTCCATTATTTCTGCGTTACTCTAGAGCAGGGGTGCTCACACTTTTTCAGCATGCGAGCTACTCTTAAAGTAACCAAGTCCAAAAGATCTATCTGCCCCCGCCGCCGCGTGTGCTCTTGCTGTGGTTTTCCGCCCGCGCAGCGCTTCTTTTGCCCACGGGGCATTGCAGGAAGGAGAAAGCATGAGGCGGGGCATCCAGAGGGAGCACTCCACCCTGCCTGTCTCGCCAGCAACGGAGGCTGCACAGCTGCTTATGGATGAGAGAGAGGCAGGGCGCTCCCGCCAGAACCCCGCCTCGTGCTTCCCTCTTCCTGCAATGCACCGCAGGCGAAAGAAGCACCGCGAGAGCAGAAGCCAGCAGCAGGAGCGTGCGTGCGCATGCATGGCAGGAGCGCCCCATCCAGCTGGTGAGGCCCGAAGATCACCTGGAAGAGGGCCGAAGATCTACTAGTAGCTCCCGAGCTACCTAATGAGCACCCCTGCTCTAGAGGTACCATCAATTCGGCGGATTGTATATCACGACTTTGTTTAGATAATATTGGTGTGATTGTATGTGGTTTTGCCTGTTCCCTATGCTATTTATGCAAGATATCATTATTCCATTGAGTGACTGTTTCAGTGATATATGCCTTTTAAATATATTTTTATAATCACTCAAAATTATCTCTTGTTGTACTTGTGTTCTACGTGTTGCTAACAGTCTTTGCGGCATAAGGACAAGATAGCTTTCCATCTTTCTTTCCACGTGTGTAATCTCACTGGCCGTTTTCCAAAATGTTTTCCTGCTTGGGATGGGATGTGAAATGGTTTAAAAGTGCAGAGACAAAACACAACATTGATGGTGTGCGGCATCAAGGCCATTCCGATTATTTGGGCACCTAAGGCGGTATTGCTTAGTCAAAATTTGCCATAGAGATCTATCCATCTGTCCATCTAACATGTTGCAAAAAAAAATCAGCTGGATGAGGTTCCTGGCAAAACAACTTATGACAGGGCTGGAACTGTGTGTCTGAGATAGTTTTGTTTTGGAGGTCCACAACAGACTGCAGGGCATACACAACTCTGGCCTCCAGGTGATGAAGAGGGTGGAAAGGGCTCAAAGAAAGCAAGATTACTCACTGCTGTTCCTTCCATCGATGGCCAGAGGGAGCATCCTTTCTGTATAGTAATGGAAGTCATAGTCTATGATTCTATGATGCCATAAAGACAAGAGGTACATCAGGACTGTGGCGCAGCTGGCTGGGTGTCAGCTGCATTAAGATCACTACTGACTGAAAGGCCATGAGTTCGAAGCCAGCCCAGGTCGGAGTGAGCTTCCGACTAATTGTGTAACTTGCTGTGCACCTTTGCAACCCAAAAGACAGTTGCATCTGTCAAGTAGAAAAATTAGGTACCACTTATGTGTGGGGAGGATAATTTAACTAATTTATGAGGCCATAAAAAATCTCCAGCGAAGCATGCAGGGAATGCGGAAAGTACTTCATCAGTGTCGCTGATGGACGGTGAAGCGACGGCTCCTCTAGTGGCCAGAAAAGTAGAATTTAAATAGCCTCTGACTGTCTATATGTGTTATATGTCTATGGCATTGACTGTTTGCCATGTATGTGTACATTGTAATCCACAATATACACCACACTATGGGATTTCAAATTATAACAAATTGTATTGAGGCTTACAAATAAGCACTATATCTCAAATATCTATAACAACAAAATATATCTCTTCAAAGGCGCAATTAAACTGAGTGAACATATCAATCTCACTCACGATGCTGTCCGTAGCCCTTCAGTTAGTAAAGATACTTAAATGATATAGTTCAGTTCCTTTCGTTATTTTTTATATAATTATCTCCAAGACCCGATGGTCAACATAATTCTCTCCAAGACCCGATGGTCAACATAAATTCCAATTATAATCCATGGCCCGTTGGCCTAAATAAATCATAAAAAGCAGAAGGTAATTCCTGGGTTTCCGTCAGTCGTCGTGAACTCCAATGTGCAATATCCCACTCCGTTTAGTAGTTATCGCTGGGCAGTCCACCTACGGGTAAATCCATGTCCGGTTACCTACCCGTTTCGATCAAATCTTCGTCAGGGTGGCCCCAAGTATATAGAGATGCACTTTAGCAATATGTCTGGAATATAAACATGTACAGTAGTATCCCAAACTCCACACAGAAAGATAGTAACATAGGGTAGGAGTATAATCTCGTTACTTACCACTATAAATCATATACTTGCTCAATAGCAACGCTGATATCTCAGCTTACACATACACCGCCCTCATGGCGTAGACTGCAAATCCGATAAAAGCTAAGGCTGAGAAGCTGCTTAAGTGCCTAGCAGCGGCGCAAACAACTTAACATACAATAACGGGTAGACTCCCAAAGTTCCTTAAAGCAGCAAATCTGTTAAACTTAAATTCTCATTGAGGCTTAGTGGTTGCTCATATTTAATGCGGATTATCTACATACGTTCACATTTAAGTAATGTAGTTTGAATGTCTGCATGTGGTGGTACTGTCACTTATTGTAAACCTACAAATTTAAAGTCTGGCAAAGATCCATGTGTTGTTTTAAAATGCCTATACAGGAACGTATCTTCATTGCCTGTTAAAATGCGGTTTTGTGCTCTCCTAATCTTTTCCTTAAAGATCTTTTCGTCATTCCTACATAATATTTTGGACAAGAGCAAAATAATAAGTAAATCGATCTTTCCGAAGCGCAGGTGAAGAACTGCTCGAGCTTGATAGGTATGGCGTTGCCTGGCAGTGTTATTTCTTTCCACGGTGATACAAAATCACCACCATAGCTACTTCAGACATTACTTCATTGTACACAAATGTACCCCTGAATGAAGCAAGAACAGCCATTGAGGATCTGCTTAACCAAAGAATCAAGCCATTACACCCCCCGGCGGGTTTTTTGTTAGAGTTATTTGATTGTATAACGGATTATAATTATTTTAAATTTGAAGATGAGTTCTATATCCAGAAAGGGGGCGTGGCTATGGGGTCGCCAGCCGCGCCTTCCATCGCCAACATATTCGTCAAATCCCTTGAGGATAAATTTATTATGAAAAATAATCCGGATTTGCCTTTTTCCGACCACATCACCCACTGGTGGCACTTCATAGACGATGTGCTTTTTCTAATGCGCCCTAATACGAATTTAAAGGACTGTGATTGCTGGCTATCTAGCTGGCACCCAGAGATAAAATTCACAACAGTATACAGTGAAAAGGAAGTCAATTTTCTAGACGTTACTGTCCATAAGAAAGATGACAAATTAGCGGTAAAACCATATACGAAACCAACTGCTAAAAATGCGATGTTACATTACAGAAGCTTCCATCCACCCGCATTGAAGAATAACCTACCGTATTCGATGCTTATCAGAGCCAAAAGGAATTCCACATTGGACATTGATTACCAACTAGAAGCCAACAGGATTATGGAGAACTTCAGGAAAAAGTGCTACCCGCAAGACATTATAGTACGAGCGAAAGTGAAGGCAGACTCTATGAAACGAGAAGATTGATTGACACCTAAAATTAAAAAAGCCCCAGATAGGTTAATATGGCCTCTTACATATACTCCGAAAAGCCAGGCGGTCATTCGCATAGTTAAGCAACATTGGCCCTTGATATCAGACATCAAGGGCCTGGAAAAATTACCGATGCCAGCCTTCAAACGAACGGAAAATATTAAAGATTGGCTCATCAGAACGGACCATAGTAAAAACCAGGTTATTAAGAGTAATTTAAGAGCGGGGACCTTTAGATGCGGGCACTAAGTAATATGTGTGATTTTGTATCACCGTGGAAAGAAATAACACTGCCAGGCAACGCCATACCTATCAAGCTCGAGCAGTTCTTCACCTGTGCTTCGGAAAGATCGATTTACTTATTATTTTGCTCTTGTCCAAAATATTATGTAGGAATGACGAAAAGATCTTTAAAGAAAAGATTAGGAGAGCACAAAAACCGCATTTTAACAGGCAATGAAGATACGTTCCTGTATAGGCATTTTAAAACAACACATGGATCTGTGCCAGACTTTGAATGTCTGCATGTGGTGGTACTGTCACTTGTTGTAAACCTACAAATTTAAAGTCTGGCAGCAGCGGCGCAAACAAATTAACATACAATAACGGGTAGACTCCCAAAGTTCCTTAAAGCAGCAAATCTGTTAAACTTAAATTCTCATTGAGGCCTAGCGGTTGCTCACATTTAATGCGGATTATCCACGTGCGTTCACATTTAAGTAATGTAGTTTGAATGTCTGCATGTGGTGGTACTGTCACTTGTTGTAAACCTACAAATTTAAACTACATTACTTAAATGTGAACGTACGTGGATAATCCGCATTAAATGTGAGCAACCGCTAGGCCTCAATGAGAATTTAAGTTTAACAGATTTGCTGCTTTAAGGAACTTTGGGAGTCTACCCGTATTGTATGTTAATTTGTTTGCGCCGCTGTTAGGCACTTAAGCAGCTTCTCAGCCTTAGCTTTTACCGGATTTGTGGTCTACGCCATGTGGGCGGTGTATGTGTAAGCTGAGATATCAGCGTTGCTATTGAGCAAGTATATGATTTATAGTGGTAAGTAACGAGATTATACTCCTACCCTATGTTACTATCTTTCTGTGTGGAGTTTGGGATACTATTGTACATGTTTATATTCCAGACATATTGCTAAAGTGCATCTCTATATACTTGGGGCCATCCTGATGAAGATTTGATCGAAACGGGTCGGTAACCGGACATGGATTTACCCGTAGGTGGACTGCCCAGCGATAACTACTAAACGGAGTGGGATATTGCACATTGGAGTTCACGACGACTGACGGAAACCCAGGAATTACCTTCTGCTTTTTATGATTTATTTAGGCCAACGGGCCGTGGATTATAATTGGAATTTATGTTGACCATCGGGTCATGGAGATAATTATATAAAGAATAACGAAAGGAACTGAACTAGATCATTTAAGGATCTTTACTAACTGAAGGGCTACGGACAGCATCGTGAGTGAGATTGATATGTTCACTCGGTTTAATTGCGCCTTTGAAGAGATATATGTTGTTGTTATAGAAATTTGAGATATAGTGCTTATTTGTAAGCCTCAATACAATTTGTTATAATTTGAAATCCCATAGTGTGGTGTATATTGTGTGTAGACAGATAGTAACTTTACTGCTTTCAGTGTTTACATTGTAATCCACCCTGAGTTCCCTGGGGGGTGAGAAGGGCGGAATATAAGTACTGTAAATAAATAAATGAATAAATAAATAAATACATCTCACAGATACTTCTGGTGAGAATAAGTTAGGCAGTCACTTTTCTGGACTCCAGTTCCCAGCTAGAATCCAAAAAGTAACATTTTGAAAATCTCCAAAATGGGAAAACCATTTCGATGCACGTGAAGACTGTGTGAGCTGTCAATGGGTCAGTGTGACCTTGCAGCGTGCATTTTATTATTTACCAAAAGCACTGTGTCCCTCCCATTGCTAATGCGGAAGGCTCTCAGGGTGGCTTCCACGACATCAAGAAACAAAATAATTGTGAGTAAAGTCCCAAAGTCACGGCAGGAAAGGAAAGGGGGAAAGGGAGGGGAAAGGAAAGCTAGCAAGCACGGGGACCAGTTTGCAATGTTTGGGTTTTTTTCAACTTGAGAAACTGCAAGTTGAGAAACTGCAACTTGGAAAACTGCAAGTTGCTTCTGGTAAATGAGAACTGGCAGTCTGCAAGGACGTTGCCCGAATGTTTTGAAGTGGCGAGTTTATAGTTCCTGGGACTATCAGTCACTGTCCTAGGTTCTCAGCTCGTCCTGGTGCAAAACAGTCCCAGACAGTTCAAAGAGAAAGATTTCTTTATTCACTGCTGTGAAGGCGTACAGCAGTGTTTCCCAACCAGTGTGCCGCAGCACACTAGTGTGCCATGAGTTATCATCAGGTGTGCCGTGGGAAATAGGAACCTCCAATACCCTTTCTTCCCCCTCCTGCCGAACACTTTTTCTTCTCCACTCGGGCTCCCTTCTTCCCAGCCTCGCTCTGCTCGCTTTGCCTCACTTTGCTTACGTTGCCGCCGTTTTGATCCGAGGGGGCAGCGTGAGCATGTTCAGGAGGGGAGGGAGAGCGAGGAATACATGGGGCGAGTCAGGAGGATGTGGGGCAAGTCTGCGCAGTAGCGCCCACACGGCTCATGACTTCCTTTCTCCCCCCTTCCCTCTGGAAGAAGGCAGCCCGAGTGGAGAAGAAAAATAAGTGTTCGGCAGGAGGGGGAAGAAGGGGCGCGAAGGGGGAGGAAGAGGTCTCTGTCGAAAGCTGGCATGGGCAAACTTGGACCTTCCAGGTGTTTTGGACTCCAACTCCCACCATTCCTAGCAGCCTCAGGCCCTTTTCCTTTTCCCCCTCAGCCACTTAAGCAGGAAAGGGCCTCAGGCTGTTAGGAATGGTGGGAGTTGGAGTCCAAAGCACACAGAGGGCCGAAGTTTTCCCATGCCTGTTTTAGGGACCTTAAAGTGGTGAGCCTCCTTCCAACATTGTGATTCTGGATAGAAAACAAACAACGTAGCTTAACATTGTTTGAGTCCACAGTGCTCTCTGGGTGTAGGTGAACTACAACTTCCAAACTCAAGGTCAATTCCCAAGCAAACCCTTTCAGTACTTTCTGTTGGTAATGAGAGTTCAATATGCCAAGTTGGGTTCAATTCCATTGTTGCAAGAGTTCAGGATGCTCTTTGATTGTGTGTTAACTATAAATCCCAGAAACTGTAACTCCCAAATGTCAAGGTCTCTTTTCCCCAAACTCCATCTGTGTTCACATTTGGGCATATTGAGTATTCATGCCAAGTTTGGTCCTGATCCAACATTGTTTGAGTCCACAGTGCTCTCTGCATGTCTGTGAACTACAACTCCAAAACTCAAAGTTAATGCCCACCAAACCCTTCCAG